>HG993126.1:36223604-36778540 GCA_905231855.2 Eristalis tenax
TAAAAAAAAACCAACTAATCTAAAAGCCCGCACACCTTGCAAAAAGCCAGCCTTATCAGAAAGAAACATAGAAAAGCGACTGGAGTATGCCAAGGAGTACATGCAGAAGACGGATGAGTGCTGGAAGCAAGTAATTTTTTGTGACGAATCAAAATTTAGCATTTTCGGTAGTGATGGTCTACGCTTTGTGTGAGGGACGGAACTGCTTTGGATCCCAAAAATGTCACTTCTACAGTTAAGCACGGTGGTGGGAACATAATGGGTTCAATGGCAACAAACGGAGTTGGTTCTCTTCATGTAATTGAAGGAAATTTAACAAAGTTTGGATACGTTGATATCCTAAAATGTTGTATCCCCGAAACCAAAGAAAAATTGGGACTATTATCTGCTTCTTGTATTTGCTTCAGCAAAAGTGATCATATTTTCTTAATAAATACATAACGTTCCATTTTACTGTCTATCTGGGAAAAAACAAAGTTGTCCACAACACAATATTCCCTCCGGCTCACGGAAATAGCCTCTCAAGATACAACTCCCAAAAAAGAAGGATGAAATAAGCTCCTAAAGTGTATATGGAGTTGGGCATTTTTTTCATGGGAAAAAACCCCTTCTTTTCTGTGACCCATTCCCGCCACTGTTCTTAACTTTTTTACCGTTGACTTGAGGTTGTGTTGTTGGTTAGGTGGACCGCCTGAGCTAAAGCTGCAAGACCTGGTTTCATCACTCCACAGCACATTTTTTCCAAAAAGTCATCTTATTATGAAAGCGACACATCAAAAAATATATTATTGTTTTTATATTTGTGCCTACTGTTCGTTAAGAAGATTCAGTTGAAAGACGACAGTGATGAGGACCATTAAAGCTAATATCCCCTACAGCGACATTCGCATAAATGCTTGGCTTGGTCTCAACGGAAGTGTACAGAACTGTAATGTTGGCTAATGAAGTATCAATCAACACCCAAATTGGTGTCCCCCCTCTCTGGAGTCACTGAGCCGCACACACACAGTTTCCTTAGTTCGTAGTTATACCGGTAAAGGCATAAAATCGCAGTTTCAGGTTTCTGCGTTTTTGCATTCCGTCGATAGTGCTCCGAGTGGAGGTCTGTTTGCCAGTTTATGCTGATATCGAAGACATGTGCAGCATAAATGCCAAGGCAAAATGCTTTCGATCGTGATCGATTCAAGTATTACTTGAACCTCGATCGACAGCTGAGTGATCACTTAACGACTTGAGGTGAATAATTTTCGGATGCATTTACTGAACAGAGCAAATTCCATATTCGCCACTTGGTAAGCTAAGTGTGGACCGATTGTAGGTCATTCGATTTGCTGGTGGACTGCAAATTGACTGACGAGAGATTTAATAAAAATAATATGGGTGGCGAGGAACTAGCTTCTCAGCAACCACTCGCGTTGTGCGTACTATTGTTCTTTCACGAGTGGAAGCGACGGAACGACTCCGAACGCACATTTGAGAACATTTTTTCTAAACAGTTATACTCTGTGACGTCATAAGTATGCGTAGGGTCGACTCACCACAACGCCATGGCCGCCACAAGAGAAAGACCGCGACAAGACTCCTTTTAAATTCGATTCTGACCCAAACGGCTACCAGATGTGATTCTGGCCCTAATGAGGGACTCACGTAATAGAGAATAATCAGAATGACTGAAAGTGAAAATACTCACGTGCGCAGATGCAAAGACCGGCACATTGCATAACACAACCACAAAAAATATCGCCGATAGGGTTGAGTTACGCTTTGCATAATGAGATCAACACAGAGTAGCCTAAGTCCGTAAAAACCAAATCAAACCAAAACCCAAATCGCTAACTGAAGCAATTCCCATCGCCTATTCGGCGCTTTTAGTTCAGACTCACGCCAACTAACCACAAGCGGCAATAAAACGAAAACCCCCTCCGTACACCGTGAATCAAAGAATTCAAAATAATTTACCGCACTTTCAATGGCAATGGCCTCACATTTAACCGACTTTCCTCAAACTCTGAACGATAATTGCTTCCAATTACCAGCACGCATAAATCATCGCATACACACTCGTTGGCTCACACCGCCACTGCTGCCACTGCCACCACCATTAGCGCCCTAATCAGATAATGAGCTTTGCAACCGGAATACTAATTAATCACTGAAACTTAAGTAAATTTCTTACCGTTAAATGTGTTTGGAATTTATAGTGTCACTGAGGAGCATCAATATTTAATTGTGTTAAGATATCTCAACCACACGCCCCCACTGCACGCCCACCCATCCTCATTTAATTAGTGAGCTTGAAGTGAGAAAAGTTGCCAATAAGAAGCGTGCACGAGCGGACGCACTCCCACCGATCAACCGATTCATCTTCGCCGGTGACACATGCCCTTCGTCTTTCCTGATAAATGAGCTGTGATGAGCATCAGCCGGCACAACGGCATGGTAGGCTGCCAAAATACGTCCCTAGCCGTGGGAACAGACCAGGAACCGACAATTTCCACTAAAAATGCAAACGGCACATTAAATTGAAAACGTTTACTCGGTCCCCCCAAAAAAATTACAGAAAATAAAATTCACCGATGTTTTATTCATAACTCCTAACACCGTCGAGGAGGATCCTTAAATTGAATTGTGTTCGAGCGGGAGACACAAGGAGATGACAGCGTTCCTTCGCTGGGCAAGAGCATCCCTTGTGAGTTAGCATCACAAAGCGCGCCTGGTGACAAGCGGAAGTTCAACACATCACCCGAAACGGATATTGAATTGGAATGAAAAATGCGCTCTACCCTCCACCAAGCTCAACAGATTGTCGTCCTGCCAGTCATGGTGTCCCTTTTCGTATTTTGCATAACATCTCACACTGATACCTTTGATCCGTCTGAATGCCTCATTGGTTGCGGAATATTAAATGATTAATAAATATCGGGGACTGGAGGGATAAGATGAGCAGCCGAATCTCGTCCAGATGCATTGTGGCAGCGGTCTGTGACGGCGACTCAGTGTCAAGTTTCAATCGGGCATGACAATAGCATAATTGATAGAAGGAAATCGATTTGGAAAATGGTGGTATTTCGATCGTAATAAATGAATGCCTTGTTACTTTCACTGTACTCGTGGGGTTGATTGGCTGGGATTCCTGTGGGCTGGAGGGACACAAGTTGGATGTTAGCAAATTGTGTTAATGCGAAGTGAATTCATCTGTCAGCGGGAGAGTGACCTTTAAAAGGAAAAGTTTCTTCCGAAAAACGATGAGTGGCATTGTTGACAATGGAAGACGTCCAAGACATGACATTGAACTTTAGAGTATGTACTTTGTGAAGTTGTTAAATTTTACAGAACACCTCAGCATCATTTTCGATCGATAGCACGACGAACGGGAAATGAGAGCGGAGGTACGACATTTACCCATCAGTCCGACCATCAGAAGTTGTGTGAACGCCTTTTAAAGGCCGCTCACTTTGTTTGACGAAATTGGAGATGAAAATTTAATCTCTCAAATTCAAAATTAATCAACTCATTGTGCTGAAGTCTAAGTAGAATTTCATGTACTTACGCTGGAACTGGTGCTTGTGCTTGATATTTTACAGCATCATTCTGTTTTTTATAACTTACATAAATTGGCTCTAATTCAAGAAGGCGTGTATAATTTAAGTGTAGAATTAAACAGCTTTGACAGGAGGCCAGATTCAAAACCGCAAAATCCCAATTTGGTTTTAAACAAAAAAAAAGTCTTCAAGGGACGTAGGTCTTCTTACAACGTGTTTTTTATTTCCGGGATCATTCTTTCTGCAGAACCTGCATGATGGTTCTGTGCTGCAGTTCTTTGCTTTATGGTCATCTGTTCAGCGTCGCATGCATAGTCTGGAGCGGTATTCCATGCAGTCACTGGGTATCCAAAATGTAAGGTTCCTTGACAAATCCATCAGTTTATATAGTCAAATTGTATTCTTCCTGTTTCTAGCATTTTTGTGAGTATTTCTTCTTCTTCTTCTTTATTTGGCGCTGCAGTCAGGGGAGGCACTGGGCCCCAACTAACCAGCCTGTCCAACTAGCACGGTTTCTGGCTAACTGCCCCGAATGCCGTATGCCCAGATGGTTGAGGTCGTTCTCCATTTTAAACGCCGGCGTCCTCTGTTACGTTGTTCCGCAGGATCGGAGTCGTAGACTCCTCGGGCGGGAGCTGTGTTGCCCATACGCTCTACATGGCCCAGCCAGCATAGACGTTGGATCCGTAGACGGGTGATTAGGCTCATGTCGCAGTGCAGCCCGAACTGTTCGTGGTTAAATCTTCTCCTCCCAAGCCCATCAACGCAAACAGGACCAAAGATCGCACGCAGAAATTTTCACTCGAAGAGACCAATCTCTTCCTCATCCGATTCTGCGATTGTATATACCTCCGCTCTGTACTGGGATGATCGAGGCCTTATATAAAGCCAGCTTGGTCCTTCCAGAGATGGCTCTAGTACTCTATTGCCTCTTGAGCAACAGAGGCTGCTCAAACTCTGCGTTTGATCTCGGTACTGATGTTGTTCGTAATATTTACTGCGGAGCCTTTGTAAAGTCCTTGACTTCCCCAAGTTGTAGATGCCCATTGTAATGATGTGTCCAAGACGTCGATGTTGCATGTCCTTTCTTGAGGGCAGCATATACTGCGCTTTGCCCTAGTTCACCTATATTTTTTTTAGCCGCTTCCGTCTCAATGCTAGTAACTCAACTCAGCCTCATTGACGGCTCGCTGTGTTCGACCGATCACGTCAATGTTTATATGATTTATTTATTTATTCTTATAATTTTCAAACAACTCGATAACAATTGTATGCCGTTTTATAGCAATTGTACGGACTTATGGAAGATAGTGCCTCTAGTGATGGCGTGTGAATTTTGCGATCGATCGATCTTCCACAGGACGATGTTAAGAAAGTCCCATGACAGTGCGTCGTCTTGCCTACAACTTTTTAGATATTGAAGGTCTCGGTGAGTTCGTTACCGACCTTAATGGGGCAGCGAGAGTTCTCCATCGCCATCCTGTTCACTCTGACGAGTTTGGCAAGGATGTCAAAACATAACATGGCCAGACATGGCCAGACATGGCCCTGTAGAGGTATTTTCTATAGACGTTGTCATATGCGGCCTCGAAATCGACGTGTTGGGTGTCGAACTGCATATCTTGGGTCTTTTCCATTATCTGCAGTAGTGTGAAGATCTTATCGATGGCGCACTTCCCCGCCATGGAAGCCACACTGTTATGGACCTATCAGATGGCTTCTAAGGAGGTCACACAAAATGGCAGAAAAGATCTTGTACGCGATGGTAAGGAGATTTGGTGCAGTCATAGGCTCCTTTCTTATACTGATAATGGAAGATAGAGATATCCAACTTCGGCCATTTCTACCCCTAAGCCATGTTGGCATTGAGACATAAAGAATAAACTTGAAGTGGAATTTCCTTGCATTTCTTTTACAAAGTTCCCGCCTCCACCACGTATTGTAACATCGTATAAAAAACGCTGCCGGATGAAATCAAGAGGCTAGATATGTAGAAGTTGGATATAAATTTGGCGATCCTTGCCTCCGACCATATCTTACAGATTAGCTGGGGCATGCTCCCAACCAGATCATCTCCGGCTGCGTTAAAGATGTTAGCACCCCCACCGCTAGCCGCTTCAGTCTTAATATTGCTCCCTTGACCTCGTCTAGGTCGGGGGCACGGGATTCTCATGGATCATAGTCCAGATTTAGTGGAAACCAGATTTGAGCGTCGACATCAGGGTCAAAATTTCCCTCGATGGCGTCCATTTTTCTCACCATTTCACGCTCCATCCAATGAATAGAGAGTGAAATCGAGCAATAAAGGCTGTACGGTTTGTAGGACAGGGATGGCCATCGGTTGGTATCATTTTAAAACCGATAACAGAAAACATTGTTTTCAAAGTTTTCCAATGATTTTTATTTCGTTAAAAAGAAGAAACCCTGCGAATAATTACTTCGATCGAACTGCAACGGCTAGCTTGACTATAGGCGATGCATTCAAACAGACACTTCAACAGATTTTTCATAGTTTTTTCTCATTTTTTATGGACAACTGAGCGTCACTGCAGAGTTCACACGGGTACCGCAGTTCCAAACTCGACCGTAAGTTCATGACCTCTTTAAAGCAGTGGAACAATTTAGAAATCGGACCTATCCTACACACTCTCCAGATTAAACCCTCTATTTCCACTTTCAAACTCCGAAGGAACAATAGCTGGACGGTTTTGTGCCGAATGAAGAGGTCACATAAAACAAACGCCAACCTTGAGCGCCTCCATAAAACCTATTATTTGGAGAAAATAAAAAAAACTGGAAAACGCTCGACTTGGAACTATATCCTTTTCTAAAAATGTCTTCGACCTGTTAAACGACCCTCGTACCCTCGACTTGTAGTTTTCGCATAACGTAAAAAATGCTGTCCGACTGTCATTTCGAAAAGCAAGATCTCAAACACTCCAAAACACCACATTCAGTAAGTCCCTATTCAATGTCTTGATCAAAGATTCCTTTCATCTTCGTGACGTAACACAATTTCGCCCTGACTTCGAACGATAATTGGAAGCTCTATGACAGTCCTGACGGACGTCAACACCAACATGTGGTTCGGGGACGATGGCAACCTTTCTCTAAATAGACACATTCTCCTTCCTACTCATGAATCCGACCAAATTTGCCAACCAGTCGAGGTCGCACAGTATGCTTCACCAACTCCCGGCATATTGAATATCTAACACTGCCCGTCAATCATATCAATTCGTTACCAAGGCATTGTATTCAATTATGCGTGCAGCCATGGACGCTATCAGACAACATGTATTTCCATCAGCACCTTGACGCTCTGATTTATCCATTCTAAGAAACACACGATTATATATTGTTCGTCCCAGCAACACATGCATTCTCTTCTAATCGAACACTTCCCCCTTCTCTCTCTTTGCAGGTGAGTGTGTATTTTGCGGCCGCCCTTAAACACTCAAGTGTCAAGGTAAGTCACCGCTGTACTGATAGCCGGAGATCAATACTTGTGTACATTTGATGGTGGAATCAATCAAATCAACTCTGGGCTTACAAGGCTGAAGCATGTACTTCACACATCACATGCCATTGATGATGCCCTGTCAGGAGAAGAGGGCAAGTTTGCGTACGTCTTCAGTGTATCTCAAGTTAGGGCGTGAAAATCCTTCACGCCGTTGCCACCCCATCGAGTCGAGTTATTATCAATTCCACTTCCATAAATAAGTAGTTTCGTCATCATCCATAGCACTTCGTGTTAAGCCTGCCCCCATACTCGCTGCTTCTCCTTCTCCCCGTCGTCGTGGCTGGAAGGGTGTTAACAAAAATTCAATTTAGCAACCGCGCATATCTGATTCCGAGACACTTTAATAATATGCCACATCAGCAAAAACAGCCGGAGCAGCAGGAAATCCCCTTCCCCCATCAATATTTCTTCGTCGTATAGTTAGTGGCGCTGGTAGTGTCTGTGGCAGCGAACTCAGGCGTCAGGACTAGGGACACACCCCTCCGCTAGGAAGTGAATTAATTTTCTTCCTCTTCGTCTTGCGAGCAAAACGGGGGACTGAATGTGGCCTCCTGGCCTCTACGACTTATTTTCTTTCTCTCATTCTATCGTTTGCTCTTTCACTCGTAATATCCTTTTTGTGGTTATTTGCTTCCGGCTCGTTAGAGTTTCCGCGAATTTGCTTGATTTGCTATAGTACCTGTCTCGACCAACTTAGTTGAAGTCCCAGTCAAGTAGTGCCTCCAATTGAGGGAATTAAGGGCTGTGTCATTTTTAATCATCCCACAAATGTTGCTTGGTAGTTTCTGCTCGACATTTGGGGTAGGGTACAAGTTTGAACTCAACCAACAGCCAAGACTTCACCGAGAAGCCACTATTTAAACAGCCGCACCTTCATAACTCGAATAGTCACATTTTGTTCGATTTATTGAATGTTCGAGTTCGAAATTTGTGAACATTTTAGTCTAGGCTCTGAAACAATTAACACAACATTGCGCCGTGCTCGTCGTCACTGGATGTCCACCAAGCATACACACACATACACAGCTTCTAGAGATGTTAACGTGATGCCTTGCGCATTGCATGTTGCTATCAACTTCTTCACCCTTCATATGCTTTTGGTATCCTGTAGAAAGAACGTACACACGTGACACCACCAATAGGTAGTTATACTGGCGGCGATCGTTATTTTGCCAACATTTCGGCGGCGCGGAGGCGGGGTGAACGCCATTTCCGGATTGGGCGCGTTTGACGGAGTGCGAAGTTCATTGAAAGCATCGTTTACATGTAATGCGTGAGCGTTTGTTGAATAATAATCGGGGTTTTATGTAAAGCTTCTTGTGCACAACAAACGCATGTCACAATTGTTGTCGTCAGTATTAGGGAGCTCGTTGTTTTTTTCTTACACGAAGTACGTGGCAGTGTAATTTGTATACCTCCTGACGTGCATACCTTGAGAGTTATCTAAGGGAACAGCTTCAAAAAGTGGTATGTTGTGTTTTTACGTAAAATTCAGTCTCTACATCAGGAGGATACACATATTTTTTCACAAATCAATTCACATTTTACTTGCTTCTCGTACAGGCACAGGGGTCTCCAGTGACCACATCGAAAAGTCCCTGCCACGAAGAAACGCCGGTAGGGTGCGAGAGTGGCCGTGCTACACGATGAAGCATTTGCGCTGAAGGACCACAATATGAACGACAAACTGGTCATCATACTTTCCACTAGCCAGGCTGCCTTCAAAGCCAAAGCCATTGCATCGGACATTCTACCGGAACATCCTTATCGAACACAGTGACCCTGTGCTAGGTACCGGGATACAATGGCACACAAGGAACTGAGAACGCAGACGTTTAAGTGTTTTAGAAAAGAGATGAGAACTGGGGTAATCAGAAGGATTCCCTTCTGCATCCAAGGAGGTCAGTTCCATAAGGAAGAAATATTGGATTCGATGCTCTGGACAGAGCCAGAACTCGATAGCTTGGGCTGGAGCAAAGGCAAGGGCTCTATGGCCAACACGAAAGGAGATCATTATCACTGATCAGGCAACGGCCATTATGCTATAAGTGCGGATGCACTGCGTCCGATGACACTAAAATACATTCAAGGCCTGCCCTACGAATGGCACAAAAAAAAGAAGGCCGCTGTTCTATGTAGACCTGCAAAACTTAAATAGTGTTCAACTGAAAACCTCTAGAGTTTCATATATTAATCTTGTCTGCTTTAGGAAGAGCCACGGCCAAGATTCTTAGCTACTGTTGGGCGTACTATTGTTCGTGCACGAGTGGAGGGACCTACAGTTTTATGGCTACTCCGAACGGCCAAGTGCACGGAATTGCACTGAATTCTCCAAGTGTACGTTGCATATGCAACTAGTTTTCCTTCGAATTTTAAGGTTTTCTGAGCTTGACAGGTTCGTTTGTACTGGAGTAAAACGGCTCCCGCCTGGACAACACACTCGTTTGAAGTTCCAGGCATGTGTCCAAGCATGTCGTCTCCATGTGTACGTTGCATATGCAACCAGTTTTCCTTCGAATTTTAAAGTTGTATGAATTTTTTGTTTATTGCGAGGTTTTTTTTTATGTTTTATGAGCTTGACAGGTTCTTTTTGACTGGAGTAAAATAGCTCCCGCCTCCAACACAGGAACACACTCCCTTGAAGTTCGAGGCATCCATTCACACATATCCCTTATATTACGGAAAACTAAATGTTACGAAAACGGAAAAATACAAATTTGAGTGAGAACGGTGATATTGTCTTAAATCTATCCATCATAACGAACGACTATGTAAACAGAAACTGGCCACAATAGGCCAGACTGGCTGAGACGCAACAGTGCATTTGCGCTGGCGCTGTCTTTGAACGCACACAATTCACTGGTCCAGAGATAATCAAGGATAGAGATATCCAACTTCGGCCATTTTTACCCCTTGTTCATGTCCGCTTTGAACTGTAAAGAATAAGAGTGTATTGGAATTTCATTTGCATTTCACACATTCTCTTACAAAATTCCCGACTCCACCACTCATCGCAACGCCGTATAATAAGCGGAAGGAGGCAGAAGTTGGATATCTCTATTCTCCATTATCTCTGCACTGGTCATGAATAAAATACTGCGTCAACCTGCATTGGCGAAAAATGAGAGAGATGAGAGGATCGTAATAAAACGTCACATGTAAGTCCATCGCGCGTCATTGTCGAACATATGGAAAAATATTTCACAGAGATGTGCGCGGTGAGAGCAAAGTTGAGATTTTTTCCCCAAAATTGAGAATTTTTTGGTTTTTGCGAGGCTTACTTTGTGTCAACTGACATTTGATAAATGGAAACCAGAAATGAAGTATGATAGAGATGTCCAACTTCTTCCTCTCTTGCTCCTTAAAATTCTTGACAACCATTTCTTCTTACGCCAATTCGATTAATCAGAGAACGGCATTCACTTTATTTCGTGAATAACCGTCAAAAATGCATGAATAAGTGTCAAAAAGCCTCTGAAATTCGTCGATGGACTAGGGGCCAATCAGCTGAGAAGTTGGCCATGTCTATAATACTCCATTTCTGACGAAAACAGTTGATGCTATATTTTTCATCGCATTCTGCCCGTAACATGAAGTCGGGTGGCGTAGCGGTACTGTCGTGTTTCAGCCATCACGTAGAGGGTCATATATCAAGCTATTCGACGTGCCTTCTCATGTCGCTTCTGAAACCGCGCTTTGCTTGCCTGTTATTTAATTAGTCTCAAGTCATCCGTAAGTTGATTCAAGGCACAGCCACTGCATGTAAGTACGAGTATATTTCCCGATGAGCACTTCGCGCAGGAAGAAAGACGGTTTCAGATAGTTCAGATTACAAACCCAATCCTTTTTTCCTTTCTAAATTCTGGAACACTTGAATTAGACAAGTGTTCCAACCAAGAACTCCCAGCAATCGATATATCCCATCCGACCAAACTGAATGCCGTTAAAAAGAAAAGAGTTCGTACTAAGAAAAAAAACCTTACAATTTTGTGATTGATTGACTAATTTTTGGACACGAGTTACGATACCTAACATCGACAGGGGTAACCAGGAGGTCAACAACGGCCATCCGCCCAACACACGTGTTTGATATCTCGGTCAACGGCCTTCCGCCGAACCACATTTTATGATTAGCTTGCAATTGATTGTTTAACGGCCTTCCGCCGAACATATTTCTTCATTCCACTTTGTAATGCTCAGGTGATTTTTTGAAAGCTTGCGTCTGAAGCGTTTTTCGTCAGATGAGTTTCCATTACTTGGATGCAAGCTAATAAAGATCACCTCAAACTTGAAATTATAACAGAAGGACTTACAACGTGAAACGAATATTTGTTGTTGTTTTTTTTTGTGCCCCTCGATCCCCTAAACGTAATTCGCGCGTCAAAGATGGACACTTGCAAAGATAAAATTCGCCATATTTTACAGTTTTTTCTCTAAAGGCGTTCATGCAATTCAGTCGACGGAAAATGTGAGAACATACTTAATGTTTAATGGCCTGATATTGAAACAGCAGTTTTAGTTCCGTCGATTCCGTGCCGGTAATTTTGATGTCAAACATGAAACACGCTCTGGAAGGCCAATTGCCAAAAACGTCGATTAAATCCATGGAAATCGTCGAGTCATTAAACAGTGAAAGGCTAGCCTTCTCGAGGGCTTTGCCTTAGTGTGAAGATTTGGTCCATAGTCGTCACTTGGGCGGTGCAAAACAGTACGTTGGACAGGATAGGCGACGAGCAGGGATATGCTTCTGTAGCTTTTGCAACACGAAGGATTGCCTTATTTATGAATAGGCCATATGAAGGTGATCTATTTTAGCCCTCCATTAATTCTACAATCTGGTGCATGCTCCTACGAGAACACCGCTACCGGCCGAGAGGAGCTCTGATGGTATACCAGCGGCAGAGCATGTGGGCGTTACTAAAGCCTGCGACAAGACTTTTGACTTTCTTATCAAATTTGTTGGCTCTGAGCAAATGAGGGAGACTCTGACAGGTATGTGTTGAAGCATCTTCTCATCTAGCTCGAAACTCCTCTTGCTAGTGCCCTTTCATGCGTTGCAGTCCCGTAGTAAGCCGCGACAAGTAAGGAACTTCATACTAAAATATAATAATAATATTATACGAACATTTTCTCTTATTTGATTGTTTCATTATGTTTTTGAGCCCCGTGCCATATGCTCCTTGACGTATTTGATGCATTTGATGACTTCCCGTAAAACACCATGATTCTCAGCAAATAATGGCGGATTTAATTAAGTACATGTCCATTTTATTGTCTGTCCATCGCTCTACTTGGATCTTAATAATAATACAAAACTAAAAAACCGGATCCAGTCTCAAAAATATGGCACTGCCCACGTTGCTCCACGGCTTGGAACACATTCCCAAATGTGGCCTATTAACACAATCCTTGACATTCAATTTATAAAAATCAATTCCAGCAAATAATCCAAGATCGTATTCGCGGCACAAAAAAGTCAACATCAAGTGTAGAACTTATGTCGTCGCTAGAAGTGACATGACCGATGACGCCTGTTGCGTTATAGACAGAAATGAAGTATTATAGAGATGCCCAACTTCACAGCTGATTGACTTCTAGTCCCTCGACGAATTTGGGAGGCCTTTTGTCATGTTATTCATGAATTTTTGACAGTTATTCACGACATAACGTCAATGCCGGTCTCTGATTGATCAATTTGTCTTGAGAAAACGATATAAGAAATGGTTGTCATGTCCCGGAGCAAGAGCCAAGGCAGAAGTTGGCTAACCCTATAATACTTCATTCCTGATAACTACTCGCTTGTGCTTTTACAGTTATGTCACGTCAATAGGTTTTGTTTGACAGTCATACAGAAGAAGAAGAAAATCGAAAAAAGTGTAGATTGAGCATAATTTTCTCCGTAAAAACCATCCCCGTACCGTGGGCATGTCAAAGAATATGCTGAAATTCAACCAAGACAACCGCCGTAAGTCACTCTTCCTGTATATTACGTCAGCAAAATGTAAGAAAAGAATTACTTAATAAGCCCTTTCAACTGTTTCACAATCCCAACCTGCGCAGCAGACATTTAACCAGTAAATCAAGTGCAAGCCTTTAGACGTACGCCCTTATTGAGCTCAACCCGTGGATGCCTGCATAAATTTGTGGACTACCACAGCGACTGGGCACAAAAATGTCTGCTGACAGACAGAAAAAAATCGACTTGCCAGTAAGCCTGAGGCAAAAACCAGTTGCAATGTGCAGCTATGCGGCCTTGAAGCCCTGGCACTTGTCCCATTCCAAGGCATTCAGATTGAATTTCTCCCAGCCAACAGCACAAGTGGCGAACTCCAACTTAACCCAGAAACAATCACCAAACCTGTGGCTCGGTTGGCATTTAGATTGGCATCGCAAATTCCATTAGTCACCGTAATGAGCACTGCCAAATAGGAAAACCGAAAAAAGCACGCAAATCAAAGTGTATCTGAGGCAAAACATTCGATCACCGCCACCGACCACGACGAGGCTTAGCATCCAGAATCCATTGATTCAGTCTCGGATTGAGGCACAAGTTTCCATATAAGCCAACCTGTTGTCCGTCCAATGGGACGCATGTAATAGCAGCACTGAATCGCTTATTGTCGACGACAGCGATTGAGGTCACACACAAGAAATGGATGAAAATCCATGAATTCGTATTGACATGCCTAACCTGCGTACCACGCACTTGGCTACGTAATGCAGACATCTAACCGGCCAAAGCCCACATCTATCCGGACGGTTAGGGCATTTCCTCTCGTTATGGTCATCATGCGTTGGATGATGGCGGTGATGATGGAGCGAACAAAGAGTGAGAATTAACATACAAGACGACTCTGTGGCCCGAATCGATGAGCAACTAATGGAGGATTTGTTAGAAGTTCGCGTGTGTCTCTACACACACACAAAGCAGGCTGGCGCGGCGTTGGTTGGAATTAGTGGAGACCGTGCTGGAGGCTTTGTGCTCTCTGTTGCGCTGTGGGGCGGTGGTGTAGCTAAACGATTTATTGGTCTGTCATGAGATCTTCAATGGAAGTCACTTTGTGACAATTGCGACCACGTGTTGCTTGACAATTCGTGATTGATAGCATTTTCCTCAATCTTCTGGTGCCATCGGCAAGGAAAAACTAATTTCTTATTTTTTCAAAATTTCTGATTTTCAGATTTTAGGAAATTATTCTCGGAAGTGAGACGTGCTCAGAAAGCGCATGCATATATGAGAAGGTGAAGAGTATGTGAGGCGTTGGTGGGCTCTTTGTGGCTGCATGAGGGGAGTGTTAATGGCCTTCTTTTAAGCTACTTGCACGGTGCGGCACGTCTGTTGCAGGGATTGGAATGAGTCGGTAAATATGGGAGGGAAGCTAGCAGTTTAATTTCAGTGAGATCAACGTTGCAACCGTCTTAAGACAAACAGGTCCGTATGTGATATCCGTGCTTCATCCACGTTCATGAAACTGAACTATCAGAGACGGGGTGTGCTTAGAAGGTCTGCCATTTTCCAATACTGATCGCTTAACAATGGGGGAACGTATGGAAATCGTAACAAATTACAACAACATCAGTGATTCTCTAGTAGTTACGCTCGCGCATTACGAGTGCATTTGGGATGAGAGCCTATATTGGAAGAAAAAAATGCGGATTGTTTATACTGTTGGATCCGCCAGCTCTACGGAAAATATGACCACATGCAACTGTAGACAGACCATTGAATCAATAAAGATCCGATATGTGGTGTGCAATTTGCTTTGGCGGTATCATCAGTTCATGCTGTTTTAAAAATGGAGAAGGTTTAGCGGATGCTACAGTCCGGGGGCGGACCTGGGCCTCAGTCAACATGCCTTTCCAGTCTCCAACTAACGCGGCCTCGATCATGACGTCTCCAAATTCATACACCCATCTGATCGAGCTCCCTTTTCAGCTGTGCGCCATCGGAGGCCTCCCTCAATCACGTTGTCCCTTGGTGTCAGACTTTTCGAGCGTTGGTGTTTATTTTCTCAAGCCAGTCAATGTCGTTGTACAGCTCATACTTTTCTGTGCGAACGGGACCCAATATATTTCGCAGGATTTTCTTCTCGAAGCTACCAAGAATCTCTTGATATTGTTCATGTCGCATACAGCAGCACTGGGACTATCAAGGTCTTGTGTGGAGATAGCTAGGTTCTTCGAGGGAGCGCTTGATTTTCGTAGCCCAAAGACACAGCGATTGGTCAGAGTTATCCTTCGTTTTATATCCGGAAGATGTCCGTCACCGTCACAGTCACATTCAATACGCAACCATCACTATAGCCATTCAAAGGTACGCCAGTGTGGTTTCGGTTTCGACCTTTCTGTCTTATTTCGCGTGTTTATTAGTACGAATAACTTTATGTTAAGGCTGAGTTATTGCCATATAGGAGACAGTGAAAATCTCCTTGCACTGATGCCTCAAACCTCTTTCGGTCATACCGACCTAAGAGCCTACTTCATGCCATGGGCATTTTTGCAGGTTTCTGCCTGGAATTTTTCTCTGAGCACATGATCTCCTACAGCACATAATTGTTCGGGGCCTGTGAAGGGACTTCACGCTTCTTTTCTTGATAGGAAGTCGGACATTTTATTCCCTTCTAACCCCGTTTAAAGCGACTGGATGGCGCAGTTGGTTAAGTGTCTGCGCTTTCCCCAGTTCGAATCCCAGTCAGAGCAAGGTTAATACACTTTTATCTGCTTTTCTTGTCCCCATTTGGCAGTGGTCATCAGTGGCGGTTGTCTGGCTGTGGGTATCGCAATGCAGCAACATGGTGTTGTACACCATGTTGTTGCATTCACTAGCAGCTTCCCTACCCTAACCCAGTTTGGCCATGTATCCAGCATAGTTTTACTTTGTTTCTCCTGCTCAACTCTTTCAGCTACTGTAGGAGGATTATTGTATCGGCAATATCTGGAGGAAGACTTAACCTACATCACAGAGACCAAGCGCTTAGTAGCTGTCACTTAACATATTCCTCCACCTTCCACCACGGGGTACCTTTAGCAAACAGGTTGCAGCCAGTACAGCCCTGAGAAAATACTGGGACTGTAGTCCTAACTCACCCTTGGCCACTCAACTATTCTAAACGAATTCAACTTTCTCCCCAACGACACCGACCGTCTACTACCCCAAGTTATCTTCGAGAAGAAATTCTCCACCAGCTTTCCTTCCAGATGTGATTGGATATCTGATAACCAGACGCTGGCTAACCCCTGCGTATCTTCACTAAAGGGTAGAAGACAGACGAGGGTGTTGGTGCTGTTGTCTATTCCCAAGACCTTAATATAGCTATCTCCCTGAAGTTCCTTGGTAACGGTAAGCGTATTTCAGGCAGAAACCATTGCGATAAAGGAGGCACTGCCCTGGCTTGATAACAATGTAATTTCCAAAAGACATATCACCATCTGTTCGGACTTACGTCCGCAATTAAGTCACTGGACAATGTCATGTTTAACTTAAAAACATCCCTTAGTTGTAAGCTGTTTGTCAACGAAATGGCTGAGCATTTTTATATAAACCTCACGTGGGTGCCGGGACGTTGTGACATACCGGGCAATTGCAAGGCCGACGAAATCGATAGGTATGATACATCCTCCTCCCTAACACTAGAAGTTGTTCCAACTTCCATGGCAATCGGTACATCCTATCATCTACTAAATATACACACAATCAACACCAATGGCTAGAAGGTATCACATGCCTTAAACAAAAGACCATACATTAATCGCAAACGATCTCTCAATCTGCTTAGACTCAACAGATCATCACTCAGGACGATCGCCGGCGTCATAACCGGATACTGCACAATTGGCACTCATGCCCGAGGTTTGGGTGTCCCCTATAATGACTTCTGTAGAAGCTGCATGGATGAAGAGGAGCTTGTATTAATAGATCAGCTATTCTGCGCGTGTAGTGCGCTGGCAAGTTGTATGTACCCACACTTGAAGGCCTACTACTTCAATATCCTCCATGAGCTAAGAGCCGTCAGTATTATTCAGCTTAATCGCTTCGTTGTGAGCACCAATTGGTTTTGATTTTTTGGGGAAATTAATCCGCGTGGTATCGCAACGGGCCTACAATGGCCTAAGTGTGACTGCCTTCTGCAACCTAATCTAACCTAGAAGCTGACGCGAGACTGATTGGAAGTAACGAGCCGCTCTACGATTCGCTAGCCTGTAATTTCAGGCAGAGAGTGCGTTACCAGTTTTCCTGTCTGCTTGGGATTGATGTCTTAAATTAATGAATATCTGAATTCAAATCCCCACCATCCTGGATTTCGTCCTGTGGAATTGTCCAGCGTAGGACAATTGAAAGTTGGTATGTTTTATTTATAATAGACACATGATAAGAACTGGGAAAAAGATTTACGTAAAATAACAGCACCTTTATTTTGAAGATTCATTCATGCCGTTTTGCAAGGAATAGCACATCGTTCAAATGGCCGTCTACTCATCGCTTCCGCTGCTTCGAACGATCTGGATTGATGAGGGACGTTATTCCGGCAATAGCGTGTCTAAGCTTGGTCTCCAGCTCTTCCAAAGGCGTTGGCTGGTTAGCGTAGACTGGTGACTTGTAGTAGCGCTAGAGAAAAAAATCTAGTGGATGAACACTTGCCGAGAGATGCTCACCAAAAATAGGCTACATCATCACTAAAAAATCCTCGTCCTAAGTTCGATAATGTTTTCTCACGATTTTTGCACGTCCCGACTGAATATGTTTGAGTGAGTTTTGACACCTGCTGAAATCAAACAATTGCAAAAACTGTCATTGTCATAAAATGAAAGAAACAATCAGATGACAGTCAAGTAAGCTTTGCCATGATTGCTGGTCAAACACCCCACATTGCGACTTGTCGCTCAATCGCTTGGAAGGTCATCGTTGCCCAACAAATTCAAACTTAATCGCCAGTCACGGGCTGGTTATGTTCTCCCTTTAATTTTCATTTCATTACGTTCGAACAAAGCCCATACAATTTCAGTTTACAAATATCTTCACTATCAATGATTCAGCATCAATTTGTATGCATTCGGCATGCATTTTTCAATGAATGCGCTGAATGAAATCACTCAGTGAATTCAATTGAAACAAAAACCGGTATTTATTATTTATCTCATTGCAATCATTTCAACAGTTTACTGCATTTCCAATCAGGGGAGATGTCAATAAATGGAAAACGAATCCTCTCCAATTATCTGCTACATTGAAGTTTTTGATATCATTATATCAAAATTGCAATAAATGATTTGTTTGGAAATTCCCGCAGGGATGTGCTTTTATCGTATACATTCGCCATTGTGCAGTTTGCGGAGGAGGCCTGCTTAAAGTACAATAGAATCGCTACGTTTTAATTTAAAATTTACCTTACATTATGCAGATGGTAGCACTAAGAAATAAGTGCAGATCCAGATGGAGCCGCACGAGAAACAAAATCTAAATAGGAGAATACAAAACAATTAATTCAATTTTAGAGACCAGTCATGGAATAAAGGGCTCAAGGCTGAGATAAAGCTAGCAAACCGTTCTGGAATATAGTAAAAGTTATACAGAAAAAAAAATCATATACCTCCACTCGAGATTGGGAGTTCAGTTATGCTTTCAAGCAGTGAAAAAGCTGATGCCCTAGCTACCAACATTTTAGGCAACTATTTAACTGCGAGTAATTCAATTTTTTTAATTAATTTTTAACTCGATATTTATAACCAACTTACATACTGGACAAAAAATGCTTAAAACTAGTTAAACGAACAGAATTATTAGATTGGGGCTGTAACTCAATTCGAGCGGTTTGCTAAGAGATGGCGTAACTTGTATTATCCCATTGGAACATGCGTTGCAAAGCTACTGTCATTGTACGTCATTTCAGTATATGTCATTCATTTGAAGCGTAAACAACAATAATTTTTTTTTTTTCACTCAAATATGTCGATCTTCATGCCTGAAAATGTGTTTTTGCGGGGAGTTCTTCTTCAATACTTTAATGTGAAGACAACTGCTGCCGAAGGTCATCGTATTTTGCTTGGAAGGCGATGAACGTCTTGGGCAGCCAATAAAGTTTGAAGATGATGAATTGGAGGCATTACTCTATGAAGATTGTCGCCAAACACAAGTAGAGCTCGCAGAATCTTTGTGTGTCACTCAAGCAACCATTTCAAAACGTTTAAAATAAGCTGGATATATTCAATAGCAGGGAAATTGGGTTCCACATGAACTCAAGCCGAGAGACGTCGAAAGGCGGTTTTGCATGTCCGAAATGCTACTGGAACAGTGCTAAGAACAGTGGATGGGAAGTTTTATCCCACCTGCCTTATAGCCCAGACCTTGTCCCTACTGACTACCACTTGTTCCGGTCGATGCAGAACGCCCTCACTGAGATACGGTTCACATCAGAGCAGAATATCAAAAATTTATTCTCGGCTGGCAACCCGGCGCAGTTCTTTTGGGATGGGATCCACAAATTGCTAGAAAGATGGGAAAAAGCCATAGCTTCAGATGGGCAATACTTTGAATACTACTATTGTACTACTATTGTACATGTTGTAAACGTTCAAATTTTGATGATAAGTATTAAGAAAAAACGAGTAATACCATCCCACCCCTTAACATTCAAGCCTCTGTCGGACGATCAACTAATCAGCTTAACTCACACACTTTATCAGGTGATATCAGTCCAGTATTACCATCAGAACTGGAAGATATTATTCGAAAACCGAAAATTTGGAAATCCCCTGGATTCGATGGAATAAAAAATGTCTGCCTTAAAAATCTTCCCAACTCCGCTGTCATTCAGCAAACAGATATTTTTAACAGTTGTCTTAAACAGGGTTACTTCCCCACAAATTTTAAAGCTTAAAAAATAATAAAAATTTTAAAACCCAGTAAGCCGCCTTATCTGCCCGGCAGTTATTGGCCAATTAGCCTGCTAGGCTCTATTAGCAACTGCCTCGAAAAAGTGATAAAAAAGAGCAAATCAGTTTTAGAGCTTTTCACAGCTCTACTCACCAAGTACATCGCATCACAAAAGGCATTAAGCACCACTTCACAGAAGGTAGTAGTACTGGCATGGTAGTGTTGGACCTAGAGAAAGCGTTTGATGAGCTACTAAATGTACCTTATTAAGAACATACAGTCGTTTCTTTCATCACAAAGTTGTAAGGTGTCTATCAATAAGCACAAAAAAAAAAAAAACAAATAAATTAACTCAGGTTCTTTTTAACTTACATACCTCTGATCTGCCACGATTTTCTAACTGTGACATCGCCTTATATGCTGACGATACACGTATTTTTAATTGATTCCAATGTTGAACCCCCAAAGACACAAGCTATTTTTTTTACTCCTAAGAGAAAAGCTTGTTTACTTTCTATCAAAAACCCTGTACTCAAGGGCGTTCCGATTGAGTGTATCCAGTGTGAAGTATCTAGGCATACGTTTAGACAAGCGCTTAACTTTAAGTCTCTCTTAACTTTCAGTCTTTTAAATTATCGAAAAGTGAATGTCACGGTGAAGGCTCTTTATCCATTTATTTGCAGAAACTCACACCTCTACATTCACAATATGTTATTAGTTGTAAAGGCTATTTTCCAAGCCATAATTTTCTATGGTCCTCCCATATGGGGCAAGTATGCAAAGAATCATCTGCGCAGGCTCCAGACATCTCAAAGCAAAATTTTGAAAATGAATTTCAATTTACCATAGCTTTTCTCTACTGGGGTACTTCATAAAATAGCTAACATAGAAATGTTTGCATCTAGAATTGAAAATCCAAATTACAAATACAACACATCATGCTTATCATCTGACAATAACTTGATTTCAAATCTAGCTTTATTTACGAGGGGCGTTCAATATATTCTCGGTATCGATATGAAGGAAAATGTGAATTCAATTTAAATTGTTTTTATTTTTCAATATAATCTCCCCTAACATCAATGCATTTGTTACATCTTGAGATAAGCTTTTTTAAACCCTCAAAAAATAAATTTTCCCTTTCTCTGCAAAATACCCATTTATTGCCGACTTGAGTTCTTCATCATCCGAAAATCTTTTTCCACGAAGACATTTTTTCAAATCCGGAAACAGGAAATAATCACTAGGGGCAAGGTCTAGACTATAGGGTGGGTGTTACATTTCTTCGAAACCACAATCTCGCGCAGCAGCGTTGGAAACTCGCGCCGTGTGAACAGGAGCGTTGTCATGAAGAAGCAACACACGCGCTGCGAGTTTACCCCGTCTTTTCTTTTTAGTTTCCTCCCGCAAATTATGCAAAGTGGAAGCGTAGGATGTGACGTTGATGGTTTCACCTTTTTTTTTTGTACTCTATGAGCAAGATTCCCTTTGAGTCCCAAAAAAACTGTGGCCATGAGCTTCCCGGCAGACGGAGTGACTTTGAACTTCTTCGGGGGGTCTGTTCCTTTTTTATACCACTGCATGGACTCTTGTTCGCTTTCAGGGTCATAGTGGTGGACCTATGTTTCGTCACCAGTAACAATTCGATCCATAACACCGTCCGCGTTCTCACTCTCCAAAAGCTCTCTATAGCATTCGATTCTCACTTTTTTCTGGGGCGCTGTGAGCATTTGTGGCACCCACTTTGCACTGACCTTTGAAAGGTTAAGATGGTCATGAAGAATGGTGTGAAAGGTACCAATTGAAAGCTTGGTGATCTCTGCCATCATTTTCACCTTTATTCGGGCATCCTCAAGAACAAGTTTTTCGACTTCTTTGATGCTTTCTCCCGTACAAGCAGTAGCCGGGGCGCCGGAACGGGGTTCGTCTTCAATGCTCTCTCTGCCTCTCTTGAACTCACTTGACCACTTTTGCACAGTTGATAATGAAGGTGCGGAACCCTGGTAAACAGCCACCATCCCTTCATGAATAGTTTTTTGACTTTTTCCTTGCCTAGTGAGAAATTTAATTACAGCGCGATGCTCAATTTTCACCATCATCGCCTCAGTTGCCATTATGATTATGTTTAACTAGAGATAAAACGCGAATTAATAATCACATTTATATGAAATTTTACATGAATGCACTTTACATTAAGATTACTTGATAAATAAGTCAATTTATATATACAACCACAGCTTCACCCCGATACCGAGAATATATTGAACGCCCCTCGTACTTGTTCAACAATATTTATTTATTTTCTCTTTATCATACTGACTTATGGTGGCGCCACAGTCCGGGGGGGCCTGGGCTTCAACCAACAAGCCTACAGTTTCGCACGCATACTTGGTTGATGTCTCTTTCCACTTGTGTGCGCCACCTAAGTCGTGGTCTTCCTCTACTGCGCCGTCCCTCCGGGGTGCATTCGAAGACTTTTCGGGCCGGAGCATTGGTTTCTATCCCCTCTAAATGACCTAGCCATCTAAATCGTTGGATCTTCACTCTTCTGGCTAAGTCGATGTCGCTGATCAGTCTGTACAGTTCGTCGTTGTATCACTCACCATCCATGCAGACGGGACCAAAAATCACCCGAAGAATTTTCCTCTCAAGACAACCGAGAGCACCTTCGTCCACTTTTTACAAAGTCCATGCCTGTGCCCCATATAGCAGGACTGGGACGACTCAGGTCTTGTAGACGGTAACTTTGGTTGTTCAAGAGAGGTCTTTGCTTATCAGTTGCTTTCTTAGCCCAAAGAAGCAGCGATTTGCAAGAGCTATTCTTCGTTTGATTTCATCGCTGGTGTCGTTGTCTGAATTTATAGCGGTTCAAAGTTTTTGACTACTTCAAAGCTATGCTTGCCTACTGCGACGTTCTGTCCGAGACGTCGGTGTTGGGAGTCCTTTCTCGTTGACAGCATATGCTTAGTCTAGCCCTCATTTACCGTTAAGCCCATTTTCGCGGCTTCCGTGGCAATACTCACAAAGGTGCCATTGACATCACGCTGAGTTCTTCCGATAATATCAATATCGTCGGCATATGCTAGTGGCTGGACGGACTTCTGAAAGATTGTTCCTCTGATGTTGGCGTTGAACAATGATGTTGAAGAAGTCGCATGAAAGCGCGTCGCCTTGTCTGAATCCTTTTTTGACATCAAATGTCTCGGTTAAGTCTTTACCGACCTTGATGGAGCAGCGTGCATTCTCCATCGTCACTCTAGACAAACGGACGAGTTCGGTAGATTATAAACATTGCTCTGTACAGCTCGTCTCTATAAATGCTGTCATACGCGGGATTGAAATCGATGAAGAGGTGATGGGTATCGATTTGTTGTTCCTGGGTTTTTTCCAAAATTTGCCGTAGCGTAAATATTTGATGGATGGTGGATTTTCCTGGCCTAAAGCCACGCTGGTATGGACCGACCATTTTGCTGACGAACGGCTTTAGACGTTTACACAACACGGCAGATAGTATCTTGAATGCGATGTTCAGAAGACTGATACCTCTATTGTTGTTGCAATTCAGAGGGGTCTCCTTTTTTGTGGTTTGGGCAACAATACTGAGGTTCTATTCATCGGGCATGCTTTCCTTCGACCCTATTTTACAGATGAGTTGGTGCAAATCATAGTCTGCCGCTTTGAAAAGCTCAGCCGATAGGCCGTCAGTCCCAGCAGCCGGGTTGGATTTTAGTTTAGATATGGCTACCTTCACTTCCTCCAGTTCGGGTGGATGGAAGTGTTCATCTGTATCATCGTTTTCGTTCGAGTTGAATATTTTTGCTGTTTGTATTTGGTTCCTCATCGCCGTTATACAGTCTGCAGAAATGGTTCCTCCATATCCTCAGCATCGACTGCGATTCTACTACGATGTTCCCTTGATCATCCTTACAGGCTTTGGTTCGGGCTTTATAACCGGAACACAGCTGCCACAGTATAAGGATGACCATCAGTCCCATACTCCTGCAGAACACTTCAAAGTATTCCTCGAGGACTTTGGTCGTATGCCTTCTTCAAATCTCCAAAGCAGCTGTAGATAGGTTTGGCATACTCCGCAGCATTCTCGGGATGAAAGCTGCATTGTTCAGCGCCCATCCTGGACTGGACTGGTGTTTCCGTTTCGGAGCCTTGTAGACTGTAGTTAGGGCGATCACTGTTGCTCTTCTCCTCCCCTGCTTTTGCAAATAGAAGCATATTTGAAATACTAATATTGCACGTCTGAAAATGCACACAAATAGTAATTAAAATGGGTTACTACAAGTCAGACTGGTGACAGTGCACATTCGCTGTGTACCGTCGTGGATACTTAGCTCATATAGAGCTTGTCTCAAGGCGTTTCCAGAACGAAATCCAACGATTCTAAATCGATTCGAAAAGGTTTTTATCATTCTGGTACGGCACCCTAATGAGTAATTTGTCCATGTTCAAGAGCAGTGCTTTTGGATTTGAAAAAAGTGGATACCACTTCGTACACATCCAACACACAATAGCTCTGTTCACTGAAGTGTATGACCACTTCAGTGAACATCAAAGAATTTTTCAATTCGTACATCCCTGTAATCACCTGAAAAATCGATCACAAATCAATTTCAATCCAAACGATTCCCCCAAAACTGATAAACCTTTCATCTTCGAGTTATCCGCTTTTCTCGTGGGCTTTCAGAAAGAGGACCGTCCAATTCAATGGTAATTTATCGACAAAATTGCACACAACGACAAGGGTCAAATCGGAAACTCATCATGAATGCATGCATGCCCCCAATTTGTTTATTTTTTCAATTTCATCCAAAACAATGCAAACTGGAGGCAATCCCAACTCTGAATAAAGTCATCTGCGTCAACGACCCGAGACACAACAATGCTCGTCCCTCCATCGATTATAATGAAAAAATAGAAACCGCATTTTTGCTTTATCGGAAAAATTCCAATTTCCAGGACACAAGCAAATGCCATCCGCCCAGGCGATCCGTACGGACAAACTGTTAGCCGTCTGAAGGTGGCACTTTTGGTCTGTTTCGTCGTCGTCCCATCCCACCGCCCAGTCGACAGTAATTCAATTTCGTTACTCTTCACTTCAAGGACGAGAGTGACAGAGTGTGCTTCTGGTGTTTGTATTCCATTTTAATATATAAAATGTACTGGCTGTATGAGTGTGTAGCTGTGTGTAATCCGATATCAGGAAAAATATGGAAGATGCGACGTAAAGTCCAGGCCTTAACAAAAGCTGAAGCAGATGAGGTGGTCAACGGGCGAGCCGGACCACCGACCGGAGAAGAAGGAAGGGTTATCTTGACACATCAACTGCTGTTTGTTAACACGAAGCTTAAAAAGGACTCACCGACCTACATATGGATTGTGTGCATCGACATATGTGCAAAAGTGGAATGTTTCCATTTTCTCCGAACTGGGTCAACAGCAACTGCAGGAGCACTCCGAACGATGGTGTGCACAAGTTGATTGAACAAATGGTGTTACTATCTCGTCATTACAACTCAGCTCACCCGGTTGACCACTTGGTTCGTTCGCTTCATTGATTCCCTGCGGTATCGAGACCGTTCTCCGTCCAGTCGTTTGCCTTAACTGGGTTAAGGGTTGTAAACGGTTTGCTTTTTCTTCCTCAACTCGTGCTGTGGCCACTGCTAGGGATGCAATGCACGCCATACAACGCCTGCAGGGATACCATTTGAATGATGATGGAAATTGGAGAAATTGAAAAATAAATGCGAATCCACTCGGAGTATGATATTTCAATTTATCAGTCGGAGGAAGAGATGATGCACTTTTGGCTTGGCCCTAATTCTCCGAGTGAGAATCACATTGTCAACGAATGATGATTTCCGGAAGCCAATGCATAATTGAAAAGAATATTCATAAAGGGATATCAGGCGTTAGTAGCAAGTGAGGGTGCTAAGTGCACAGCTGCCTGGGGAATCTGCCATGGGAATCTTGTGTTTAAATACGACTTGGTTTCACAGTTGCCGTTGCATTCACTGCTCGGGTACGGGTCAAGGTGTTCAAAGCAGGAGCTGTTAACTGTGGTCGCAGAAACAGAAACTCGTGCACTGTCTCTGTTACTTAATCTCTACAACATTTGAACAAAGGAGAAGAACTCCTCAGAAGTTATCAAGGCAGACGCAAAGTTTACTAGCTAATTAGGGTATTCGGACAGGAGCCGACTTTCTAGACCTTGAGTTGAATTCATTTTCATAATTTGAATGCCTCTGTGGACTTTTGAGAGTGTAGACATTTTTTAACATTCGGATGCATACAAGAAAAAATTCAAAAAAGTTTGGTGTACACTAGTGTAGAATCTAGTTTCCACCACGAATGTTTTCTATGAAATGCAAGCCCGTCTTTTGGTTTGAAATGAAAGAAACATTGTTTGTTTGTGGTTAAGTACACGCAGCGGACTCCCAAGTGACACAATCTCATCAAATTCTATTGATGAGAGATTCCTTGGGTTTCTTTTCCATTTTTATAAACCCCGTAAGACCCCCCAAAAACTGTATCTGTATCTCCCAACCGTACTGGGGTCATCTTATAGTACACCATCTATTGTTACGTCTAAATATGGAGTTTGTGTTGCATTGCGGATCAGACTCTTCGGTTTGAATTTTTCTTTCAAACCCCAATCCACAACTCCAACATTTATTAGTCGTTCTAATAATAAGCGTGTTTTTTTGAAAGCATATATACTCTTAAATTTCAATTTGCATGTAAAATACAGTAACAACAAATCCTATCCCCGCTTAAGTTACCCGGGATATTTATCGATTTAAAATTATTTTAGATTACAACTAGAATTACAAAATAAAGTTTAGGATGTTGGCTCAACAATAGGGGCCCAACTGATATACTTTCTTTAATTTAATGTTTATTATTATTGTTTATTTTGCATGTCCTACAATGGCTTGTGCTTACATCAGGTTGTTCAAGTTCATGTGTCCATGGTGGTCCTTTTGGGACGTGGTGGTGATGTGTTAGCAGACTTAGCCTCGATGGTGATTGCCATCGCTGTTCTGGTAGAATCCATGCAGCTCGTTGTTCGACGGCGTTGGAAAGCTCTGCTCGTTTAGCAGATTTAACGTGTTGAGGTAGCGTTGTTCGGGAACTTTGTTCCACAAGTTCCTGATTTCCTCATTAGGATGGTTGTTCATGTTTAGTAGCTGCTTTCTGAACAGTGTCACCATGTACTGTTGCAGGGGGATGATGAGTGCTTGGTCGTTAAGTATATTGTTGCTGTGGTGCCTTTGACGGTCCCTGTCGAAGGTGAGTCCCGTACATATTCGCAGTATTTTTCTTTCGCAAATTGCGAGCTTCGACATGCTGGTCTTAGAGATGGTGTGCCAGATTGGGAAGCCGTACGTTAAGATCGGCCGTAAAAGCTGCTTGTATTACAGCAGTTTTGCCTTCTGGCTTAATCCACGTGATAGACGTGATCGAAGCCTAGGTTGGCCTTCTTAGAGGTCAGTTGACTGTTGAACTTCAACCTTTCCGTGAAGTTAGCGCTAAGATACTTGACCTTTTTGTTTGTTGTTATTTCTGTACAGTTAGGGGGCACTACCTAACACCTCTGGATGGTCTTCTTATGCACATTAGTACCGATTTCCCTGCATTGATACGAATACCCCATTTGGTATAGTAGTCAAATTTGTTCGCTGTTTGGATTTCGACCCTTTGCGCGGCTATCTGTGGTGACGTCGAGCTGACATAAGTCCGCAAGTCATCTGCAAATAGATAGCATTTACTGTGTCAGTTGGACGTGGGGGATATTTATCGGCGCTTGTGAAATACGCGCAGATAAAAACGATGCTTCCAATAATTTTCTCATTCCAGATTGTATTGACTCGTTCATTAGGTTGATGTATGCGATTTGCGATATGACGATATTACACACCATTTGTAGGTGTGGTTGATGTATTTTTGATTCGTGTCTATGCTCTACTTCATTTATGTTTCGTAATCGATTCTTGACAATATTTAAATATTTTTGCATTTCAAGTGATGGTCACGCTACACAATCACCAACCGAAGATAGTGAACATTAACGATCAGCCGTCGCCTTACACGATTGCACCCCTGACTGCCACAAATTTTACTAATGTCGTCATTGCTTCCAAGTTGATGAATTATTAAGGACAGGTGATAGTTTCTTGTGCAAAATCACAATGTCGAGTTCGAGCGGTCGGGCGTTGATAGCCTTCGGTACGCGTTTAACCGAGCTTAAAAGAATATCATGTCAAATCGCAGCCCCCTCACTTTTCCAAATCACTACGTTTTACACGTAAAATGGTCTAAAAATCCATTTTACCAGAAAAAAAAAATGCAACTATTTCGTCGGCAGATGACACTACCTTTTGATAGCCATCCAATTTAGTGCATCCAGCTGCGACATTGTTTACACATGTGTCTTGAAATCTATCAAAAGCATATCTTTTTTGGCAGCTTTGATGTTAACTATTTTCCAGATGTCGGTACTTTGATGATAGAAGTACTATTTATTTTAAAAGTCATATACTTGGCATTCGAATTGCATAAGCGGGTTTCTCATGTTGGTTGTCAATCTCTGAGCATTTAATTAAGCACACCTTTGCTGGACTGTGGGCTGAAAAAAAGCACCAAAAGACCCTAACGAGAGACCTAGTTTTTCTGAAAGCCTTTATTCATGCTGCAACAATCATTGTCTGCTTTGAGCGACTTGAACAGCAGGAGCCTTTAAAGTGCAGCAATATGTTGTAGTCAAACCACATTTTCAAATTTTGTATAAGACCTCTAGAGCGATTGTAGCGATGGAAAATAGGATGGAATCAGTTTTAAAATATTTATGATCATAAATAGGGATGATTTACCTTTTGTTTATTGTGCTTTACTGAATGTTATCTAGGGTCCACATCTGGGTCATAATTAACAAGTTACTGGACTTATGTCTTCCTTCATCGGAGGTTAGAGACATTATTTGTGGAGCTAAACGTTCAGAGATGAATGATATATCCAAGTTGCAATCAAACCTGAAGGAGGTCTTAGACTGGGAGTGTCAACACAGATTTGCTTTATGGAGTACATATTACACCTGGGATTTAACTTAACATTTAAAGCATGAAGAAGCGCAAGTAAAGTCGAGTAAAGTTGACGTAACAACTACAATTCCATTGCTCTCCGTTTCATAGTTCAGCTCAGAAATGCAGTTTTATAGAGATATCTAACTTCTACCTCTCTAGCCCCTGATAATCGTTGGCAGCCATTTTTTATATCATCTTCTCAAACCATATTGACCAATCAGAGAACGCCATTCACGTTATTTGGTGAATAACTGTCGAAATTCATGAATAACTGCCAAAAAGCCTCTCAAATTCGTTGATTGGCTGTGAAGTTGGCCATCTCTATAAAACTTCATTTCTGGTTCAGATTCTACATATTTATGTCAGCGCTCCCATTCAAAGCGCGCACTGTGCGTCGCAGAGGTGGAAATAACTTTTAAATCCGTGGACCGGTCCTAATTAAATTTGAAGCCTAGTGCAAGTACCAATAAATCTTTTCGTAGTTCAAAGTGGATAGAAGAATAAGGAGTAATCCGTTTGAGCTACACCAACCATTCTTGAACCACGAAATGCTCGTGTGACACGTCTACTAAGTTTCAAATTTCAATTTAAGATCGGTCTACAGGTTCAAAAGTTACACATTTTTTTCTGCGCTCAGTAGACGGCTGGCCAGACTCAAGTCGCTGTACAGCCCATACTCTTCGTCCTTGAGTCTTCTTCTGCAGATGCCACCAACGAAAACAAGACTAAATATAGAAATCAAAGCTTGAGCAAGGACGTCTTCAACTTTTATCGCAAAACTCCACTCAAAGTGAATCTTGGTCACGTTTACATCGCACAACATCAAGCACTCGGGGCAACTAACCTTGAATAAAAGGCTCATTTAAAATCCTGCATACATTTCAAATCGCATCCACTCGCCGAGCTGTTCATCTTCCTTGACCTTTCAGACTTGTTACATTTCAGTGCTCGAAGACATCTTCGTTTCGGCAACGAAAATCAATTAAAACGAACCCGTAACGAAACCGATCAAATAAAGGTCTGCGGTGGCGCCGCCCTAAAGTGGAAAATTGAGAGGAAAAGACTAAAAAAAAAATATGCCCTCGAGACAACAGTTATGAATACACAAAATGTTATAAATAAGGGATTAAATATCGATTTCCCACGCTGCTGATGGAATATTGTTGTTTCATTACAGCCGGACTCCATTACTTCGGCAGTGCGTCAGCATGTCTGCGCAATTAATTCGTGGGCTTGAAATTATTTTATTGCGAAATCAATGGAATTAATTAGCGTTTTTTTTTTTTGGTCTCTCCTGCGGAAATCATCGCCGTGGGGATTTAGTTAATTCAGCGCGGTGGTGTTAGCTTATTCGTCCCTAAATTCCTGCCGCACACTGAAATACCGGCAAGTGCTCGCTTTGCTACAAGGTCGTTAATAATGAATTATTGATTCAAAATCAGTCACAGACCAAACCAATATCCAAAGGAAAAAAAAAAAACACGAAATTCCTAAATAATCCCCGGACCGTGTTTCAGACCACAAACTTGTCCCACTCTCTGGTGTGGACCTCTCCGTCGGCGAATCAGTTTATTTTTGTTTGTCAATCCGGCCTTCGTGTTACTACATGAGAATATGGCAGTTTTTTCTTAATTATCCTGAAATGTTGACACTGCCTGTAGCTCCCACATTCGGGCAGGTACTTATCCGGAAATACAGACTGCGGCGAATGCAGTCTCATTTTGGCTGAGTGAATGTGAGGTGACAATGCATGCATCTGCCATGCTCAGTGAAAAGCGAAAAAAATGGTATGAATTTCCAGCAAAAGCTTATGTTTGCACTTGGGATGGGGTACCAATTAGCCTTGAAAAGCATTAGCGTTGTGTGCGTGACATGTCAGCCAACAGAGAACAGAAATTGTTCTCGATGTTTGCTTTTGTAAGTTGACATTTTTAATGTATCAATATTTCTGCGCGGCAGTGACGACCGACGTGATGTTTACCGCAACAATGTAAGTACATAACGTTGATATTGTGAGCGGGTCCACTGAGAAAAGCCCCCCTGGTTGAGTAGTTTCCTTGAGTTTTTGTTCATTTTTAGCTCAGTTCCAATGCACAGATCGTCCTGCTTTGGAGTTTAATAACTCTCTCTCTGGTTACTGAATGTGGAAAGATCAATGCGCAACGACACGTAAATGACGGGTCCCTTCCAAGCGTTTCGATGCACAAAAATTTCTTCTCAACCTCAGTGCGACTTCATCTGAGTTGGATACAACTTATGGCATGTGGTTTAAACATTCAATTAATTTCGAGAGTAACATGAAAACCTGGATACGCTTGGGCTTAACTCCTGGTAAGTTAGAGTCGATGGCGGAGGATCACGTTGCCTAGCGATCTCTCGTGCGTGGTTTACCGCAGCAACCCCTTTAGTGGAGCATGCGGATCAGACTATGATGATGATGATGAACACGAAAACCACAATGTCAAAGGCATCTATTATGTAAGATCAGGTAGAGGCCAGTCGGGTTGCTAGCGGATTCCTCAACACACTTGGACCATCAGTCAGAAACATGAACAAATTTAGAAGCCAAAACCAGACCCGTGGTGGAGGCCGTGGTCAATCGAACGGTGGAGGCAATCATTTTGACGGTTGAATCGCTAAGAGTTGGGATTGGTGTTCATGAAATCCGGCCAAGAATGCTAAGGGCAATGGGTAAATGTGGAGTTTCATGGTTCTGACACGAGAGAACCTGGGATGCGCACCCCGCGGTGGAGTGAATGTCTCTCGTTTACGCCTCGTCGGAACAGTTTACGCAAAAATGTTTGAGGCACGTTTCATCTGTGGCCGAGTCCAGGATGGGGGTTGAGTAGCTTTTCACTCTGAGAATGGTACTCGAGAGGTCTGGGGGGTATGCCACACCGATTCACAGCTGTTTTGTAGATTTGGAAAAGGCATACACGAAGGTCCGCGAGGCAGGCTTGAGTGTTCTGCACGAGTATGGTCATCCTTTGGAGGCCACTCAATCTCTAATTTTCTATACACATCTCTATACACAGACTATGACAGTTTTGTACGAGTTAAAGGTGCCAAATCAACACCTTTCACCGTGGGCCTTGGACTCCGCCAAGGGTGCGTCTTGTCACCACTCTTTTTTTTACATCTATGGGCGGGATGTTGCAGGGCAGTTGAGACGAGGAATGTTTCCCAATGCCATTAGATACGGTAACCCATTTTTTGGAAGTTAACATAGTTATCCTCACACCCTCCCAGACGGGACTCCAGCGAGCACTACGTGTGTTGCCGAATGTACTGGCGCTGGGATAAAGGTTAACGTGGACAAATCCGAGGCTATGGTTATTTCGAGAAAGCCTGTTGAACGCAGTGGAGTCCCATCGAAGAAGACGTAGGAGTTCAAGCATGCGTGAGTCTTTTTCACGACTGATGGGAGGAGCAATCCTGAACTTTCATGTAGGATTATCCAAGCTAGGATAATTTTGAAACAGAAGACCTGTTTGCATGCTCAAAAGATTGTCTTTTACAACTCTGCTGGCAAGGAGTAGGACGAGAAACAAGGCCTCGCGGCGGGAACTCAATGTTGCTCTGCTGCTTCTTCGAAGGAACAAGGTTATATTTCGATAGTTTGGTCACGTGGCATGAACTTCCCCATTATTACGACATCCTGGTCAAAAATTTGCCTAATTGCACTTGGGCACGCCTCCTGATGTGACTTAGTCGATGGCCCATATTATCACGACTTCTTGGTTTAAAAACTCGCCTGTTTGCCCTTGAGAACGACTCCTGATGTAACTAAGTCGATAGCCCCCATTATCATGACTTTCTAGTCCAAGAACTCACCTGGTTGCCCTTGAGAACGCCTCCTGATGTAACTCAGTCGATTGCCCCCATTATCACGACTTCCTGGTTCAAAAACTCGCCTGGGTACGCCTTATGAGTTAGAGTCGATCGAGTGCGGAGGATCGAGTGCCCGGGAGATTTTGCGTGCCTACTTTGCTTACCCTTTAGTGGATGAAAACGAGATGAGAAATAAAATTATTACTCATCAGTAATCCGAGTTATTCTTGAATCAATAAGTTTTATTCTGGTCAGCCTACCACGTGGCGTGAGACCGAACGACCACACAACGAAACGTCGGAACCACCTCATGACGGGGCTCAGTCACATCGTAATCTATCATATTCGGCCAAGGCTCGTTTATTTATTCACTCACGCGGCGTTCCCAGATTTGCTAGCGCTTCCGCTTGCATCAATTAATTCGTCGCTTGATTTCTCGGAAATCGAAGAAGCAGAGGACATCAGGACATCATACTCCGATAGTCCACTAGGCACTAATCGATTAAATGGAAGTCTATCGTCAGTCAAACAAAATTAGGCGTCCATCTAGGCAAACGAAACGTGAGATTTCGACGAGAGAATTCAATTAATCAGGCCACAACACGAGCATGTGCACTCACAAGCACTCCTTCTGCGACAGAGTCCCTATTTAAATGTTAATGGAGGCGGCAAGATAAGTCTTCGGCAAGTTTGCTTAGGTCAGTTTGCTTTTATATTTTCCGCATGTCCTCCACGGGCGGATCGGCTTCATTAAATATCAATTCATTTCTTCTAATTGAGCTGTTTGTGGTCGGTCATTGTATGCGGAGCTGCTCAACGAACAACGAGGCCATTTGGGAGCGAAGGATCCATTATTGTGTGAGTTTCTCATATAAATCAGCAGAAGATGCTGTGTTTTTTCCGAGCCAGAGATGGTCACGGAGATGAGAACCAATGCCATGCGGTGGATCCTTATGACGGAAAATCAATTAAGGACTCCTTTGTTTAATTTCGGGTTCAGTCTGCATCGCGTGACACAGTGTGATATCCTACCGCCGTTATTTTATTATTTCTCAGTGGCACATGTATGTTTGCCCCGCTCTCGACACAATCCGTAAAGAGTGCTCCCTTGTACGAAGTCGTAGGGACGGTTGTTTAGCCCCACACACCCGGGGGTGGTCGTGAAGTTCTCGATTAAATCCAATTAACAGCTACACAGGGCACGCTGTTTCGCTCCCAATCGAACTGATTGCAATTTATTGTCGCCCCACCCACTCTGGTCCATTCTGAGACAGGCGAACAGGGGGTTGAACACATTCACGTCTGGCACAACAAATTCGGCATGCCCCCTAGCTGCCAGCCTGCAGCAGTCGAAATGCAAAAGTCAAAAAGTAGCGAATCGTGTCCCGTCCATTTCTCGGATGCACACCACATTCCAGCTGCTGAATCGTTCCTTGTTCGGGGCAAAAAAAAGCAACAAAAACTAAAAATAAGGAAAAACATTTTCCAGAGTCCGGCGAAACATCAAAATCCCATTACGATGTGGGGACCCGGTTGTAATGTGCTCGCCGGCATTGTGCCCCAGCCCGAGTACGTGACATGCAATCATGAAATTGTAAATTGTTTCTATTTTGTCTGCATTGTGGGCCGACCCGTATGGCTTGGCAGGCACTTCCGCACTCATTTCACATCATTAGCTCCTGCAGCCCGGCGCGGTCTTTGGTAATGGATCTTTTTCCCAACTGTTCGTAGCAACACAGTGCACTGTGTCCCATATCGAACTTTGCCTGCATTCTGTGTACCGAACCAAATTGTCCTCAACTAAACATCATTTCCAAAGCAATTAATTCCACATAACTGAATATGAAATTTCAATTTCTCCTTATGCGCCGGTGTACACAAGGTAGTTGATAGGCTCCTACATGGCTGGTTGAGTTTCCATTCTGGGTTTGACTTCTTTCGTTCTCGGTATCCTGGGAATTGCTGGCAACAGAAACGAATTTAAATTAAGACACGTAGGGTCATAATGGCGTTGACACATCGTCTGTGGAATGCCCAATTACCACGGTTGCAATATTCTGTAAGTGCCCGAGTATCTCATGCCATGTCATGTCACCCACAAGTGGGTGGCTTCTCTTGGAATGATTGAAACATGATTGTACGATGCGAAGGGACGTGGGTGTAAAAAATGAACTAAGAGTTTGACGTGATCAAAAAGCTGTACAATTTTGTAAAATCCATGAAACCTTTGAAGACTCTGTCGTGTAGTTTGCCTGGCCTCCACTCTTTCTCCCATCGACTGGGTTTGTTGAGTTGTGTATCCTGAGAAGAGGCACTGATTAAGATGGATCGAGATGCACACGTGCTCTGGTTCGGGACACATAAGATACAATTCCCGAAGGGGAGATGGATGTCGGAAGCTAAAAATGGAACATATCATGAAGAGCGAGCAAGCATGCGTAAATGTTCCAGAAATTGGAGGGAAATAAGCAAGGAAGTCACTGATCTTCTTCTTCTTTATATGGCGCTTCAGTCCGGGTGGACCTGCTCCTGGCCTTAACCAACAAACCTGCCCAGCAACCGGGATCTCTGGCTAGCTGGCTCCAATTTCGCAGTCCAAGTCGGTTGAGATCGTCGATTGAGCCTAAAATGTTTGCAAACCAACTCTAACTTGTCCATACGTCCTACATGGCCCACCCACCTAGATGTTGCATCCGAAGACGCCTGCCTGGGTTCATGTCGCTGTACAGCCCGTAAAGTTCATGGTTGAATCTTCTCCTCGAAATGCTGCCAAAGCAAATTGGACCTGAACATCTCTCGTTGTTCGTTTTGGCGTTGCCTTGTACACCTCCCTGCAAACATGTCAAACCATGAGTTTGCATAACCCAGCACATCAGTGGATGCTTCTTTGATGGCTTCTTGACGCCATCAATCTTCTTCGATTGATTGAGCAGAGGGCGTCGAACTTTGAGCGAATTTCTTCTGTCCGTCTCTGCTGTTCCCTTGATATCCGAGTTCTTACCTAGGCTGCTAGAAGTCGATTCCTCAGAACGTTCGAACATGAAGAATACTGGACGAGAGTCTGACGACGTCATCAATCTGGTTGACGGTTGATTGATATTTGGACCACCAGCTCACTTTATGGAAGTGGAGGTGTGAGAACCGCTTGATAGCTACAGAGAGGTTCCGCCCCGTAACAAAGTCCTTCAGCCTGAGTCCCCTTTCGGACGTAGCGTTGTGTAAAGAGGCCCTTTACCCAGCTCAGCGTTAAAACCTCCTAGAACGATTTTGGTGTCGTAGGGGAGGGGGGGCATTGATCGTTGTTCTTTCCTGGAGATCATCGCTTATGTACGAGTAATCGATAAGTAGGATTACGACTTTTTGCTGAAGTTTGCCTCGAACAAAAGGTTAAAACCTCCTAGAACGATTTTGGTGTCGTAGGGGAGGGGGGGCATTGATCGTTGTTCTTTCCTGGAGATCATCGCTTATGTACGAGTAATCGATAAGTAGGATTACGACTTTTTGCTGAAGTTTGCCTCGAACAAAAGACCCACATCCATATAACCGCTACTGCCGCTCTCTCTAATGCCAGCTTTTGGTGCATTCTGTCCCACAGTGCGTTGTCTTGATTGTTGTTGCTTGAATTGGTGCTGACTCATTCTAATAATTGTCAAAATCTAAAAAAAAAAAACATCGAAAGTCACAAAATAAATAACAATGCTCCATTCTAGTGATGGGCGCATTCGAAACTCAAGTGATAATCGATTGTTACTACATCTCGAGAACATCTCGATTCTTAATCAATCGATTCGAATGACTACTTATCACTCGAATGACTACTAATCCTTGAATTTTTTATTTACGTTGTGCACATCGCATTTACGTCGTGCACGTCACAATCTAACGGGATAAACGCCTGAGCAAAGAACAGAGAACAAAAAACAAAAACTGCAAAAATATCGAATTACTGAGTTGGAACTAGCTGCTGACTTCGAATTACAGCTGGCTGTCCGACAGAGCAATCACTTGGCATTAGCGAGCGCACCAAAACAAATAGATTTGGTTTAATCTATCAAGATTTCTCCAAGGGACCTGTCGAGAATGGGACCAGACTGTACCATCCAAGGCTGAATTGCAGCCAACCAAAATAGACCTGAAACATAAAAGACACTTATCTGATCTCGTTAATTGGACAATTTCTTCCTAGCCGTAAAAGGCTATACGCCCCAGTCGTAATTGAACTGTGTCACGTACATCGAGAGTACTGTCTCCACAAGGCAGACAATAGCTTTCATCAGGTTCAACGGCAAAAAGGAAAAGAAGAAGTTTACCCGAAGCAGGAAATAATCACCGAAAGTTTAAGTAATGCTCGTAAAGTACAGAGACTAATGTGTACATACATTAAGCCTAAACCGAATACGCTATCGCGATGTGCACAAGCCATTAAAAGCAGACAGACATCTCCAAAACGAATTTGGACACTCATTCTTCTTCTCACTGACCGTTGTTACAAGCTTCGGTCGGTGGAATACTGCAGAGGCGCGTCTTGACTTGCCTCATTGATTTAATGTCTTCTCACAACGTTTTTATCCCCAAAAAAAAAAAAAAACAAAAACGTACATAAGTTCCCTGTGTGACGTTTTAAAGTTATGGGCATGATCTCATAAACGCACCCTAATCCACGGCACAACTTGTCGAGCCATCCAAATTCGCTCTAAAAGCATAAAAATCACATCGCAGGGGCTTTAAGGACCTCGGCGGCTTCTGTTTTCTTTTCCCTCGCCTGTACTTTCTTTCGGCTCAGCCCCAGGGGAGGTTGATGATAAATATTTCAGGACGGCAAGCGAACTGTATTCGATAAATAAAATGTAATGGAATGTCAATATCAGGCATCCATCTCTCCAGTCTCATGCGTGCATGCCAATGCCTACTAACCGAGATCGATAATATTGTATCTTCATTTGGGGTGTTGTAAAAAAAGGTATTCAAATTTATGCTGACAACAAATACATGCACATGTCGAAATCTGGAGGAGCACTTTATTCAGCCGATTCACAGTGGGGGTGCGAAAGCAACGAACCACCTCGCATCTACCCAGCCCTACAGTTTTCGGGTATATTCGTTTCTTCGCTCTAATGAGCGAAAATGATGTTACTTGCGTGTTGCGTGTGAGGTTCGGTATCACTTCTTGCTTCGACCTTTAGCCTTTGGAAGGAATACAGAGGCGAACGTACCACTTGCAGGAGCGTGACTAATGCATACTCCAAGAATTAATTTGTTTTCATGTCGTCGATGAGAAATGTGCTTGCGAGACCATTCAGATAATGGCAATTGATTGGTTTCGGCGGACTCAAGGGATAACTTTGAAAAACCGCGACGCAGAATTCCTAGAAACGAAAACAGCGCACTGTTACGAACATCAACATCTGGAAGGGAATGTCTCAAAGCACATGCATCTGGAAGACGAAGTTTTCCACAAACGAATTTAATGCACAAGGGGAGTTGATGTGGGGCCTAAGTTTGTCAAGACCAACACGCCTCGAACGTAAGACAATTTATCATTAAGAGCCGCAGGGGGTCTGGCTTGGTTCAACCTCCAGTAGGAATTCGACAAGACACTCTTAGACGGAGCATATTTTTAAGGTAGTCTAAAGTGTGGAATTTTGTGAAAGAATACTAAGGAATTACCGGATGGCTTATGTGAGGCTGATCGTCATCGTAGCATCAGGGAGCAGGCAATTCGTCGTTTTAGAGTGAGGACACCTGGGTTGCCTAGATTCACTACATTGCCTAGATTCACTTCCAGGTACGAGCGCAATTATTATTTTCACGGCCCCACCTCTTTCGAGTCGCTGACAATGCTCAAAGAGTATTACTGTCTAGAAGGAAGTTTCTCAAATTGGCCGTCCGGAGGCTAAATCTGTAGGTCCCTTCCGCTCGCGCGAGAGCTGTAGCCCGCACAACGCGAGTAGTTGGTGAGAAGCTAGGCCCTGGCCCTCTCCCGGCTGTAGCGCCACCCATATTGTACACCCTTTTAAACCATAAACCAGCCACCAGACAGAGATTTGTGAGAAGTGAAGAAAAGATAGTCGCCAATGAGAACGATATCGAAGACGAGAAATCGACCTAATTCCTCGTCGATCATATCCCGACTGCAATTGGACTTGGGTCAATTTCCGTATAAAATTGTGCTAACTCAAGAATTGAAGCCGGAAGACTATAGATACCGCCGTGAATTTGCTGACTGGGTTCAGATTTTGGCCAGAAAAGTATCGTCTTGGACTATTTCAGCTCCGTCAAAAAGCCAAACTGCCATTATTGGAGCGAGCACTATCCACAAGTGTTGCATCAAGCAACCATGGCACGAACCACGAGGATTGGTTGTTTGGTGCGGCGTATGGACTGGCGGCAATCATCACATCACACATTTTTTGATTTTTTGAAGTTAGGAAGGAGGAGACACCGATACAGTCAATAGCCTCAGGTACAGCCCTGTTAATCTACTTTTTGTGATCAGAGCTCAATAACATCGGTGTATTCGAGCTGTGGTTCCAATAAGACGACGCTACATGCCATCCATGCGACGCAACACTCGACGTTGAGAAGGAGAGATTTGGCAACTGGGTGGTCACGGGATCGTTTATCAATTAACGGCGGTGATCGAGCGACTTGGAAAACCACACTGTAGTGAATTGGCAACATTTCGGTAAGGCGTGCTTTTCGATATGTCATAATACTCATGACATTCACCTTGGCTCGTATCTTTGTTGTCTTGTGTGCTGGCCTAATCTTGTATCGGGGAAGTAATAGGATCATCGACAAGTGACAAGGTCTTCTTGAAGCTATAGAAACAAGATCAATAAGCAGAATGAAGTCAATCAAAATAGCTCAAGGGCGAAAATAGGAAAGGGCTATTTGAAGTTATAGAAACAAGATCAATAAGCAGAATGAAGTTGAAGAAGAGAACCTTAAAAATGTGCTCCGTCTAAGAGTGTCTTGTTGGATTCCTACTGGAGGTTGAACCAAGAATTGACTCTCTCTTAGTAAATAAAGTTATTGATATAGATAGTAAAAAAAAAAAAAGGAAAGAGAGAAAATCATGTATCGCCAGTTTTGATGAAACCAAAGAAGTCTCAGCAGAATTAAGAAACAAAGGATGATCTCAAAAATAAAGTCGATCCTTCTGAAATTTCGGTGAAAGTTAATAAAATTTATAAGCGGAAAAATGGTGCCATTGCTACATGTTGTGATAGTGAAAATAAAAAAAAACATGTTGAGTGACAGTTAGCGCTTCCCCGGAGGGGATTCTTAAAAAAATACGCGATCGGGGATGCGGAGAATTCCGACGTTCAAATATCCAATTCGGAATTTATTGTCACAAATGCAAATTAGAACTGAACTTGAGCCAAAAATATTTTCAGCTTGAAGTATCCGCTTCAACGTCCAGTCAGCAGCGTCCTCAAAACGAGTGCAGCGCGTGTGTCCAGTGCGAGGTAATTTGATCCCGTCCACCGGTGCAGTGGAAAGATGGCAACAGCAACGATTTCAAATGTATGTGTTCACTGGAGAAACGCATATTAAAAGTTAAGAAATAAATAAATTGTTTGAACTGAAAAATGCCTATGCTATAAGATGAGCCTCTGAGTCCTCATATACTAGTGGATATACTAGTATATAATATTGCGATCTCAGTGAAGTTATGGTGTTTATCCCTAAAGGTGTCATACAACAATTTCTATCGATCGCCAAGTTATCATGTAAACGTGTTTTTCTATCATATATCCAGCGTTGTCCATTGATGGTTTCAACCGACTTTAGCGGCCCATAATACAGCACACCCTTCTGATCCCACAAAATACATGCCGGGCTTTGCCGTTGATTTGGCTGATTGACCAAGCCAAAATCACGTTTAAATCGTGAAAACCACTTTTGGCACCTTCGCTCAGCTAGCGCATGTTCACCATAAATGTCCACCAAAATACGATGACTTTCGGCAGCAGTTTTCTTCATATTGAAGTATTGAAGAACTCCGCGCAAAAACACTTTTTCAGGCACAAAGTTCGACATATTTGAGTGAACAAAAAATGATTGTTGTTTACGCTTCAAATGAATGACATATACTTAAATGACGTACAATGACAGTAGCTTTCCAACGCATGTTCGATTGGAATAATACAAGTTACGCCATCTCTTAGCAAACCGCATGAATTAAAAAATAAGTTATATAATAAAAACAATATCTGTCACTGTTTTATTGTATACGCCAAGTCCTTAGACTTCGCTGACAAGTCAACCACTTTGAGCGAGGTCAACAGGGCCGAATATGGACCGAGTTAACCAATCAAAAATTTTATCGCTTAAACCAATGCCGAGGTGGCCATTTGAATGATTTGCTACTCGGGGCATAATGGCAGTAATATGGCTTCAAAATAAGGCCATAATAAAGTTTATGTCGCACAGCGTTGTTGCTTGATTTACATTTCTTTTCCTATCGTTCTTATACGCTCACCCGGTACAACATTTGAAAAAAAGGCTGGACCATGAATGTTTCTTCCTTAATAACCTACACGCTGGAATCTACAGCGGTTCTTGGAATTAACTTCCTCTCCTGCATGATATGCATTAAAGAATCGATTTTCTGAAACGCTCGCTCATCTTCAATATTCTGACGACAATCTGACTTACAGTCGAGTGATACAGAAACCCTCAGACATTTTTTGCTCCATCGGAGATCAACTGTTGAGTGTAGAATGTCATCACCATACCGTGGATAATGGACGACATCCTTAGGGTATTTTGCCCAAACGAAAAGCGACCGACTGCAGGTCAAGAACCTATCGACAGCAAAATCCGGCGGAAATAGCGCTGCCAGCAGGGTTTAGTTTGCAAAACGTGCCAAGCAATGGAATCAACTGACCCAATCCGGCAGATGAATGTGTGTCCCTTTAGGGAAAACGTGGCGCTGAACAACTGCACTGGAGTCAAGGGGAACGGAAAAAACACACACGTTGCAACAAAACGAATATGAATGGAAAAAGGTGTTTCGGAAACCCTGTGGCGGTGCCATTGTTTACGCTGTTTGTTGACATACACATTTAGAAGTGCATACACTGCAGCAGGGTATCAATTCATTCAATTCTGGAATTTCACGAAAAAGACGTTAAGCAGTCTGCAATCGCTTTACTCAACCCATCAATATTCAATCTGTCACAGCTCTTTAAGTATCCAAAGCAAAACATTTATATCGAAACTTCGCCCCAGTCGCCATTAATATGGATTTCGATTATCATCAAATGCTTACCCAGGAATTGGCATTGATATCGAGATGAAATTCGTCTGCGCCATTAAAACCCAAACCGTGTCCTTGCCTGAAGGCAACCTTTACCTTGAACAGTCAGACCCATTGACAGCAAATCCACTCCTAGCCCCTCATGGACTGTCCTGCGCCACTGCCATGGGATCGATGTGAAGGACAAGCAGCATCAGTCTGCAGCATGAACACACGCAGCTTAGACAAACAAACGTGAAGGGCAACCCGCCGGATGGAAGTGGTGCGTGTTCGGTTCCATGCGACACGCGCCATCCTGCCTGTGTCTTAACAAGATAAAGTCGTCATTTTATTTCTGTGTTCAACTCATTTTACACATTTTTCGATGTTAGACACAGTTGAACTCTTGCAATTATGTCCGCCTACGCTTGGAGTGCGATATCGAATTCAACTTTCGTTCCGCATTATGCTCAAAGTGACGCCTAATTCACATTCACATTCAACGTGTATTTTCGAATGAAAAATTCACAAGAAATTCACCCGAAACAGCCCTGCCCTTGATCATCTTCCCAATTACCTTCAATTTAGCCAAATTAACTCCCAGTACACACATGTATGCAGCAGCACGTTGCCAATGTGAACCCGTGTAGCGTGTGCCCTCGACGTGCGCACTCACACATGAAAGCTTGTCGGAGCGTAACCCAGCCACCAGCTGAAAGCACTGCCAAATAGTGCTTGTTGGTGTTGGCCCAATTTGGCAGCAGCAAACTAAACCAGCTGCCACATCACCAGCACCCACGCCCTGTCACCCGGAAATTTACCCACTTGAAAACACTTCCATGGGATTTCACACACCGTCCCGACATGATGGTCCGCGTGCGGCCCACTCAAATCGACTCTGGTTGCTTTGTTCCAGTTGACTCGGGATGAGATTGCAACCACATCTTAGACGCCCGATAGATGGTTTCATGCGTGGGCTTTGTAACCCCATTCAAGGCGATCTACTTTGGCATCATATTCGTGGCAATGAACTTTTAGTGGTGTGCCCATGCCACTGGCTGCTGAGGAATCCGTTTGGTGAGCCAACTTTTCATGAGCTTCAAGTTATTAGCATTCAAATTTTTGAGATTCTCTTCTGTGAATTTTTATGCATAACATGGCCACTTGGAGCGGGAGGCGGAGGACAAATAATTGATTGGACACTCAAGGGCGTCCAAGCTGGTTCCTGCGCTGTCATTCGTATTCTTCAGGAACTTTATCACGGCATCATCCGTTCGTAGACGGATGGCAGAGGATGGCTCTTCAAGTGGTCCATTAAAAGTTTTCAAAGTCCTTGCTGTCGTTGTGGATGAGTTCAACTGACAAGGGACATTAATCGATTATGTATTCGTCTTTGAAATGCACTCGGATGAGTTCATTATGCAGAGGGGACCTTTTGGCATTTGAATTCTGTCAGATTGTGATAGCTAGAGTTGGCCAATAAACCATTTAAGGAATTTCTTTGCACGTAGAGAATGCATTTGCATTGTGCTGAACTTGGAGAATGCAGCTTCATGTGGATTGAGATAATGAGCCAAATTACCGAGGGGGACACCCTTGGAGCATTCACAGTAAGGCTGACAGGGACGCATGATGAGTTAAATTTAACAATTACGAGCTGTTTTTGTGCATTCACCTTCTTAGTACAACGTCTTTAGCTTCATCTTGTTAATCGAGACAAAGTGTGTTTTTTTTTTTATTCATTTAGGTAGGAGGTGGGTGCCGCGGGGATGGGAGGCGGATTAACCATCACATGTTAGTCCATTGTGATACCCAAAGTCAGACTACTACCACTGATTGACCACTCCAGTGATAATGCCGTTAATTTGATCCCTGGATTTGTGACTGGACTGGGAAAACCAGATAACATATACTTAAGGCCCTACCATGATGGATGTAAGGAGACTTACGCTAACTCGAGTAATCGTAGAAGCACAGAAATTATGCACTACGACCATCATAAGCACTTCATTCAGTTTCATTGAGCTTCGTTGAGTTTCGTTGAGTTTCGTCAAGTAATGTTAAGTTTTGCCTGCTCGAGTAGGGGCAAGATCAGACGCACTTAACGTTCGTTGGACACATGCTTAGCTTCTCAGAAGCAATTAAGTTTATTTAACATTCGGTGGTGGGGGAAAAGTTTCGATTAGAGGAACATTCGCAGCAGATGAAGGAAGGTGTGATTAGTCATTTCTAGTTCTTCCACAAACAATTTCCTCAAGACACTTACATTACATTGTAGTATGTAATTCAGGCAGAATTACATACTTTAGAGGCATCTCTTCCAGCGCATGCTTTTCTAAAGAAGTATGTGGGTAGGATGGGATGTTCACACATTCGAATTCTAAGAATTCTACACCCTTCTGGTACCATCCGTTGTATAGCCAATTCTATATCAGATGCCAACGAAACGCTCGTTTCTGAGTTAGCAAAGTAATTCAACTCGTACCCCTCAAATAAGTACATGTTCTGTATCACAAATTTCCCATCAACAAATTTCCCAGAATTCAAGTACAGAAACAGCCGACTTCATTGCAAATTGACCTCCTCCTCCATCCACGAATTTACGCGACTTTTTGGAAGTTGTCACACAAAATCATGTGAATACCATCCTCTGTTTGGTCCCCTCGGTTTTAGCAAACGACGCTGTTAAAATTGTTTGAAATGGAAGAGAGGTAGAAGTCGACTATATCTATAGACTATGTACTTCAATTCTGGATTTCCTATTCTAGTTTCGGTTCTCATTCGTAGATGGCAATACAATTTCCACTTACCCATCCTCTTGTCCGAAATGTGCTCAAATCTAGCATCGAAAACGTCAGCTGATATTCCAAAACGTGATATTCCAATTTTATACCCAAAACGTCAGCTGATATTCCGTGGAAATGCTCTACAAAGGCTCATACTTCCAACACCCTAATTGCACGTTGCGTCATTTCTGCGGAGTCATTGTACGCCGCACTGCACTAGCTGATGAGTTATTCCCAGTGAATGTAGTTGATTCCAATGTATTTCCGTTGAACTGCATTGAAACGAGCTGAGTATCAATTCAATTTTCACTCGAAACTTTTTTTTATTGGAAATTATTCACAAATCCTTCACCAACTTCTGTTTCGAAACTCAAATTCGATTCGCATTTCAATAAGTAAATTAACAATTTCGACCCCATGTTCGCCTGTACCGTGCTCTCGTGCTTATCCTCTTCCTGAACTTTATCATCCGAATCTCTTGCAAGTCAGGTCGATAATCCCTCAGCGCTAGTGTGGCTTAACGGATTCCCTTATTGCTGTCGGCAAGCGGAAACAAATTCGTTACTCATACGCCCCATATGCTTTCAATTTCAAAGGGATTTACAATCGTCTTCCGCAAAAATATGAAAGCCCACCTCGTGCAAAAAGTATATGTGTGCCATTCAGGATTCGTTCTACGAACAAAATCGAAGAGCGATACACTCCCCCGAGGAACGCACCGACAGTCGCACGCGCTATATGCTCGATCTAAGCTGTTACCTGTCTACCAGTAATCATCTGCTCATCTAACCATGAATTTATTTGAACGATAAATCCCCGAGGTGCAGCTTTTCTAGTCATAGATACAGATGTACGGAATATGTGTTAAGGCACAGAATGATTTTTGAGAGCACTCGTTCTTCAAATTTAAATGCATGATGGATGCTCTGACATTGTGACGAAGGGAGTCTGCATCAAGAGGTACCTGGAGACAGATATCCCATCCCCCTTCCATGTGTATGTTATCGATTAATGAAATTGAAAAATAAAAGCAACCTCTCGACGGAAGCAATGGACCGATTTGCGTTTCATCCCAAACGATCTGACATCCCTCAGACCCGACGTGCACATGATTCTCAATTACTTTCCAGAGCGGACGACGATTTATCATCGCTGGGTGTGGCTGCTTTTTGAGCTTAAATCATGTTATGTGTGTTAATACAAATTATGGAAAACGTGAAGGATAATGATGATGACAGCGGTGAATGTCTCGGTGAATGTCTCGGTGAATGTCTCGGTGGATGTGTCAACGAGGACGCCATGGTGGCACTTTGCATTAGGCGTATGGTACGCGTGCATGGGAGACCATGCTGAAAGGACACATTAATCCTGTGAATGTTGAAACTTTTCTTTTTCGTTGATAAATGGACAAGGAATGTTTGACGGTCTCTGTCTTTATGTGTGTGTGTGTGTGGGAGGGAGGAGGTGCGGAAGAGAGTTATTGTAAGCATCATTATGTTGGATATTTGTCAGAAATGACAATGCGCCCTTGAGTGGGCTGACGAGTAATTGAAATCTCTTGGTTTCTTCGGGATGGGCATACATACATGAGAGGAGTCTTCAATGGGAAATTCATTTAAAAGTATAAGTTCAATGAAAGGATCCTTGTGTGCAGCGGGTGGAGGGGTACTTGTTGACTTGCTTCATGGTGCAGATACGACGTCGGGCGGCCCTAAAACCACTCGAGGAATTTTGCATTCGCGTTTGAAGATGAGTAACTGGTTATAAATTTATGCATCACAATATTTCACACAGTTATATGATGGTTTAGGTTAAGGTGGGTGGCAAAGTATGATCCCAGGTGGATGGAACTTCCCCTATACCTGGAACCAGTTGATCTTTGTGACAAAGCGGTTTAGCTGTGTAGTTCACACATCACCTAATCTGCTATGACAACACCATCCAACTGCTTCCAGGTATAGACCACAACACACACCTACTCTTCATCCGTGCAGGAATCAGTATACCCACCTGCGGACACCCATCCTGCGGACTTGTATGCCAATTGCGCATTAAGACACCGAAGAGGGCGCCTGGGTGCAGGTCTGCTTAGTCTGAGCCAACAGAGCGACCATTTACGATTGAGAGCTGGCCATATCGCTTTAATTCCAAAGCATCTGGTGTATTCTAGCCATTTGTGGTTGCTTGGTTTAATCGTGTTGGTTAGAGGACCACACGATCCAGAGGTATGAGAGGAGAGAAGTGAGAGTCCCAATTTGCATTTTTGTAAACAGGAAACAGGAAATACTCACTGAACATTGTCAATGACTCGAGCGAGCTCTGAATTATAGTGACGGTAATTCTAACTAAACACGCCACGACATCCTGAAATCTGAACCAGATATGTCTTTGGGTTCATTGCTTAACAGCACGCTGTGAGGCTTGTATTGAAATGGAAGGAATGGGTCTTTACCACAAGATCAAATGTGAATTACGCAATAGGGGTGCAAAACAAAGTATAGAAATAATTTGTTTGTAGGAACCATTGACTGACAGAAGTCATTGAACCATTGACGGACAGCTTCGGGCCACCGAAATTTGTTGTTTTTCCGGGTGCATTGGCAGCTATCAGGAATGACTGACAACAAGATTTAGCCTTTATATTTCCATTTTTTGTGTGACGTAGGCCGAGACTGCGTGATTTGACAGCTGACTGGATTTGATATATATTTGCGGAAAGGAAGATTAAAGATTTCAGTTTTTTTGTTTTTTGTTATTCAGTACAATAATAGTTTAGACTGACAATCTAATCCAAACAAGAAGACCAATACATGGTTTTTTTTTATAGAACTTCAAGTGGAGTTTAATATGAGACTCGTCTTATATATTTAAATATTACTCTTTATGCCTTTACAACGTCTGTAACTTATAACATCTTTAAAAAAATGTTATATAAATTATTTATTATTAATTTATTAATTTATTTCGTATTTATTATTTGAAGTGAATGCAGAAATGTCGAATGCAAGTTGCTCTTACTTTTAGTGAATTATATTATTCGATTTCCTTTTTTTGTTTTGATGATCAACTATTTCCTTATTATAAAATACTCTCGTGCTCTAAAAAAAATGTTGTTCTTTCCTTTGACCCTCAATTTAAAATTGGATCTTGGACATCCAAAGCAAAACCGTATCCATGAGTTCGCTCTCTGGAATCTGGATATGGTGCTCTGATGTTCATAACATCGAACCAGTCATTGGTCTGAAAAGTTTAATGTTTCAACAAATATTCTTAATAAATATCACAGTCCTAAAAAAAGTGGAGCATTCTTCCCAATTTCGATCACATAGGTGGCCTAAAGTTGCAGCCCTTGCTAGAGGCTGTGCAATAGTATGGGAGAACAATTTTGTTGCCATCTTAACCTTTTGCCTTTTGGCTCCAGCAACATCAAGATAGCCTGGAATAATTTCATGTGTTATTTTGAGTTCTCCCGAAGTTATGGAAAGGAGTGGTAAACTTATTTCCTTCCTTACTTCTTTGCCATTTGTTAAGACCCATGTTCGACAATGTGGTTTCTCTTGAGTTTTATTAAATGGGGAACATCAGAAAACTCAAACACTTTTTTTTCGTTGTGAATGAACCTAGAATGTAAAGCTTACCAAGGTTTCCCCATGGTTACTCCTCTGTTTCCTCCTTCCAGATCACTGACAATAGCAACAACATTATACTTAGATTCATTGACTTTGTCAAGAATATGGTGCAAAATGTTCGCTGTCATTTGACAATCAAAGTCAAAGAAAACAGGCTGATTCCATTTGGCAACAAGTCCTACGAGATTTAATAAAAAAGGAAAGTTGACTGTGGTTTTATCGTTGGAGCCGTTCCCATCTTCAACTTGAATCCATTAGTCATGCAATCAATTGCGATTAACTATTATGTGTAAATGGAACAACGAATATACTAATTTACCCATTTCATCTGCAGTAAAATGAGCAGAGCAAATCCGAGACGTAGTTGGATTTAAATTGTCCTTCCTTCTGGCATAAACCGTCATAAACCCGTAGATTCGGGTTTTCTTTGCCATTGCTTGCATTGCAATTAAACACTACACACCTCATTTCAGGAAAATAATCCTTTTATTTAGCTCGTCACAAACTTCTAATTATACAATAAATTAAAATTTAAATAAATTTAAATTACAATTAAAATTACAACCAATATTCACATCCGTATATATAGAAGTGAGTATGAGCTCGTCTCGGCCTACGTCACCAAAACATTGACAGATAGGTGGCAAATATGCGGATTTTCAGAACACGTAATTTTGTTTACCTCTTTTTTGGTCAGCTATTGTATTGCCGTTCTTAGCACTCATGGGAACAAATGCGGCAGTTTTAGTCGCTAAAGACATTTTTCACAGAGGATGGATTTCGATGACAAAATACAATAATTTGTAAGCGTTGTTCGACTTTCCAAGATGCACCATGCTCAGGCTTGACACATCTCACGAATCACGTATGATTTGTCAAAAATCGAATACTGAAGAACAAGCAACAACAAAAAACCCCTACAAGTGAGACTTGTTTGCACAATTGTTTATAAATTATTTTGTTTGATCCGCATTGTCTCACCTCCCTCGCGAATATTACGTAGCGAGTAGAAACGCGTGCAGAAGCCGCTGATTGTGGCACTCCGTCCTAGACGTAGTATGTCCTTTCTTGTAGGCTTGTAAATAGGGGGAGAGGTCACTAGCACACTTAGAGCATGTGCCGATACCCACAATCAGCCTACTACCACTGACCGTCCTCTCCACGTGATAATGCCATTAATTTGCTCCCAACAGCAAAAGGTGACTGAACCGGATTTCAAAACCAGATAAAAGCGTACTAACATTGCTTTCACGGGGATTCGAACTGAGGACACCACTGACTATGACTAGGCACTTAACCAACTGCACCATCCACTCGTTGCGTATGTGGAATGTACTGTCAGGTCTTGTACGCAATTAGCCCAAAAGGCAATCTACTTGTTGTGTGCTAAAGCAAATGGCTCATGTGCTTGATCGGCATCGTAAAGCTTTTTTACAGGTGACACCATCTGTCCTTTTTCCCAACAGAACCTGAGGCACTTGTGATGAACATCACAGGATCTGTAAAATAACCAGTAAAAGACCCCAACTCGTAAAAGAAGGACTTTTTCACAAAATACCCCATCCAACTATGGCTTTGACACATCATCAAATGAGGGTTCCCCAAGTATACGTAAAACGAGTATCACTTAAGTGCCATTAAGATTTAAATCAGTTGATCCACACTCATCATACACCAGCGTCATCACTGAGAGTCTTGTTTCCAACTGCAAACCCCTGCGAGCAGTTGACTTGACACAAAACCATCTCAGTGGAATATCCGATTCAGCTTGAGCACCTCCCAATACGACGAAGACACACCCCCTCGAAAATAAGTTTTAATCAGCAGAATCACGTCAAGCGAAAGTAAATGTTTCGAATACCAGGCTTAGTTTGCGAAAACCCTCCTCAGCTCCTGCTGTACATGTGCCACACGATAAGCCACATGTTCACTCGGTTAAGGGGTACACCGCCTGCCTGGGTCGGCTTGCCTAATGATGTGTAAATAAAAAGCGCGTGTGACAGCAATTATATCACGGTGCACCCCATGTGGTGCGGGGTTATAAATCCAAACCGCCTGTCCACACCAAACCCAGCATCCCTCCGCCCATGTGCCACTTTAATGTGACTTTTCCTCATTTCTTCGTTGAGCAGGTTCGCATTACGTATCATTGTCAATTTAGGGGGAATTTGGGCCCTGGATTGGCTTCCCCGGCGGGAAGGGCTTCACCCTCAGAGCTGATTCAATCCAATTCGGGAACCTCTTCAGTAGAGTGACTTTTTGCGTCGAATGTCACTCAACAAAATGTGGAATCATTCAAAAGTTTGCTTTGATGGATTCACAATGATGTTGATGAAGAATCCTCGTGCGGACATGGCATCCCCACTTCATTGTCAAGATTCGATCCCGTACGTGTGACTGCAGTCAATGGGAATCAATGGGGAACCGAAGGAGGGAGGACGTGTACAGCAAACTTGGCAACGCCAAACGTCGAGTTCAAAAACTGCATTTCCATGCAAATTTTAGAATTTGAATCCTCTCTAGCCCTCCCGCTTGAAGGTGGTCCGTTCACAGCCCCAACAACCGACCGTTCACATCATAAATCAACGAGTTTCCTCTCTCTCCCTCTCACCGCTTCTCTTCTCTGGACAAAAAATGTAAATTTTGCAAAGGATTGCCAAAGTGAAATACAGAAAAACTGCTGAAAGAGTCCTTTTAAGCTACACACACACACACAGCCAAAGCCATGCACAGTACAATTCCCAAACAGCGAATGAAACGAGCTAAGAAAGGAATATAAAAAATAATTTGAATGCGAATTTTCATTTAAGCTTATGGGCTGTGTGGGATACGGAAAACAACTCCCTCCCTCCCACCATCCGCCCCAACACGCCTGCATGCAGTCAAACGTTCCACCACCGCCACCTCCGCCACTGACTATGACTGAATTTTCATCCTTTGTGATGACTTATGCAAAAAAAAAACGGAAAATCGTTGAATGAAGTGGAAAAGGGAAAATAAAAATCTCGTGATTTAATTCCTGCTCCGTGTTGGAAATATGAATTGAATCGTTTTTATGCGTGATTTGCTGGAAAGCGGGGGGGTGCCAAGTCTAGTTTCGAATTCGACCAGCAACCCCCGCTCCACAGCCCTCGATAATTTCGCCATGCCTGGGGTGTGAACGGAGAGGTAGAGATTCCACATTAATGGACCATTAAGTTTATTGTGTTCTTGATAATTCTTTTTATTTGTGCTTCCCCTGGCACCCTCGATTCTCGGTAAATTGAGCTTGAATCGCATTTTGTAGTACAACTAAGTAATTGTCAGCTCCTTTTTAACATTCGCAGGAGGAGCGTAAAGCTGATGATGCAAAAGAATTTGGGGGGCAGTTGTGTTGAATTGCCGTCGCAGAAGGTGTAGAATTCAATGGTTCAGTTCCTTCCGCCATGATGACGACGACTAACGAGACTGGACCTCAAATTTGTTCGATGGCTTGTCGTTCGTTTTAGTTTGATTTATGAAGCTGCTATCGGGGCATTTTTTGACGTTCTATCATCTGAGCACGCGACAGAAGAGGAATTTGGGAGGTCTGAGCACATATCAGACACAGTGCCTAACTAAGATGATGTCCGCTCAGAATCAGAGAAAGGGTCCGTGAAGAGGGATGCTCAACATCAAAAGGCAATGGGCAATGGGTCAGAAAGATTTGCGTTCCGCGATGTCTGTGCACCTAATCCCATTGGAGTGAACATATCCCAACAAGTTGTAGCCAAGCAGAGACTACATCAGAATTCTCTTCTATTACGCCCCATGGCATAATACATTTAAAGAACTCGGCGTTCACATATCCGCTGGCCCAGATGGTATTCACCCTATGCTTCTGACGAGGTCTTCTTCTGCGCTGGTAAAAAGATTGCGAACGCTTTTTCAACTGTCCTACTCTTTAGGTCTCTCTCTCCGAGCAAATGGCAAACAGCATTTGTCCAGCCCGTCCCTGAAAAGGGCGAATCTTGGCACTCGTCCGTCCTAGCACTTACGTCCCGCTTAGCACTTACGTCCTTTTAGCACTTAAGTCCCTCTTAGCAATTTCATCCTTTCTTTCATCAAATCATGGGAATGCTGATGAATCATCAGCTTATGAAATACCTTGAACCGTGGAACCTTCTTTATCGCCGGCAGGGTGGTTTCCGCAGCGGCATCAGGCCCGCTGGTGATCTGGTAGCTTAGCTCAACGAAAAGTGGAACCAATCTTTGCACAATACAGGCGAAAGCAAGATCGTTGCGCTTGATATTTCTGAAGCATGTGACAGAGTTTGGTTTCAAGCTCTCTTGTCGACAATGCGTGCCTATAGAGTCGATAAATCTCTTCTGCAATTGATTAGAAATTACCTTTCAAACCATTCAATTTGAGATGTTGTGGATGGGTTCAAGTCTGATATCCACCAAATAAAGGCTGGTGTTCCCCAAGGCTCTGATCTGTCTCCTAGACTCTTTCTCATTTTTATAGACGATCTCTTGCCTGCTACTTCTATGATGACAGCACCCTCAGCTTCGGGCTTCGGGTAGAATTGGAACGGCGTCGTATGTTGAGCACATTGAATTCCGATCTTGACGGCATAATTAACTGCGGAAAGAACAACAGGGTGGAATTCAATGCTTCAAAAACGCTGTCACTCAAGCGAGCCTTTGATAATCAGCCATTATCCATGAATGGCGCCTGTGTCGATGGAACTGAAAAACCTTCCATCCTTGGTATGTTGGACCTCATAGTTGAAACGATGACATATTTGAGGTCGCCAAAAATGCTGCTGGTTTCCTTAATCGATGCAAGAAATATTTCACACCCTCTGATTTGGCTTTCATTTATAAGTCGAATACCCGCCCCAAGGTTGAGTACAACGCACATTTCTGGTTTGGTGCCCCCAAGACCACCCTGGTAAAGAGTATCCAAAAGCAAGAAGATAGACTCGCTCGAACATCCACATACCGCCCCTTCCTTGTCCTCATTTGATAGCTTTTTTAAGAATCGATGCTCAAATGAGTTAAGTTAGGTTAAGTTGTAGTGGCTGACTACAGAAGGTGGCCACACTTAGGCCAAGGTAGGCCCGTTGCAATAACATGCGAATTAATTTCCCCTAAAAATCAGAACCAATTGCTGCTTACAACGAAGCTATTAAGCTGGATAATACTGACGGCTCTTAGGTCATGGAGGATATTGAAGTAGTAGGCCCCCAAGTGTAGGTACCTACGACCCGCCAGCGCGCTTCACGAGCAGAGCATATGATCTATGGCTTCAACCTCCTCTTCACCCATACAGCTTCTACAGAAGTCATTAGAGGGGACACCCAACCCACGGGCATGAGAGCCAATTGTGCAGTGTCCGGTTATGACGCCGGTGAGTGTCCTGAGTGAAGATCTGTTGAGTCTGAGATCGTTTCCGATTAAGTGATGGCCATATTTCTTTTGTTTTAAGACATGTGATACCTTCTAGCCATTTACGATTGGTGGTGTTGGTTGTGTGCATCTTGAGTAGATGATAGGCTGTAGCGATTGGCGTGAAAGGTGGAACACCTTCTAGTGTTAGGGAGGGGGATGTACCACACCTAGCGAGTTCATCGGTCTTGTAATTGCCCGGTAAGTCACAATGTCCCGGCACCCACATGAGGTGTATATTACAATGCTCAGCCATCTCGATCAGAGACAAGACTGCAATTAAGGAATTTTTTGAGTTAAACAAGACATTGTCCAGGGACTTAATTGCGGCCTGGCTGTCCGAACAGATGAGCCAGGACAGTGCCTCCTTTATCGCAATGGTTTCTGCCTGGATTACGCTACAGTGATCAGGGAGCTTCAGGGAGAGTGACTCAAGTCAGGTGGCCAACTGTATTCCTTCTCTCCATGAGTTCACCGTCAGTCTACCCATAAGCCTTCTTTCGGACGCACAGTTAAATTGAGAGACTCGTTCTTCAGCCGCACCACACGAATATGGAATGCTCTTCCCGGCCTAATATTTCCCACTGACTACAATCAGCAGATATTTAAGACCATTATGCACAGTAACCTCCTCTCCCTTTCGCACGCACTTTTCTGATAATTTAAAAGCATGTCTGCAGGCAGCTGTCTTCATGTCTAAGTACTTGAGCGATTATCCGCGCGTTGACTGGAAGCACTGCTGACTTAATTCACTTGACTTTTTTCACGCTTTGTCTTGTTTACTCAGAATTGGATCGCTGATAAGGGATTTAAGTCGTCTGCCAGGCATTAAGTCCAAAGACCTTTTTACGTCTTCGACAAGTCGAGTACAAAGCTTCTTCTACGCTTTATTAAAAGCACTAATTGGTTTGCGGAATAGGTACTCTTAGATGCGCGTGGTAACACAACGGGCCTCTTCTTGGCCCAAGTGTGTCTGTTGTCTTTCTGCGCAGCAGTTAGCCACTTCTATCTAACCTTGTTCACTGAACCTAGTCTAATACGACCCATTGACGTACGGCGTCCCAATATACCACACCACATCTAAGATCAATATGTAGAAGCTCGCAGTTTTCGAAAGGAAAACACTGAGACTGTGCGCCTGTCCCACCTTCGACAGGGACGGTCGTTGAAAGCAACAAAAATCGTTACGACGAAGCACGCATCATCCCCTTGCAACACTACACGGTGAAACTGTGACAACAACAGACATCAACAATCCATCGTAACAAGGCACTCAGGAACCTGCGAAATACAATACTCAGACGACGGTACCTCAATGCTCTTAGTCTGGCTCTTAAAGGCGAGGAATGTTTCACATTGGTAGAGGTGAGGGTGTCATTATTTATTGCAGATGACGTAGTTATCAAATCTTCCCAGACGGAACTCAGCAGCGCGTTAGGTTTGTGGCTGATTATGGAATTAAGGTTAACATGGACAAATCGGAGATTATGGTCATCTCCCGAACGCCTGTTCAATGCATTGTCCCATTGAAGCAGGTGGAGAAGTTTAAGCATCTCGGAGTGTTTTTCACGAGGAATGGAAGGAGTAATGCTGAGCTTTCCTGTAGAACTGGTCAAGCTGGGTCGTTTTTGAATCAGCTTGGTAGATCTGTAATCAGGAAGGCCGAGCTTGGCGTCAAAGCCAAGTTAGCAGTTTTCAACTCAGACTTTATTCCAACTCTCACCTATGGTCATGAAAGTTGGGTAATGACAGAAGACTCGCCGGGATAGGGTGAGAAACACGGCACTGCGCGAGAAACTCAACATTGAGAAGCTACTTCTTCGAACGGGTGTGGTTTGGTCACGTGGCGCGATGAATGCGATTCCATCAGGTAGGCGACCGCGTGATCGACCCAGGACGAGATGGTTGGACCAAGTCCAAAAACTCGCCTGTTTGCGCTGAGGAGCTGCTTCTTCGAACTGAAAGGGCTACGCTTCGGTGGTTTGGTCACATGGCGCGAATGTCCTCTTCAACACGACTTTCGAGGCGGGCGCTGAGTGCGACCGCTTGGCAGACCCAGGATGAGGTGGTTGGACCAAGTCCGCCTGTTCACGCTTAGGCATAACTCCTGATAAGTTAGAGTCGATGGCGGCCAGTAGAGTTAACTGGAGATCTCTAGTGGGTGGTTTACCCTAGCTACTCCTTGAGTGGAGCATGCGGGTCAGAAAGTGATGATGATGATGATAATAGTTTCTGCCTGAAACCAGCAATTCAACACAATTCTCGTTGCTGTCGCCTCTATTTCAAGCCCCAACTGCCCATCACTTTAAAGTAATTACATTTGATGGGTTGTGTTCAATGAACAAAGTGCATTTTCACTAGATGGGAACATTTCCATACATTTACAAAATAAACAAACATTTTTTTTTGTGGTAAACGCACAAGAGAACCACAAAGTGGATTAACAGACAAAACCGATTAAGTGGACACATAATTGACGCAGTAAGTGTCACATTTCGAACGCAAAAATGAGAAAAAAAAAACATTCGCTCCTGCGGTCAGGGCTTGAGTACTTCCGTGGTTCGCCTCAACCTTCCGCAGGTTTTTAACTTGTATCGCCCTGTCTCTCCCTTCCAACTCTCGGTAGACCTTTTTCTGTTCACTGAAATCTGATCACATAATTAATTCCATGGTAATACCGAGCCATCATAGGCCGTTATCCCATTTATGCGTTCAGGGGTAAAATTTCATCCCATAATTTATTCCAGTTGAGCTGATAAGTCCTTACTTTCATGATAAATGCAATTTTATCTCAATTATTGTGTACCAAGAACAAACAAGAAAAAATCAATTATTTTTTTGCTCACCCCGATGAAATTTTGAAACATGATTGAATTGAACAAAAAGGAAACACCATCGAACAAGGTCTTCATCCCTTCAGCTAAGTCGGATGGCAGAAATGGACTCTAATTGAAATGAACGAAAACAACACGAAGCACAGCATACTCGAGGTGGCGTTTGTGTAATTGGAAGGGAATCTGCTAGGGGTTTCTATAGCTGCGCGTAAACAAACCGAACAACGCGGCAATATAAAATGGTAAAGCGCCGAAGAGCGACCTTGGGAATGAGAATTGAATGAGATGTTTTATCAGAGTGTGAGGAGTTTTTCGAGATTAAAGAGATGGAAGGGGGGCTGTATTGCGCTTGCTAACAACTGACAACAACTGACCTCTACTGGCAGTCTTCTACCAAGAAGAGCGCTCAGAATAGATCTCAGGCGCCTCTGGCAATGATTGTGTGCATTCTAGACAAACTATTGCTAAACTCTATTGAAAGTGACAACAAACTTTACCATGGTCTTTATTTTGAAAGTCCTCTTAGATCCCACTTTCCGAACAGGGAGGAGTTGGCTAACAAACGACCAGCGACCACCCTTGTTTATACAGATGGGTCGGGGGGATTCTCCAAAGTGTTTAATACTCCCTGTTGAATCAGGCTTCCTGAACCCTGAGTGTGACAATTGTTCCCAAGCGAAGGTCCTGGAAGTCAACGAAGCTGCGAGAATTCTATAATTTTAGATACACCACCAGCATATGTTCTCGTTTGTAGTAAAGAGGTCATGAAAGAAAATAGAAAGAAAGCATCATGAGATCAGAATGGCTCTTGTCAACGACCAACAGGGTACTCATCACTAGTCTCTTTAGAAACAGAATCCATGACTTTCAAGACAGCAAATATTTCATCGTAACTAAACACCGCTCAAGGCGGATGCTGGCAGTCCATGCTCACGTCGCTATTAATGGCAACCAATGCTCTCCGGAAAAAGCTTTTGATTTCACGGCTTATTTGTTGTTAGGTTGCCTTCCGTTCCTAGTAATGGCAACCAATGCTCTCCGGAAAAGATTTTTGATTCCACGACTTAGTCTGTTGTGAGCTTGCTTTCCGTCTTACTTACCCCAGGGCTTACTACATGCTTAGCCCCAAACAAGGGGGTTCCATGGATTATAGCACTCTTTTCGTCTTACGCGTGTAATTCTCAGAACCTGTAGGTACAAGAAAAAATTCATTATTCTGGTAGAGAGAGAGACAAAGTTCGTATTTCAGGCAGTCGATTACAAGGAGTGAACGAGGACAGTCGATGATTTTGCTGTGTAGGCGTGTAATACAAAGCCTTTGATATATATTATTATTGATTTTCCTTATCTTAACTAATTCAAAAAAGTAAAGCTTCCGAAAAGGGAAACATTCCTAGGTTACTGTCATTAAAGAACTTATTGTTGATTGATTTTTGAGTAATTTGCCGCCATTTGAGCAGTAAATTGTCTATAATAATGGCTGGTGCTACAACCCGAAGAGGCCCAGGGCCTAGCTTCTCAGCAACCGCTCGAATGGTGCGTGTTATTGTTCTCTCACGAGTGTAAGAGATCTACAGTTTTATGCCGACTCCGAATGGCCAATTTGAAAAGCTATTCCTCGACAGTGGTGCGGCAAATTTGGGGAGCTTTTTCTCGACAGTTCCTACTCTTTGAGCACTGTGAAAGAGGTGCGGCCGTGAAAAGAATGTTGCTCGTACCGGGAATCGAATCTGGGCTCTCTCAAGTGAGTAGAGGTCGACGCACCAACCAACGAAGTCAATTGTTAACCACGTGCTGCTATTATTCAACAAACATCTCAAAAAGCCACACGTCCTCGTCGTGTACTCTCTCGTTTCGGGATTCAGGATGATCTGGTGACCCTTAGATCGTGTGATTTAACGGCATTCGTTAATTTTGGGACACCCTTTACATATGCTGCATTTATTTACATGTATTTTTCAGACTCACGGACTTGTCAAGCTACAAGTCGATACACATTCAATAAAAAGAAAAATATCACGACTTTTGCGGAAAAATGGTACTACGGTGGTAATTACATCTCTTCGATGAGCCGGTATTTCTTAACTTCCCGTGAAGCGTTCAATTAAATACGGTGGGATATTGTCAACATCCTCGTCCGTTCAAGAAAAGGGGGACTTAATAAATAAAAGTTTGTGAATAGTAGCGTCCTTTTCATTTGTGTCTCCCTTATGTTTGGTTGTGTTTTATTAAAAGGAAGTTACTCAAGTGATTAGTTTTGTCAAAGAAAAGGATGTAGCTACCGCATCTACTGCATCTGTGTGCGTTTTGAATGCTGAGGAAAATATGGAAATCCGTCTCAAACATTTCGATTGGACACTCTTTTTGCCTTCCTGTCCAAGCAATGTCCGCAAAGGCATTCAAAAATCTGGGTTAATGTTCGTTCGCAAGAGATAACCATGAATTCGTCTCAAATATTTACACGGATTGTGTGCTTTAACTTTAAGGAAGAAGAGAGAACATGTTACAAGTTCAAAAAAATCCACTCTGACCCATCTCACGATTATTTACGTAAGTCAACACCATTCTCTTGGATCTCTGGAATCCAGCTAATTAGCCTTTGAGCGAAGATATGCTCGAAAAAAGATAAAAGACGGTGTTAGCAGCACAAGCGATTGATGCTGTTTATACCTCCACTACATGAAAATGCATCACCTGGCTGATTCTCCAATCAAATTGCAGTACAGCAGACAAGAAAGTAACCTTTACATTTTCTGGCACATTTTTTATGCTTATACTCGTACAACAGACATCACATAATGCGCACGAATTTGTTTGACGTGTGTGACGGAAAGCGACAGATATGTGAACACTGAAGTGTATACACAAGTATCGTGTGTATGGGACACTTTATAAACCAAAAAAAAAAAAATATCAATTAGGTATTTTATATTGATGTTGTCAGGAATTGAACATTTGAAACATTTAAGTAAATTCACGAAAAATAATTTGAATTCATTACCGGTACAGAACCCCTAGCGAATGAGATCAACCCCCACTTGACCGATGTATTATTGAAATGTTTCCGCCGCTTGAGTTGGTTGATCCGTTAAGACTTCTAGGAGACAGAAGTGCCCTTGAACGTGCAGGATTTGTTCAATGAACATCAAGAAGAACTAATTCCGATTGATCCAAATCCAAGCGACTTCGAGTGATTCTGTGAATACCAATTTGAAGAGGGTACCCAGTCAAATTGGAAACGGTAGTCTATACCAGATGAAATCAAACTTCAAAATGAAATTTCATAATTTCTGATAAGTTGCTGATCACATAGAGAAATGTTAAAATATAAATATTCCTTCTGCATTAAAGCGTGTACTGTGTTCACTTCCGCGCAGTCAAACACTTGTGACAGCTTACCATCCACTTAGTCACGTTCTTTGTTGATGTTGGCTATCGTAAGTGACCCACTTTCATCGCCGGCAAAGAATCGTTTCTGAAATGAATCGATTTCCTTCCGCCTAGGCAACATGTCGGAGGCCATTTTATCCTGTCCTTCTCTCACTCAGTTGATGAGGAACTCCTTTGTTTCCGGTTGCATGTGGATGCCTGTAGACCTGATGAAACGCGTGAAACGCGAATGAGCATTTTGATTGATTGGATAAGAGGCGCGTGGACTATCTCTATGTGTGTGTAAACTGGAAGGATCTTAAAGATCCAAAGTGATCACAAATTTTAGCAAAAATTCTCATCAGTCATATTTATTCTCAAAACGTCTAATTGTTTAAAGAAAAAAACAACCCTTCATGTTTTAATGATTAATTCAGTTTGCGTTGTACCCGAATCAAAGGTCAAAGATTTCCTTTGAGTCTGTTGGAAATGTAAACAAAGTCCATAACCAATGAACTGCTAACAGCCAACGAACTCCCACACACCACATCAGGTGCAGCTTACCTTGACCTTCCCATTAGTTGGTGCCCCCTTTCCTGTGCAGCTCCCTGTCTTGTTCATTTCTTTCATTTCAAAGTTACTCGTACATCTTCAGGGCAGTGCGAGGGAAAATTGTGATGGATAGTCGTTCTTAAGGATAACATGCTTGATTTTTTTTATTCAATTCTTCATTCAATTGAATTCTTTACATCCAATCCGGAGGAGCAATTTTTTAAATGGAGTAGTGCCAAGTCAGCGATCGAAAATCATGCACTTAAGGCGAGTGCATCTCCCGCTCAGAATGTGTCACTTCTTGAAAAAGGCGCCCCTGTCTCGAATCCAGTGCGAGTCCTTGACATTGCAGGTTTTGTTGGAGGATACTCTTGGCCATAGAGGATGCCTAGGAACTACACATCTGCTCGTGGTAAAAAAACCCATGTAAATCTATCTAACAGCGAAAGAGAAGTAAATCTCTTAATCATGCTTTTAATTAGCGTTCGCTCTGGCGGTTACTTAGCCCAACTCTTAAGCGCTAAGCGGCCTCGTCACTTCCGCTGAAAGTCTAATCCTCGTCTCACCGCGAACATTTCACTTTGCATCCACCGGCAACGGAACGTTATTCAATTCATCACCGAGCCACACAGTCATAAGCCCAGAGAACTCAGCAGACAGGCACTCACACCACGCAGTAAAATCTAGGTGAAAAGTCAACAGCCCTGTTTACTTCCTGAATAAAATTCACGAGCATACACACATTCGCTGAGCTTCACGCGCCCCCGTGGCCTTAGAACACCACTCAGACGTTAGAGGCGCGTTAACATCCGCTGCTCTCCACCGCCTCCGTGTTCGTTTTCTGCATTCGCCCACATAATTACTTACCGACTACTGTCTGTGATTGCTCTTATATCCTTCAAAGGACTACACACATAGCCGAGGGACTCCAGCCGTCCCTGGCCCCCTTGCAGCATCACCACCCGAGCATAGAAGTCAAGCAGGCGGAAGGCAGAGAAAGCTTCACACGCAAGGAGTCCACCACCCACCGCCACCACCCGGGACGTCCATACATCCATACACACCGACCGCCAGGACGAAGTATCGAATAGAGCACGGCCCTGGCGAATGCCCTTTTCTATGGCAGCCAAGGATGAGAGATGTTGGCACTGTCATTAAAACCGTGGAAAAAGAGAAGAACGAAAATACAAACTTTTCAGCAACTTTATGGGATTCATCTTGGGAGCGAAGAATGAGAACAGCGCAGGGTTACATTTGAGATGAACTGAAGTTGGAACCAACGAGTGCGAGGGAGCCTCGATGAGTGAGCACTCAAAGAGGTGGCAGTGTTGGTGATGATGACCACAAAATCACTATAAATGCATACAAAGAGACCCGAGAACTCTAACTTGACTGTGACCAGCGGAGTGGGCGGGAATCTAACCCCTAATCCCCTCGGGGCGCAGGGGGAGGGACCACCCCCATTTGTGGGTCGTTAGCATTTGAACCCACATCAGAGAAGTACGTCTCCCCTCCGGTGGACTGCGAACGGAAAATGGCTGTTGAACCTTTGTTTCAGCATTTATCACTCGCCGATGTCCCCCGCCAATCTTCGATGGAATGGAAAAGTGTACACGAGTAGGTTAATTGATGCCATTCCAAGGGATAGTTGTGTCCTTTTAGCGGGCAAGAGGCGAATTAAAGGCATTTAAGTACCGTCTTAAGGAGTGGGAGAGGGAGAGGGTCAAGAAGGACATCCATTTCTTATGTCCAAACGGTTCTTCGTCGTCTTCTTGAAAGGACGTGCCACAAACGGGAGTTATCGAAGCACAGAGCACAGAGGGGGGACAAGCTGTCTTCTTTTAGTGCTCCCAAGAGGGTTATTAGTGAAACCAATGGTAATCGGACTTAATGGATGGAGCACAGTGTCTATTTTGGTGAAGATATTGACAAAGATTTGCTCACTCACTGGTGGTTCCTCCGAGGACGTCCTTCCGAGGGAGATACTGACGAAGGCGGAGTCCGGCATTGGGAACGGAGGCTGATGACTTCGTTTGATCATGAGTTTATGTGACAAATGGTTTTAGGATTTTGCAGGGAGTTCTATTGATGGCCAATTATGAAATAATTGATCGGAAAGTGCTGCATTAAGTCACCATGCGCTGTATTATGACTTGTTGATGTGACGTGTGGGGTTGGCTGTAAATACTCTGCTGGTAGGGGCAGCGAAGTTTTGTTGAATGAAGGTTGAAACGGTAGTCGGTATGTAGTTGCTGTATCAAAAGGAGTTTCTACCCATGTCATATAAAATTGTCGCATTTTCTAAAGACTGGCTCCTTAAACAACAAACCTGTTATTTACCTTAGCTTGTGCGAGTCAGCAACGTAGTTATCCTCTGTGGCGCCGTCATATGACAGGGCTGTGAGCACATAGAAGTGAGGACGTAGGTTTCTTTTATTAATTGGAAAATAGTGGGAAAGTCAAAAGGTTTCCATCGCATGCCGAGACCTGTGTATATTCCGTGCAGTCTCGAATTTCGCTGATTTGCTAGACTTTGTTGCGAACTCGATGACGCCGACCGTTTGCCTAAGCCATGAGCCTTGGAAAATGAAGAAAACCTTGAGAAAATCAGAAAAATCTCTGCGCTCTGACCACTCGAAGTCTTACATTCATAAGAGTGTCGAAAAGAAAAAGCCCAACTTCTACCTCTCTTGCCCCTTAAAATGTTTGACCAATCAGAGAACGGCTGTTATTTTATGAATAACTGTCAAAAAGCCTCTAAAACTCTTTGATGGACCAGGGGTCAATCAGTTGTGAAGTTGGACATCCCTATACAACTTCATTTCTGGTGTCGACCATATCTTCCTTGCCGTCGATTTGGGAATGATGCACATTCTCTCATGGAAAAGAAATCAGGCAAGAGATTGAGTCATTACGAAGCATGGAATCTGTAAAAAAAAAAGGGCCTGCATTCATGTCTCCCATCGTGACTGACGATTAAACTTGGGTCTTCCAATTCGACAAACTCACCATAGCGCTAGTCACAAGTCTTTTTTTCCCAGGGTACTATCCATAAGGACCTCGTTCTACAAGGCCAGACTGTGAGTCATCGTCATCATCATCATCTTCTGACCCGCATGCTCTACTAGAGGGGTCGCGGGGGTAGACCATGTACGAGAGATCTCCAGGCAACTCGATCCTCCGCTATCGACTCTAACTCATCAGGAGTTATGCCCAAGCGTAACCAGGCGAGTTTTTGGGCTTGGTCCAACCATCTCGCCAAGGGGTCGCCTACATGATGGAATCGCATTTAACGCCCTTCTCGGAAGTCATGATGAAGAGGACATTCGTGCCACGTGACCAAACCACCGAATCATGGCCCTTTCCGTTTGAAGAAGCAGCTGGTGTCGGGTGTGTGGGTTTTGACATTAGGGTTAATCTCTTTTGCCTGCAACTGCAGTCCTAATTGAACTCAAATTTTCAGAAAAAAAAAAGCTGGACCACTCACAAGAGTGCCCTGGTGACCGTCGTTTCCTAACCCAGATTTGCTGAACATGAAACAACCACATTACAACTCCTTCTATCCAGGAGACTTCGATTGACATATTCAAAGCTATTCTGGCCCACGACCACTCCTGTATAATAGATTAAAATCGAAGGCGAATAGATGCAACACGGCGTCTTCTTTATTTTAGAGCAGTAGCATCGGAAAGGGGATTCAATGCTCGATTGAGTTTTATCATTTCTTGACAGCAGCCTTCCAATCTGAACCCAATAAATGCTTACTCAAATGCTGCTTCCATCATTGATATAATTGACATCGTTGACAGTCAAGACCAAGCGTCCACGATGACATCATCGGTCTTCCGCACCTTCTCTAATCTAGACGCTCGGATTCGGAGACCCACATTATTGCCATACGACCAATGTCAGTGCAGTCGACGGATTTTTACCCTTCGGACTACATTTGGACATCTTCTAAAACTTACTGGCCTTAGCCTTCCGGACTACATCCACATCTCGGTACATCTCGTATAGAGTTCCCAGTTGTGTCTTCTATTTCAAACGACTGCCTCGCAATTGTCACATCTTAAGCCTGGCGCAGAGTCTTCCTTCCCAGTTCCACCCAAAGAGAACTGCATTCAGAGCAGTTAGCTTATTATTTGTGAACTGCTACTCGATGGTCCTAAGTTGACCATCAAATGAATTACCCGTGTGTTATTACCCAAATGTTATGGCTTCATTGCACTCCCATCTACTTTCAATTGACAAGCAATTGACTTTGTATACGCCTCCCCTATCTATGCCCTCGCACAGCACAGCAAACAGGATGATTTTAATTGAAAACTGTCTCAGGCCCCAGACGAGATTCCAGTTCGATAACATCATAAGCACCCCATAATTTGCATTCGGACTGATAATCGCATTCAACTGCACCAACTACTTAACTCATCAGCTTATGCCCAGCAAAATAACACGACCATTTCGCAGGCAACGAATTCAGTATGGACCCCGCCTCATAACAACATAATTACTTGGCCACCCCCAAAGATGCCACGGTCGTGCGCATGCATGCAACGTGAATAGCTTCTGTCAATAACTCCCAGTGAACTGTGGAATTGATAAACCTCCCCACAATTAGGTGCAGATTACGTCTCTGTGATGGATCCACGCTCGGCATGGCAGCCATAAGTTTGCATGTTTCACATCCTCCTCCTGTGGGCACCCCAATTGTTGCACCAGGCACTGCTATCTCACGTCATGTGCATCTAAAGCTCATAAATTAATATCCATCGTCGTCATCGTGGTCGCTTCCGTTGCTGCTCCGCTTGACATCCTGATCGATGGCAAGATGGGCAACTGTGTGATTAATGAACGTCGCCGATGTCGGCCCACACATGCTTCGTTGTTCGACTGTTACTTATGAGCGGCATCGGCAGCCCACTCGGGAAGGGTGTCGTACATATCGAGTCCAGGCTGTTAGCATCACAACAGCACATTTGTTGTCAATGTTGTCATTATCCTTGTTGCTCAGAATGCTCACTTGTGTTTTTCTTTTTTTTTTTTTTTTTTTGGTAACCCCCACAACCGAGATGTCACATGCAGACTGACCAATGTCACTGGGGGTACAACAAGATGACATTATTTAAGCATGACATGCTACGCCATCACACCCACTCCGTTGACAATGGGACTGCCACGACATCAACTGTGCAGGGTTCAAGAGCTACGGTCCTCGACAGCATGTCAAGCTGTGTGCGGCTCTGACAAGCTAGGGGGCGAATGGGGGATTTCTGAACAGAAGAAATTAATTGCTACACGAGTAGGAGCAGATGAGCCTTCCCTTTCCATAAGAAAAGCGCTAAAAATCAAACATTTTTTTCTTCTATTTTCAGCGAGCTTACACCAGAAACCGGCGGAAATAGTTCACAAAAACGGCCGAAACTAGCCCGCCAAGAGTACTCCTGCATAGACTCAACCAGCGAAGCGGCATCCACAGACGACAGCCACCTGACACGGGAGTCCCGCCACAGTTCGAACGATCGGTCATCGGTTCCCGACAAGATTGATATCTCAAATCTCCCGCTACCGGCTCTACCTCCCAAGAAGCGACGCAGCCGTTCGCGTCCCATTTCATCGGCCTATCCCGCACCATCGTCCATAACCACCACCCCCGAGGACAATGTAAAGGATCCAACTCACTCCGAACGCACCCCCTATCAGCAGTACGCTGCAAGACGACGTGAAAGTCTAGAGGCTTCCACGCGAAGCTTCAACGAAAAGCTGGAAGCCAGAAAAATGCACTATCACAGCCTGAGCCAGACATCGGCCGCGTCAACCTCCCAGAAACCCACGTATCTCTTTGGCGAGAACCGCACCGCCAAGAAGTCCGGCGATGAGATATTCCTCAACAAGTCCGGTTGGGTGCAGGTCAACACAAAGCGCATAAACGACGAGAACTCTCCGGGCAGTCACAACCGCAAGGCCAACTACCTGCGTCATGACAGCTTCCAAAATGGTGGCATTGGGGCGGGCAACCTCAAGAACACGATCCGCGTCATACAGATCGACAACACGGGGCGCGACAAGCCAGTGTACGCGGTGCCCAAGATCTCCGGCAGCAAGATCGAAGAGCTGATCTCGCGCAATGAGGCCCGGCGGAACACCTCGGCGACGAGGACCTACATGAAGCCAGGCTACAAGATTGTCGATCCGCAGATTGCAAGCATTCTGAACGAGCGGCCGGGCTTCCTCCCGGTGAAGACATATCTGGACTCCGAGTCACCGCCCCCGGTGACACCGATCCTGTCGCCGCCTCCTGCCTTCCAGGACTCAAAGGCCAAGTTCGAGCGCACGGATGCTGCAGTTCGCGTTCAAATCACCACCAGCAGCAATCCGGTTAAGTACGATGCCAACAAGGTGGTGAAGGGAGGCATGGTTTTCAGCAGAAGTTTCGAGTACGACGCACGGAAACCCCCCAAGGACAGCTACGTGGAGACGTTCTCACGGAGTTTCGACTGCAATCTCTCCGACAAGCCGCCACCCCAGCGGGATAGGTCACCGAATTTCAGCACCCTCACTGGCTGTTCCCCGAACTATCTCACAAAAAAGGAGAACCCTCACAATAAGAGCCGTGATAACTCGCCCAAGTATCAGCAAAACCTGACAACTGCCTATTTGAACACGTCTGTGAAGGAGGCACCACCCATGTACAGTCAGCCGCGAAAGCTGGAGAAGGCCAAGTCACAGTTCGACCGGAACGGGAGGTCCAGAAAGGCACAGTTCTCGTCGAGACTGCAGACCAGTGCCGGTGGCGTGGGCATGGTCGCCCCACCGTCTATTGCGAACATGTCTAGGTTTCGAAGCTTCGACACGAGCATCAGCCAACGCCTTAATTCTTGTGATAGCGGTGCACGATCAGGTAAATAGGTTTCATTTTTTTTTTTTTCTTTTACGTTTGTTCCCGTGTATCATTGCATATCATGCCCAGGTGAGCTTGACTGCTGGTCACGTCATTCAGGACTGGTTGTTAAAAAATCGTTGACCGCAACATGAATCAGACGAAACGGCAGAGAAAATTTTTCGGCGATTGAAAGAAGACCGATCGAGTTGTAGGTGGCTCAGTTTATGGGACCTCCCTTGTGAATCGGGCGAAGATCTCCAACTTATGCTGCGGATGTCGTACGTACCCAGCAACTTTGCTTGACTTTACTATCAGCATTTGAATATAAAGGGTATTGCATTAGGCGCTTCCTATCTTTGAATTTAAATAAAACAAAGTGCGTGTGAGATGTCTGTCTGAAAGGCCTATCGATGCCATTATGTATCTGAAAAGCGCGCATCCGAAAGTCCAATTTGCCATGACGCTTTCGCATAAATCGGCCTGAATTCGACCGATGGCATGGGTTATGTTGGCTTTGCGGGCCGCTGTGGTTTGTGGCTTATTCACATAGACCTGCGACTTCAGAAGAGCGCACAAGAAAAAGCGAGCGGAGTGAAATCGCCGTGGCCAGTTCACATTGCTTCGACGTGAAATGATCATGCCCTCGAATGGCTCTTAGCGTGAACTGTATGGCACGTAGCCACGTCCTGTTGACACCATGGACGCTCTCAACTGTCAAACGGAAGTCCCTACACTAACGGCTCTAAGATGGCCGCCGGAGCCGGTGCGGGTGTATTCTCAGAATTCCTGAACATTTCTTAAGCCTAAAAACTGCCTGATAATTCCAGTGTGTTCCAAGCGGAACCATCCGTCAAGACAAAATCCACTCAAATATATTGTCAAGGCGGTCTCCACATGTATTGATAGCCACCAAAGCCATTGCCTCCTCTACTTCACATTCTAAGCTAGTTAAGGAATGCCGGACTGTGCTCGCGTAGTTAGAAGGTCAGCTCAGGCCCAGGTGTAGTGTGCACTCACCACTACGCCTGCTCTTGCCTGTGGTGTCAGATCACAACTACAACTGCTGAATGTTCGAAAGATCTGTAGTCTTGCGTCAATGATGTCAAAATGCACGTGCTTCACTTGGTAGACAGTGCCTTGGTGATTCTCTTGTGAGGAAATCTCACATCTTGGTAAATTAGGAGCTGCAGAGTCTCTTCACAAGAGTCAGTTCAGATTTCTGAGGATTCTTGTACGTTAGTAGACGTTTTCGGCGTTTTGGAAAATAATAATAATCTTAAACGAAAAACGAATGCCTTCCAGAATCCTTCTTGAGCCTTCTTAACCCCTTTTTTTAGGTCTTAAGGTTTTTTTCCAGTCTCTAGAGAATTTTACTTTGTTAAAACATCTCCCGCTGGTTTGGCGTTGCCCAGCTAGGTCTGAATTCCACCATGCTGGCTTCTTACTCTCTTTCTGTTTTCTTAAGGGGCAGATCGTAGTTGAAGGCCGAGTTCATAGACTTTGTACTTATCAATATCATTCTTTGCGCTTGACTCTGCGCAGGTCTTTCGACTTATTTAATGTTGTAAGCGATATAGTGCTAATTATGTTCTCACCAAACCACCAGCTTCTTCCTACCGGCCCACCTATCGGAAGACCCTTTATTCAGTCTGATTTTAGTCAGTTCTCCATCGATGGATATACACTTATGATGTTAATAGATCTGGTTTTGAATTTGGTGCCGCCAAATCATTTCCATTAGAATTCACTCACGACAAGCACCCTGACCACGTCCGTACACACATTCCAACAGACGTCGTCTTGACGTAAAACAAATTCCAATAAAAAATGCAGTGCACATTCAATGAACCCTTCCCTGCACCCAACCATTCCACTTCAACATTGTTAAAAGTTTTAAAGTTCCTCAATTGGTTGCCGACCCCACGCCATTCTATCGAGCCATTCTATCGAATACCCAACGCAGATGCGCCCATCTGCTCTCCACATCCATAGTTTCAATTTTTACATAATCGGCATTTCCAATATGAACAGAACCTAACTTCAAATCGAACTCATAACTTTCCCAGTCCAGGGTCGACCCAATCCTGTATAGTTCACATTCAACTAAACGATCAACTATTTGAACTCCCAAAAACACCACAGCACACTCCGGAATGATTTAATTCGAGTTCGCAAAACGTTCAATGCAATTTCGAAGCACCCACCAGGCTGTGCACACTCCACGTATGTACCTCCCTCCATCATTGAGCGCAATAAAAATGAAAAACTTCTTTAACGGTTTCCAATAATATGCAGTACAGCTTCCAACTCTCCCCTTATTCCGCACTACACATGACCACTCAGTGCGGTGGGCACCCTTCAGAGACTATTTCCATATTAGCCCACCGACAGGACGGGAGGAAAAAAATGCTGGTACCGCACGATAAAGAGGACCTCGCTTCGAATGTGCAATTTTGTCATTGTCATGTAAATCAATGGCAGTCGGTAGATAAAGTCATATCCGGTACAAATGGCCAGTATCGGGAAAGCGGATCGAAAGTCCGTTGCACACGAACGAGTTTTTATTGCACATCTGCTCATCCCCGTTTCTCTTCACAGACCTGTCCAACGATGAACTGGACAACGAGGAAGACGAGTCGACGGAATTCCTCACGACAAACTATCACAATATATCACCGTATAAACAGCAACGGCAGCGCTCACTTACGCCCGATCGTAACGACTCGCATAGCTCATCGAGTAGCCTGCGCAAGCAGAGGTCAATCACGCCCGAGAGTCGCTCCCTGACGCCGGAGGATCGCCGCAAGAAAGGATCGCAAGGCTCGCTTGGCTCAAGGCAAAACTCCGGCTCGCGAAGCAATACCCTCGAGCGGAATAAAAAGTACGAGGATAAGTCACTGAGTGCTTCAAGAAGCTCGTCCAGTTCCAGCTACAGTGGACGCGAACACGATGCTCCTCCCTCAACCTCGGCCCATCGTCGATCCAATGCCAGGAATGCCAAAGCCGCTGAGGATCATCGCATTCGACGATCGAGGTAAGTTCGATGAATTACTCTTCGGACTCTCTCAGCAAATTCATGGCTTTTCAGATCGCTTCAGCTGACGGAAAGATCGCCGAACAGATCGCACAAAATGGTTGTGTGCGTGGGTCAGGCACTGCCGCCCAACCAACCCCCGATCTATCATCAATCGTCAATCAGATCGACAGTGAACAGTGGCTTTCCGCCAACAATTCGGACGACAACCAACCAACAGACTCACCAGCAGATCCTTATCACGAACTCTAACAGTAATCGAAACCTACGATCCTCGGAGATCGACAAGAGCCGATCGTTCGACTTCGATTACATTACGTACAGTAATCAGAATGTGCCTACGCGTCTGGACTTTGTCGACAAGAGCAGGTCTTTCGACGAAGACTACAGGGAACCAAGCAATAATAACGGCAGCGCCAACAGCAGCATGCGATACCTACAGACAACCGATCCCGGGCTGCGGAAGGTGCGAAAGTCCTCTCCGATACCGTCGCCGCAGTCGTCGGGGACCAGTTCCAGCACCACCCTGGGGCCGCGTCAGACCAGCCCCCAAAACTACGGCACTCGACTATGTGATCACGAGCTCACCTACGACATGCTCCGCCGATCGCTCGATCGTTCACCGATCATGGACTTTAGCCGCGACTACGACATCCCGCAGTCGATGAAGAACCGCGAAACAATCAACGCCGGCGGCAACAGTGAATTGAACTTCCTCAGCAGCAGTGAACGAATCTACGATCACCCGACAACAAAACGTCCCAATCAGTCACCCAGTGACAGCAACTACTCTCTAGATCGGCTGCACAACTCCCGCGACAGCCTCACGCCCGATTCGGCGAACGAGTTCAAAACGCTGGTCACCAGCGACGAGAGGCTACGCTCTGAGTACCTCTACCGCCAGCAACAGCAACGCGCACACCAAGGAACCAACAGAGGAAGGTATTGATTGTCTTTGACGTCTTTTCTTGACAAAACAAAGCTTGAATAGACTAACACCCTAGCTGACTAGTGTCTAGTCCCCTCCTTATATATTTGCAATAAGAGCTAAAATCAAAAAGAAAATCATTAAATACTAACATTTAACAAAACTAAATAACTCATAAAAGTAGTGCTTAACTAACAACCGTTGTAAGACCAAAACCAATCAAATAACCAAAAGCCAAAACCGTTCTTGAAAATGTACTCGTATTAGTTGCATCTCAATGTATAGCACCATCAAGCATATAATCCTCTAGTAAATGCAACCACCCCGCTATCAAAACAAAAAAAAAAATTAATAAAATAAATCAGCTTGTTAACAGAACAAAATAACTGTAAAACTGTTTTAACAAAATTGCTAAGTAGACAATGTATGTAACCGCTATATCACCAACCATCATCTTCACCACCACTAACTAATCCACCACCACCACCACCAACCACCACCAACCACCACCACCATCACCACTAACCACCTAACTTCACCACAATCTGCATCAATGCAAGAGTATGTCAAAAAATATGTCAAATCCATCTGTCAAGTGCTCATCTGTCAAATTCAAAAAGAATGTTTAAAATGTCAAATGTGCAAAAAAAAAATGAAAATCAAACTAAAAGAAACCGAAACAAGTGATCTATTTGCGTGTGACTCTGGTCTTCTTGCATTTTTTTCTTTTCTTTTCTTTTTTGTTTCTTTTTGTGTTTTTCAGTTCGTGTACAGCTAGTACCTGTGATTTTTGGCCACACTGTGGCGCCAGTTTCAATCAAATTGTGTCAAAAGCAAAAGCAAACAAACCACACCAACTGTACAGTCATCATCAGCACCACCAACAACAGCAGCAGCAGCAACAACACAGACGCCATCTGCACAAGCAACTATCACTGCAACACCAGCAGCAACCGCAAATCCAAGAGCAACTGAAACGTCAAATCACTGTAAGTGCTGAAGTGTCAAATAATTGTGGTGGCGGTGCCACCGGCCTGATTAGGTCTGACAGTAGGAAGAGTTCAAGTGTCAACAAGACTGCGGTGAATGGTTTCGAGAGTGCATCGCGTGGGCGCGTAGCAAACGGTATCGGTGTCGATGTTCGAAATGAGCAAAAGCGCGATAGTGGTGTAACTGTCAAGAGTAACGTGTCAAAGACATCCATTCGTGTGGAGGGTAGGCCGCCGAACAGGCCAACGGTCAAGCCATTTGCGACATCGTCTGTGTCCATATTTTTGGGCGATTGTGAGATGCCCATCACAAGGGAACGTCAGCACGGTTCACCGACGACTAGTGGGACATCGTCGGCTGGAAGCGGTGGCAGGTATGGACATTCCCCGAGTGGCGACTGGACTGCTGTGGACACCATACGATCGAGGTAAGTTCTTATGCAATGTATTTCTGACTCAAAAATTGTATATTTTATGCATTTCAACCGGTGTTCGTTACCACGTATGGCGGTAGCTGAGGACACTAACATTTGCTAAAGCAAAAAAACCATTGAGAAACTATCATTGCTCTGGTCATCCTTTAGTTCTCGGTTTACCCTATCCATCCCTTAGTTCATTGACAGCAGCTTTTGACATTGGGCAGTCGAACTTTGAGTCGTGCTGCTACGAGGAAATGGTCAGAACCTGAATGTTCGCCCTGTGCCCTGGTCGAATTCGATGGAGGTTCGAAGACCTGAATACATTAAGTAAATGTACGGGACATAAGTAATATACAGTGACCACAACAACCACATCTCACAGTCTCGTTAAGTTTCGTTAAGTTTCATTAGGTTTCGTCGAGTTTAGTTTAGTTTCGTTCACTTTTACTTACTTAAGTGGACGCATAACCATTCGTCAAGTTTCGTTAAGTTTCGTTCACTTTTGCTTACTTAAGTGGAAGTAGAACATTCATTCGTACAGACGTAAATGACAGTTGGTGTTGTAATTTGCTGGAATTCCCAAATGCAATTTTTCATTCGGTTTGAACATAGCTATCTTGGTCTATCTTGGTTGGTCAATATTTGTCAATATTAGTCATACAAGGTATGATACAAGTCTACAAGTTCGTGGGCCTGTCTTCTTCTCCATTAACCTTTCTTGCAGAGAAGATCAAATATCCGATGATATCGCACTCGCCATCATATCACGGGTGACATGTCGGTGGTGGTAGGTAGTTTTGTTGCTTTTCGAAGGCTCTGGGAATCGCTCTGGGAATGGAGACTAACCAGTTGCCGGCGCGAGACGACTCCATGTCAACTTGACCTGAGCGTTAACATGGATCGCTGTTGGCATCTCACCAGGTTGGGAGCAATGCACAGCTTTGCTCTGTAAACACAGGTCCCGCTCACCTGTTGGATATGCTTTCGTTTTCTCAAACTCTGGCACAGAACTCTGTCTGTGACTTTGATGATCAGATATATAGGAGGACTTCTTCGTAAAGGGAAAAGCGGAAATTTCCCTTTCATTACCTCCCCTTTCTGTCATCTTGTAGCCTGACACTCATATTCGAAGGTCGTCCCATCCAGTCTTCTATGGTCGTCCTCTAAGCAACGTCACATGTTGTTGGCATTTATGTTCGACCAAGGGATAAGGGAATAATCACTTTAAAGTTCAGCTGTCTTTACGAGACACAATGTTTCTTGGGCAATAAGATACCAGATTTCTGTAGAATGTGCATGGATGAAAAAAGTATGTCTCCTCTGCTCCTGCTCAGCTCAGCTCTGATGTCTCGCACATATACATTTCTGGGAATTTACTCAAGTGGAATCACGTACTTAATTCGTTTCATCCATCTGCTCTGGATGGTTGCCCGCCGGTGGTGTTTGGATCATGCCCGAGTGAGTTGTAAACCGAACCAGCCAGGTCTAAGCGTATCCCTCAGTCAGGAGATGAGATGATGGTGGGAGATGAGGCTGATGTCCTTGGACAGTCACCGCAATGAAAGTTAACCAATAGACCGCACCTTATGTATACTGCTTAGTTGAAGATTTCTTAGAAGACATCCTACAATGACCAGAGCTTGCTCATGTCCGTGTGTCCGTGTTGGTCTTTTTGGAATGGTGGTGTGGGAGCCGATTATCCTAGCTCTGGCAAAACTCAAAGCAGATTTACCGCGTGGAGGCAGCGTTGTCAGGGCACCGTGACTTAAAGGCTCCTGACCACCTCGTTTCGATGACTGTCGATGTCTAGAAGCAGCTTTCTGTTCTCCGTTGCAAGGGGATGATGCGTGATTCTTCGTAACGTCTCTTCTTGCTCGATGCTGCTTGTAAAGTAGCAGCTCTGGCTTAGCCCATTTCGCTTATCCGTTAAGTGATAAATGCGGACTGTTGATCTTCAACCTTTCCGCGAAAATAAACCCAAAGTGGTTCCCCTATTTTTCTGTTGTTATTTCCACTGTGCTTCCTTAACGCTTTGTCCCCACCAAACGAAATTGCGAGGTTTCATCAATTTTTTCCAAACCTCTGAGGTTTCTCCATTCCCCATTTTTGCCGGGTTTCAAAACCTCGCGCTTTCGGCAAAGGCTAATTGAAATCCCCTTAAGTTATTCCGTCCGTGGGTTGAGTTGTCAATCTGGTGAAGAATACAGTGTGAACTATTTTGGCGTTAATTTTAGATGACAAATTATGTAAACATGCTCCTTTTTTTCTCAACACTATTATTTCCTGTCAATTATTTCCAAAAACACGATGGGGGCAGCCTATTGAGGTTTCAGCCAAGTTCATCAAAAAAAGTTAATCCAAACCTCGCGATTTCTGTGCTGTGGCAACGAAACCTCGAGGTCCTGATGAACTTTTACTGAAACCTCAATTGGCTGTTTCCACCGAGCTTGAAATGGTTTTGCTCTCAATTTCCATGTCAGTCGCTCTCAATTTATAAGAGCCCGCAAAAAGAAATGTGACTCGCTCTCAATTTGTAAATGGCCGCCAGAACAGCTGTTTGTTGACAGGACATAATGGTGTGAGAATACGAGAACAAAATGAGAAAATGAACGCCAAAATAAACTGAAAATCACACTGTAGGCTTATCCGGGTTCACAACCTCTCATCGACGGATGAACTCCAGGAGGATTTAACGAGGTTTGTCAGATCCATTAGATCCTCCATTAGGGGCGCCACGCACTCCTGCCCCAAGAAGTGCTTTCTAAAATCCAATCAAAACGAAATGCAAAGAATTCATATAAAGAAAGAATTTTCCCAAGTACTTAAACTCAGAAGTCCTTTCTTTCATTTTTAAAGGTTTGATTGAATTCCTTGCTTGGTAAAGTGACTGGCTGCAGGACGAGAAATGCAATCTGAAGAGCACCACGCACACATATGCAGGTTTAATTCAATCAAAATACTCTTTCTTCCACCAAACATATCCAATCCATACATCTTTGTGACGTTCCAAGCACATCTCTGTTTACCCAGTCTGATAGGATTCGCCCTCCTGCTCTCTTCAATCCGTTGACCATTTCGGTGTGCATGTGCTGAGCTGAGAATGGCAACTGGCATTACTTTTGCTGCTACGTGCAGTTTCATCACTCCAATCACCTGATGTCATATACAAACAATTCATAACGCTCCAAGGAAATCCGATTTGTTCACCCTCTCTCGATGAAATTTGTCCTCCACCCGTGCCCGTAATCCACGTACAAGGACACCAGAGACTCCCCTCCCCTCGCATTCGGTAGAGCCAAATGTCTGTGTTGTATTCTTTTCATCCTGAACTGCATGCATTCAGTGAAGACACATTAAATCCTTGCGGGGACAGGATTTCGTATTTGTATTTATTTTGATTCAGAAAATCAATATGTGTTTGTCTTTCGCAGAGCATCGAGCAACAACACCTCGAAGAAGCAGAATTGCACATTAGCCGTAATCGCACATGCTGGCTCTACGGAAACCCCAGCATCACATGAACGACTCCGCAGTGTGTCCTTGCCGAATATCCTGAATTTATCCGAACCACGGTAAGTACTCTCTCTCTCTATTTCAGGTTTCAGGTTTCAGGTTTCAGGCTCCATCTCGTTTTCTTTCTCAGTGCCACACTCTGCTTGTGGTCATGTACATGTGTATTTAGGTGTTGTTGATACAAGCGACATGAACTGCGACGCAGTCACGTATTGTTGAAGAAAAGAATCCTTCAACATTCACTTCCTGTTGTTCCTGTTAAGTTGCCGCACATGCAAAACTTAGAAGCAATTCCCGGGACATTTTTTCCTTTAATTCATGGAAACCAAACCAAACTACAAGTCCTCGTTGCCTCACGTTGGATGGGGGATTCTCCTTTCGTCTTGTGTACATGTGTCGGAGGAAGGTGTTTCCGCCTTCCGTTATCTGTCCTTCCGACGTGCATGAATGTCTCTTCGGCTGCTCAGTGAATAGCACTGATTCTAGTGTGAATTTTGATTCCCTATCTCTCTCGCTCTGTTCTCACCCACCCACTCGGCAGATCCCTGAACCCAGTGTCATCATGGTGAATCCTTGCAGTGTGCCGATGTGATATTTGCCATTCAAATGGGCTGATAGGACCAACGAAGTGTACTCCAGAGGATGAGAGAGCTCCGTGTGCGATGGTGATGAGTCGAAGCACACATCCTGCATGGATCCTGCATGCATCCCGCATGGATGGTGTTTAATTGATAAGGATGTCAATCGTTAATGAAAATACCATGAGATGGAGCATAATGTGATTGATGTTTCCCCGAACGAGACAAGCATCCATGCAGGTGCAGTGCAACTAATTGGCAACTATTTGCGGAAGGGTTGTGCAAAAGGTTCGACGTTGTACCTGTAATATTTAGCTCAGCGATGGTATTTTTAGACACTCATTCAGGACGTGGTCTCGACGGGAGTAGACAGTTATTGAATGCCCTTCGACAGGGCACTATCGTGCACGATGTCACTCTGGAACACCGTCATAAAAGAAAATCACATCACTTCATTCTCGTGCGGAAACAAGGGCACACTTAACGTCCTAATGCCTGTGAGGTCACTTGACAGTATGCCATCCCGTTGGAGGCACCCAGCTGTCCAGACTTTGATGGCTTTCAGATGATGGACAGTGATGGACGATTGACTTCAATTACTTTTCTCGTGTGCTTTGTATGTATGTACGTGAGAATAAGCGAGCTCCTTCCTTGGTGCTATGGAATGACTGTGCAGGTAGAAGGATGCTCTTTCATGAGCTGAATCTGTGATTGGTATTAAATGACAATCCTGCTTGTGTCTGGAGGCCCAATTGTACATTTTGTTGACTTTCTGAATGACTAGTTAAGCCAGTGATACGATCAGGAGGTCAATGAATTGCTTTCGATGACAAGCTGACAACCTGTGATGCTTCCGGTTTAATTATGCTCTCCTCATGGAACTGAAATAGAATTCAGCAAGTCACTCGGAAATTATGAAACAGTCTAAAAAAAGAAAACGAAATTTCATGCTAAAATCCATGGTCGTACTCTTGGTGAGTGAGTCAAATGTGGTCAACGAGCTATGTGACCCCCACACGTTGGATAAGTTGCTTCCATCCACTTAGACCGAAGGAACTTAAGTTCACAATAACTTCATAAAGGTTCAGCCTCAAATGGCATGTTTGCCTGTAGGGAAGGGGGCTGCTAGCGAAAACCAGCACACTTAGACCATTTTGGTCCATTGTGATACCCAGTCAGACAGACTCCAGCGATAGTGCCGTTAATTTGATACCAACGGCAGATGGTGACTGGACCAGGTTTGAAAACCAGATAAAATCGTATTATTAACTTTGCTTTCACCGGGATTCGAACCGGGGACCCCACCAACTAAGGGCAGGCACTGAACATTCAGTCGTCGCATGTTAAGCTTGCACTGATATTTTATAGATTGTGTATCATGAAGCGTCGTAAGAGGTGAGCAGTAGACTCTAAGGTTGACATCCAACAGAAAGAGACAGAAAACAAAGGAACTTATATCTGATAGTGAACAAATAATGTGGATTGTCTTATTCTCCGAAATGAATCGACCTTCGTGTTTTGCGAGTGCGGCACAACGCTTAGTCAACACGTCCATACCTAGGTGTGCAACTGGCGCATTTTGCAGCCAGCTCAGTACTGCCAGATTCCAATATGTCTGTAATTGAGAGCGTTGATTTCACCATGGGAAAAATCCACTTCCTCACTCCTACGGTTGCAAGAGTACTTAAAGATCTCGACGAGCACAAATCCGCTTGCTCAGATGGTATTTCCCCTATACTTCTGAAGCTGTGTTCTTCTGCGCCCGCAAAACGACTGTGAAAGCTTTTTCATATGTCCTACTCTTAAGGTGTCTTTCCGAGCAAATGCCAAACAGCATTTGTCCAGCCCGTCCCTGCACTTACGTCCCTTCTTTCTAAGGTCATGGGAACGCAGATGAATCATCAGCTTATGAAATGTCTTGAAACGTGGGAGCTTCTTAATAGCCGGTTGTATGGTTTCCGCAGCGGTATCAGGTCCACTGGTGATCTGATAGCTTAGCTCACCGAAAAGTGGAACCAATCTTTGCACAATGTAGGCGAAAGCAAGATCGTTGCGCTTGAAATTCCTGAGGCATGTAACAGAGTTTGGAATGCCTGTGGTATCGATGAATCTTTTCTTCCATGGATTAGAAATTACCCTTCGAACCGTTCAATTCAAGATGTTATGAATGGGTTCAAGTCTTATATACACCCAATAAATGCTCAAGGCTTATTCTGTCTCCGACACTCTTTGTTATTTGTATAGATGATCTCTTGTCTGCTTTTTCTAATCCAATCTATTCCTTCGCTGATGACAGCACCCTCAGCTTTTCATATTCGTTTCAAGGCTCACGGCCCCGGCCTTCGGCCTTGGAACAGCAGCATATGTTGAGCACATTGAATTCCGATCTTGACGGCATAATTAACTGGGGAAAGAACAACAGAGTGGGAATCAATGCTTCAGAAACACTGTCACTCAAGCAAGCCTTTGATAATCAGCCATTATCCATGCATGGCACCTGTGTCGATGAAATTGGAAAACTGTCCATCCTTGGTATGCTGGACCGATCACATATTTGAGGTCGCCACAAATACTGCGAAATGTTTAGGTTTCCTTAATCGATGCAAGAAATATTTTGATATTTTGACTTGAATTTCATTTATAAGGCCTACATCCGCCCCAAGGTTAAGTACATCGCGCATATCTGGTCTGCTGCCCTCAAGACCACCCTGCACAGAGAGTATCCAAATCGTGGAGATAACAACATCGTAGAGTCATTAGACTCGCTCGAACATCGACATACCGCGACTTCTTTGTCCTCATTTCTAAATCTGGATCCAAATGTGAGGTACAGCTGCCCTGTACCTTAAAAGTTTGGTATGAATCCGCTGTCTTTAATGACTCTAGCTCTAAAAGATCATTTGAAATGACGAGTTGTAGTTTCGAATGCATTGCAAAAAATGTTTGGATTGCGATGTTGTGCCTTCACGAAGATCTTTCAAGACCAGTCGTGGTTCCATAATCACCATCCAATCCCTTATGGTTCCCATTCGAAAATTTGAGAACACAATTTAGACATGGAGCACATTTTTCCCTGACTCATATTCATGACGGCGGTCATAAGTACGCCACAACATAAGACTGGGGGTCAAAAGAAATGCGGTGCGCAAGATCCTCTAAACTCCAGTGACTGTTGTTCCAAAGACTACGTTTTTTATGACGGAAAATGGCCAATAGAGTGCATCCCATGATGTAAATATCAAAGGGAGTGGGTGGAGGTGCATCAAGACCAGGCATAGTAGGCAGGGCCCCTATGCAGCCGAGGCAGACTATTCCTTGAAGCTTAGTGAAAGCAGCAGTTACGTAGATGCATAGAAGAGAAGTTGCCCTATCATTGCCGTGTAAATCCAGATAGACCGAGTGATAGACCTCAAGACTTACCGAGAATCCCCTTACACTGCCAAAAAACTTACAGCGTCTTTGTGATTTTCGACTCCATGGGCAAGAAAAGTTTCCTATCCACAGTAACACCCAGATATATATTTGGCTTCATCGGAGAAAGGGATGGTAACGCCTGGGTCAGACAGGTCAATTTGCGCTTCCTCGTGAAGAGAACAACCACTGTTTTGAGAGCGTTAAGTTGAAGCCCAAAAAACGACGTACTTTTTTTTCATAGATTTCTTATTTGTAGAGTCAAAAAATCGGGAGCAAATGTGTCCAGAAAATATTTTATTTTTGGTTATTCTTTCCTCTACGGAACCACTGTGCGCCGTTCCTCTGCGCTGTCGCATTGATGGAGTTTCTTTTTTTTTTGTGATACGTACTGTTGAACATTGGCCAATTGTCGCGGGTTGTCAACGAACACCACGTTCTGTCCGCTAACTCTAGCGGTCAATCTTTCTCGTTTGATCCACCCGGATCCTTTTCTGGCAATGCATCAACTATTTCATTGCTCTATTCATCATCACTATGTCTGAACTCGTAGTGCTGCAAGTTAGGAACGTGGTGTGGACTTGATGGTGCTTAACAGTCTTTGCGAATGGTGATATTCTCTGCTGGTATTTCCAACATTACAGAGCAACACCACGGCAACTTGACTTCTTCGTGCATTCCCTCAACAAAATCCCTTATTTTGCATCCGAATCCGAATTACATACGATTTTACAAAAGTCCAATAATCCCCCGCAAAGCCATAAACTTCGTCTCTACTCTGGGAGGGGTAGTATTTTTGATTCGGATGTCCCTGAACGGCACTACTCTTCACTACGTGCAACAGGATTTAATGCTGCCCAGGGCGCCATACACCACCCGCTCATGGCCATCTGGTCACGCTAATAAAACAACAGATGGTTTTCTCATTTTCCATGCTCACTAGCTCTCGGGAAAGTATCCTCCCTCGAAAATGTCTTCTTCTTCCCGCTCATAACTCAGTAAGAGAATGGCCCTTTTCGACCCCTCCTCCCCCCTCAACCACTCAGAAGAGTCTTCACCCCTCCTCCGCCCTCAACCACTGAGAAGCTTCTTGTGTTAATGGCGACTAGCTTGCAGTTGCACACGTTTACATGCATATTTTCCCTCAGTTGCCAGCAGAGAAATGCGGCACCCTTTCGAAGGCACACAAACATTTATGCGATATTATCCTTCGTGTGTTAAAAATGCTCGCAACTGCAAACTTCGAGTATCGATTACTTCCCGCCTGAGTGGGAAAACTAAGCGATACCAACAGAAGTGTCTAGTGCTTACCAACCCACTCCAGATGCAAGTGGAGACCGTGACCAACCCGCTGTGCTGTTCATTTTCTTTCGGTTTTATGGCGAGGAATCCCGTTCACGCGAGAGCAAGCATCTTATTCGAAGGATTCAATACGCTGATTTATGGGACCACAAACCCATACACACGCGTCCGCTGGATGAATAGCTAGTAATAAACGTCAGCGAGGCCAAGATCAAAAGGAAGCGAGTTCCCCGGCCGATGGAGTGGGCTTGGCTTGGCTGGCAAAGTGAAGAGTGAAACAAAGTTGCAAAATGTCACTCGGTAAAGTTCGTAAAACTCAAACATTCCCCTGATGATGGGGCGTCATGTGGGCGGAGAAATGAAAACAGACGGAAGCCAAAAGATATGATGACACACAGCACGAAAGTGGGCGAGGGGGCGCGGCATAAGGGAGGTCTCATTTTGCTTTTCCAATTAGTCAGTAGGTCGAAGCTAATTATTCGCTTGAACGTTAGACATTGGGTGACAGCAACGCTTGGAGGACCTTGTTGTTGACATTCTGAGACTGACTAAGCTCACATTTTATCGTTTCACGGAGTTAATTGCACAAAGCTGATGAACAAGTGAGCACAAGCGTTAGGATATGCAAGCATCCTTTAAGTCCTTCCACCGATTCAAAGGATTGATGTAAAGATGATCCATCGAACAGAAGTTTGAAGCATTTCATAACAATACTTAACTTAATACTTAAATGTTCTTGGCGCGTTTTCATGTAAGTTTGGGGATACGGTTCGGCCAATAAACCCAAACGCATTGCATGCGGCTCTAATGCAATAATCGTGGCAATCTTCCAAGCACTACAACTTTAAAGCCAGAACGATTCAGCGTTAGAGTGGAGTACTCGCAGTTTGATTCTCCAGCTGATGGCATTGCTTTCGCAGATTGTGCACCTTTAGCATCTTTAACCATCCCGATTCAAGTACACACACTCAGATCAGTGATTTTGGCAGAGACCACACTTCCTATATATATAGAGCTGTCAACTTTCACGACTTCCTGTCCGGTAATGTTCATTTGGCCGCTCAGGAAGTGCTCAGGATCATGCTTGTCAGGTTTCAAACTGCGAAATCGACAGATCTGAAATTAAACCCGCCAAAAGACGTCAAATTTTCAAATTTTCGACGCCACAATGTTTAACGCCACAATGTTTAACCGTAGACATACGATAAAAAATCGGCTAATCCTGTGGTCATTTTCGATCCTCAAATATATTTCAAGGAAAAACATACAAAATTCAACACTTTTTAAGAAAAGAATTGTTTTTGTAGAATTTTGTAGAAAAAAAAACAATACTTCTTCTTCTTTATCTACCGCTACAATCCGGGGTGGACCTGATCCTTAACCAGCGTTAGAGGTAGAGGCTCCTAAGTAGCAGTCTTGGGGCTGGCTCAACTTGAGAGCCGAGGTAGAGGCTCCCAAGTAGCAGTCTCGGGGACAGGATATAGTGTGCATTGCCCGCACTCACCGCCCGACCCAATTTAGCCGCTTCCGTCTCAATACACGATCATCTCCAGGAGTTGTTGAATGAGTCACATGCCAGTTGACTTGTCTAAATCCTTTATTGACATCGAAGGTCTCGGTGAGTTCCTTTCCGAGCGATAATTCTCCGTTCTCCATTCACATCCAGCACTACCTGGCCAGTTTGGCAGGAATGTCAAAAATAGACTTAGCGTTGTGAAGCTCGTTGTGCGTTGTGTTGCACGCCTTGGCATATGCAGTCTTGAAATCAAATAACTGTGGTGGTTGTCGATTTGAACTTCTTGGATCTAGTATCTACTGTTTTTAAATACAAATATTTATCTACAGACTAAGATTTTCGACTTCTGGTACAAAATCATCGTCACTACCCGACGAGAAAATTTCAAAACTGAAAATGTTTCCTCGATTTATTCCTATTTGGCACGCGTATCAACGGTTCGAAAACGACCAGGAATGGTAAAAAAAAAAACCAATTCCTGAATTCAAAATGACATCAGCTCGATGTGCGATCTAGTCGAATGAGCTGGTATTTAGCGAATTCCCGAAGGTCCCATCTGGACAATCTTACTTGTCGCATATCACCTACGACCCATAGAGGGTCCGAGCTTGAGCTATATCTGGGGGTCCAGACATTGGACATACACACTTGTGTGTGGACTCTGGCTAGCTGCCTCCAGTTTCTCTGAGGTCTTTCTCCACCTGGATTTAAAATCACCAGTTTGGCTATAAATCGCCACATCTGGTAACACTGATCAGGACTTTAAGTTTAGTTGAGTTTATTACAATCCCCACTTTGTATGCCTTAGCGCCTAGATGAACGTCCATTATTCGATGAGCGCCTGGACAAACATCGTGAGCGTAGTCGTAGAAGAACATAAACTAATAACGTAAACCTTGACGCAACCCAGTTTGGACCTCAATCTCCTCTGACAACTTACCATTGTGTAAGATGCGACACTTAAAACCTTCGCCACTCGTGCGCAAAGGTAACTAGATGACATCTTTCGGAAGATTCAAGCTTTCGGAAGTCGCGGAGGACTGTATTCAATGCATTACTCGATTGTGTTCCCTAAGGCGTTAATGTGGTCGATTTAGGACGTTGAGGGTTGAATCTAACTCTTGTGGGAATGTCAAATGTCCCAAAACCTTCGACTCCAACCACCTCGCAGATTCTCTTTTTGACCCAATTAATGCATCCCCTTTGAGAAATTCTTTAACACCCGAACGCAGTCGAAAACAATAAAACAAGACAAACAATGAGCGATGCGTGCAAGTCCTTAATGTTTCGCAAAACTATGCAACAGATGTTAGCTGCTTATGACTGCAAGGAAAACATCGCAGGGTTTCGAGTGAAATTCACTCAAGCTGTGTCACAAAGCCAGGCGCCCTCATCTCTGTTGTGACAGGTTTGATGCGAATAACTGAAAAATAGAGAATAAAGAATTAAAACTAATCCTTCCCAGATCAGCTGGAGTGAAAGTTTAAAGTCAACTCGCCGGTCACGTCAGCTTAAAACTGACCAGTGGTCATCCCCACCTGGGGATGTGGACGCATTCAAATGCATTCGAGTGCCCTTCCCCGTTGCACGCGCTTGGCGCTTGCTTCCACCTCACAATAGTTCCCCGCGGAGAGAAGGAAGGCAGCAGAAGACGAAAACACGAAGAGAACCCCGGGAGCGCACACACTAATGAATATTCATTTGATTGTCGTTTGAGTGTTTTCATTTCAGTCCAACAAAGGGCGCAGGACGGAACAAAGTGAAAGTATAAATATCCTTTCTATCCTCCTCTGTTTGCAAAGACATAAAGTAAAGTTGCGCCGGCGGGATACTGGAAGAGTGACAGGGGCTAAAACGGAAACCGGAAAGGAAGGCAAACGCAAAATAAAAACGAATAAAGCGCACAAATCTGTGCTCCAAATTAACGGGAGCTTCATTTTTATTGTTTGCAGAGATTTCCATGCATTAAGTAAGCGCCGCTGCTTTCATGGATGGGTTGGCTGGTGGGGGTTCATCCCTGTAGTCACTTTTAATCCGTTCTCTTCCTCCGCCCCAGCTGAACCCTGCTTTCGCCGTTCGTTTCATGCGAACTGTGGTGTGTGTGTGTGCAAGGTTTTCGACAAGCTGCTGGATAAAACTTCATAAACTTTTCTCAAATTTGATTAAAAATTTTATTTTCAATAGGAACCTGCAAAGTTGTATAGTTTCACCTGACAAACGAGGCTCTGAGGATGCGACAGATTTCATTATAAAACTATCTGCTAACGGATGGATGCAACTTGTGCGAATGGCTGTGTTCGAACAGGTTCCCGGTGGAATCTCACATTCATCCTCACCCAAGATGCGTAGATGTTGGGGGGAACCGGGAGCTTACCGGAAATCCTTAATTAATCACAAAAGCTATGGACAAAACTTTTCCATGCGTCGAGTGACGGCGACTACAGCGACAGCAACAGTGTGGTACAATGTGCTAATTATTTATGGCTCATTGTTTGGCTTTTTTGTGTGTAATCGAGTTAATCACCCGTCACGCCTGTGAGGGAAAGACTAAACTTCTGTGTCATCACCGCATGCTGGTCGAATTTCCGGATTTTGTGTGACCGTAAGGGGTGAACTGGGGCAAGCAGATGTTTATGTTCGTGATAGAAATTGATTTAATTCCACTTTTTCGGATTTGAACACACTTCGGTTCGCTTAAGCAAGAAACTAAGTTCAGCTCAATGACCTGAGCTCGATGTGAAATCTAGTTAAATGAGCTGGCATTTAGCGAATTCTTAAGATCCATCTGGGCAATCTTACATGCTTACTTGTCGCATATCGCCTACTACCAATGGAGGGCCCGAGCTTGAGCTATATCTGGGGGTCCAGACATTGCCTACTTTGAGGTGGCGCTACAATCCGACCTGGGCCTGACCCTGGAAACTCTGGCTAGCTGCCTCCAGCTGCTTCCTTCTCCACCTGGATGCAACCCTTTAGAACACGAGGGTCATCGGTCGCATTGCCCCGCGGGTTCGTCAAAGACTCTTCGGGCCGGAGCTCAGTTTTCCATACGCTCTCCATGGCCCAGTCACCTTAGGCGTGGGATCCTCGCGTACAGCTTGGTCCTTCGAGATATGACTTTTGGAGATGTCTATTACTCAATTGCCTCATGAGTTAGAAACAGAATAGAAACAGTGTTTGGCAAAAGTCACTCTGCGTTTAGTCACGGTACTGGTGTTGTTCATTCTATTTACTGCGAAGCCAAGATAGAATAAGTCCTTGGTCACCTCAAAGGTATAGCTGCCCTCTTTGGCGCTGATGGCGCCTTCCTTGAGAACAAGGTATACTTCAGACCAATTTCAGCCGCGTCCGCGATCACTTGGTTTGTTCGGCTGATTCGCTCTTTATCTCATTTTCGTTTATTGTCAAGTTTTAAGAGAATTTTCAAATACAAAATACGCATTAGTTAGTACGTGGTAGTCGCAAAGAGAGCAGCTAAGTGCGTTTTTTCTATAAAAAAAAATCATCATCAACATCATCATCTTCTGATCCGCATGCTCAACTACAGCGAGGGTAAACCGTGCCCGAGAGGTCTCCAGGCAACTCGATTCTCCGCCATCGACTCGACCCAAGCGTAACCAGGCGAGTTTTTGGACTTGGTCCAACCATCTCATCCAGGGTCTGCCAAGCCTTCCTGATGGAATCGCATTCAAAGCCCGCCTCGGAAGTCGGGATGATAAAAAAAATAGTAGAGCTATTAAAACTCTTTTAATTTATTGAAATTCACAATTTTATTTAAAATTCCTTAATGAGAACTCCTGCTCACTCGAGGGTTTTTCGGAAGAGATCACCACCATGCGGACCGAGCTGACACTTCCGAAACAAAAGAAGGAACCATACAGAGTTATGGTTCTGACGCCAAGGGGCGCATAATTCGATTAAAAGTAATGTAGGTTGTTCCCACAAGATCGTAACAAGAGCCATTTTCAAAATATTAGTATCTTTAACATTATTTATTGCATTTTTGCAAATATTATATTGGGTCTATAACTTAATTCGTGCGGTTTGCTTAGAGATAGCGTAACTTGTATTATTCCATTGGAACATGCATTGGAAATCTACTGTCATTATACGTCATTTCAGTATATGTCATTCATTTGAAGCGTAAACAACAATCTTTTTTTTTCACTCAAATATGTCGATCTTTGTGTCTGAAGAAGTGCTTTTGCGGGGAGTTCCTCTTCATTACTTTAATATGAAGAAAACTGCTCCCGAAAGTCATCGTATTTTAGTGGAAGTGAACATTCGTTAGCTGAGCGAACGTGCCAAAAGTGGTTTGCACGATTTAAAAGTGATGATTTTGGCTTGGCCAATCAGCCAAATCAACGGCATAGCCGAATATTCATGGCGCGAAGGTAATGCTCTCTATTTTGTGGGATCAGAAGGGTGTGCTGTATTATGAGCTGCTAAAACCGGGTGAAACCATCAATGGACAAGGCTACCCAACACAATTAAACCGTTTGAAGAGAACAGTAGGCGAAAAACGCCCGGAATATGGTACCAGACACGACGCATTCCATCATGATAACGCTCGGCTGGAAAACCGTGGATGAGAAGTTTTACCCAACCCACCTTATAGCCCAGACCTCGCCCCTTCTGACTGCCGTGTGTTCCGGTCGATGCATATGGGCAATACTTTGAATAATACTATTGTACATGTTTTTCTTAAATAAACGTTCAAATTTTGAAAAATAACCGCATGAACTAATTTTAGTTTCAAAGTAATGGAAATTTTAAATTTATTTTTTAATACTTTTAAACAGTACCTGTACATGTGTATTTTGATTAATTTAAATAAAGAATATTGCATTGTTCTTTAAATATTTCAGTATGTGGACAGTGTTTTTTTTTAAGTAAGAAGTCGGTTTTTTACACATTAAAATATGTAAAACCAGAAATGAAGTATTATAAAGGTGCCCAACTTTTGACCCCTAGTCCATTGAATTCAGACGAACTTCAGAGGCTTTTTAACAGTTATTCATGAATTTTTGACAGATATTCACGAAATAATGGCCGTTCTCTGATTGGTCAATTTAGCTTTAGCAGACGATATAAACAATGGCGTTCAAACATTTTAAGGGACCAGAATGGAGGAAAGCGAGAATGGAGGAAAGCAGTTCAGCACGAGCTTTAGAAGATGTAGCTGACGGGCAAATAATTGGAGTTTAATAAAAGCAGCTGTCAATTATGATGAAAGAAATATGAAGAAAATCCTGATGGAAAACTGTTTGCACCTATAGTAGTGTTCCCAAACTTACGTCCTCGAAAGGACATGGTTGAAAGTACGCCCCAATCTTTGATACTAGGGAAAAGCAAGAGCGGTCAGCTGTCAAAAAGCCTCTGAAGTTCGTCCGACATATTGGTCATTGATGACATATTGGTGTCCGTCGTCTGAAACTAAAACGTCCGGAAACTAAATATTACTGCCCGGGTACTAGCGCAAACAGAATTTTTTTAGAAACTCAATTATCCACAAAAATATGCTTGAGGAATTTTAGTATCCTTTCCAAAATGATCTACATTATTTCTATATTCTAACCTTTTTCACTGAAGCTTTAATCGTTAAAAAATAAGAATAAATCAAGGTTAAGATTTGTGTTAACTGTCCGGCTACTAGTGTATTTAACCTACTGTATCTACTACTACTCCTCGCGTGAGTAATAAAATTAATCAGTAAAACACTCGTTTTATTTTATCTTAATATATTTTATTTAATTACATTTCTTCCTAAGGGAAAGTCGCACTTATCCGGAAGGTTGATAGCTGTCTATCGCAGCACCAGCCCAATTCGTACCGCTCATTACCCGACGAAAAATGCACATTTGCATTTTCGTGGGAAATAAATGTTCATACACTCACATCGCGGTTGCATAAGGTTAACTGACACTTTTGTTTTCTCCATGAACGGAATGTCCGTTGGATATGTAACTCGTGCGTGCAAATTATATAAAAAATATGACAGTACCGATATCGAATGATGACGGACTGCATACTGAAATCATCAAAACATCTGGAAATAATCTGACTGGGCGCTTCCACCAGTTCATAACTCGATCGGAATCCCAATACCATTTGTATGCTTCTTAAGAAAAGAGAGTCACCGATGGATAGGTCGCCCCCACACGATGTACAAGATCATCTCCTCAGTTTTGTGTCGAAAGTGGCGCATTATGTATTTTCTATGAAATCATAGACCGTTATTGTCCTTTGTCTGGGCGTGAGCGCAACCCAAGCAATGTACCCGAAGTTAGACGTGATGAGGATTAGTATGAGGGGTTCAGTTTTACAAGCAAGTTAAATTTTTTATTTTTTTTTTTGCAAAGTCAGCTTCGAACAGTAGATCTACATCCAAATAAGCGCCAGTTCCTGTTGGCAATGTTGCAGTTTGTCATCCCACAACACCACCTGTATAGTCTGCTTTATAGCGGCTTGATAAAATCGGATGTACACGTACTAGAGTGGAGTCCTTACCGGACCTCGCTTTCCCTTACACACGCACAGCGTCTTGGCATCGCCGCAAGCGACTTTTCTAGAAATCGACGAACAAGAAATGGAATCGGTTCACCCAGACACTTCTTCGACGACTCGGAGGATTTAAATAAGGTCAATTTGAGAAGCCTGCTGAGACCCATATACGAATCTGATTGGCTTTAGCAAGAATATTGCTGTTGCTTCTCGGTGGAATATTGCTGTCAACAAGGGCAAAGGCATTCGTAGACCTGGGACTTCAATTCTATTGAATTGAGGAAAGAACACCATCAGGACTGTTGGAACACCAACAGGCCTTGAATTCTCTTGAATAAAGAAAAAACACCACCTCAACAGGACGTGAATTCGCTTGAATTGAGAAAAAACACCACCTCCTTTGGCATCCCGTTGAGATCGAGTAACTCAATGAAACGTATTCTACTTCCGACCAACTTCACATCTAAGCCTCTAACCCCCACTTTCCCACTGAACCCCCGCCGTTTGTTAAACCTCCACCACGGATACATCAAAGCCTGCCGTCAGCTTTGACTTGCGATTGAGAAAAAAAAAACAACTTCACAAATACCTCCAGGATAATCTATTTTGTCCACCGAGTGCATCTTTTAAAAGCCAGATCGAGGTATGCCGTTGAGCGTTAAGCTTTATTGCCTGATAAATAATCGCAGGACCTTTTTTTCAGAGGCATCCCTCAGTGGCTTTTGCCACACATTTGGCTATTGACTGGGTCCAATATTTATGAGGTCGGGAGTCAACCCTTTTTGGGTGCGAATCCTTTCAGACCGAGTTCACTTCTTCGACGCCTGAATCTGACTCCGCTTTTCTGAAATTAATCACAAGAAGAAAGAAGAAAAAAACCAAACACACCCCGACAGGGTTGATTGATGATTACAGTTGGGTATTTATGGAGGCAGCAGTGTTCACAAACGCGTCTTACTGTGGCGCAGCGGCGACGGCGGCTTGATGCGAAGCACTTTATACGAAGAGATGCTCACTTGATGGGCCATTTACTCGTACTATAGATTTCACCTTAAATTGATTTCGATCCCCCAGCGAGTCACTTTATAGCGGATTTTACGTCCCGCAGTGTGATGTGGTGGTGGTACCCTTTGTTACGATGGAAGGTTGTGGACTTTGTCCGAAATGGATTTCTGTCGAAATCTGATCGGTTCTGCGAGACTTTAATTCACTACCAGTGTCGATGGAGCAAAATTCTGGTTCGAGGACGTTTCGCCGTCACAGGGAGTCCTTTGAAAATCCAGAAATTAGTTATACTTTGTTTTTAATTTTTAATAGCTTCACCAACAGAGTGTTATGTTTGCGAAGGCTTCCTGCGAAGAGCATAGTTTTGAATATGACAAGGAGTGCCAATCGGTTGACAATGTCGACTTCAGCTCTCCCTTATTCTACTCCTTTTGTTCACACGGTAGAAAAGAGGGCACGTTCAGGAGCCTGGCAGATGATGGTGGTGCCCTCGTAGATAGTTCTTCCCTCGTTTCACTCCCATTTCCCATGAGCAAAGGTTATACTTGGTCTGACTTGGCATTCCTTTGATTTGAAATTCCCGGAGTCTTTCGAAACTCATAATTGTAGTGGACGTACTCTAATTCACATTGCCTTTGTTCATGTTTTAAGTGCTGCCAACAAGTAGGTGGAGTTGCTGACTGAAACTAAATGTTTGTTAAATACCAAGCGAGTCTGTTGCCCAGACCCTGGCTCATAACTGAAAGGGAGAGCACTGAATAGGGCTTTTGGTTGGTCGTTGTTTTGATGATATTCATTCACGTCAACACTGATGCATATTCTTGGCAAACGGATTGGCCTTAAGTCGCCGTGGCGTAGTGAGAGGGTATCAGGTTCGGTCGCCAAATTCACAAAACTTTCCTAAATTGCGGCACCATTTCTTTCGAGTCACTGACTGAATAAACTTCTCCAATTTCGGCGCTCGGAGCAGTCATAAATACGACGGTGCCGTGACATTGTGTGAAAGGACATCATGCCAAATTGGTACACTTTCACAGCTTCATTGGGCCGAATCTTAACACTTGGCATAATGCCGCTTTCAAAGGATGCCATCCACTCGTGAGAGAATAATAGGCCGCATAATACGAAGCTAGACCTAGGTCTGCCTAGGGCCGTAGCGCTTCCACATATTGTATATTGACTTTGGACTTAAAGATGAATGTGGCGCTATGATAGGTGAAAAAGTCGGAGTGTTGTCTACTGCATCATAGTCTGACCCTTTAAGGCCCATGGCCAGGAGCCATCCCGTATCATTAAGAAATCTCTTTAGTCGTCTTAATTTTATTGTAGCTATGCCTCCCAGACTGTCAAAGTTATGCTCTCCAGTTTTTTTTCAATTTTTGATAGAGCTGGACACGCGTCTAGATTGTCGTCATCCAAACGGCTTCTACCGAAGTCCATATGCCTCGCACGGTTGCCAATAAGCCATTGTCCGGCGATAATACCTACCTATGTCTCTCCTGTTAAAGCTTGATTATGGTTTCGAGCAAGTGTGACCTCCGCTGCTTAATCCACCATTTTCACATATCCTTCGCGGTACATCGTATTTCGGCCTTGACTGTTGGCTTCCGAGTCCAAGTGTTACACGATGAGATTAGTCATCATGTCTCTGTGTCACTCGTTTCACATTTTTGCAGACACTTGGACCAATGATTGCACCACATCAAGTGCACATAACGTTTCGGCAATAGACAGAGTTTCTCGAATTGAACCATGTTTTAAAAAAAGTAATCGTCAATTCGGGAAGCCAGGCGTCTATAGTGCTCTCCATCCTACGCTGGTAATACCCGATTCAACTATTACCCGAGTAGCCGGGTACCCGGTTAAACCAGGTAATATCCAAGTTGGTGAGTACCAGGCATTGTTCGGCTACCGGGTACTCCTCATCATCCTATTGTTGCGTGCTATTGTTCTCTCACGAGTAGGAGGGACCTGCAGTTTTATGCCGACTCCGAACGGCCAAGTTTGAGAAGCTTTTTCTAGACTGCCGCAGAGTCCTTAACACACACGTACTTTCGTGACACGTGCTCCTGTGTGTAGTTAGATGTCCGCTCTGAATATGAGAACTTACCGGGACCCTCACCTTGTGCGTGCTATTGTTCTCTCACGAGTGGAAGTGACCTGCAGTTTTAGGAAGACTCCAAACTGCCAAGTTTGAGAAGCTTTTTCTAGACTGCCACAGAGTCCTTAACACACACGTACATTCGTGACATATGAGCTAACTACACGTGCTCTGATGTCCGCTCTAAATGTGAAAACTTACTTGCTAAGACATTCTCTAGTTCATACTCTTCGATTTCTATGTCGCTGCTGATAGCAAGAATTGGTCAGCTCCCTAGCTGGTCTGCTCCCTCTCCGTCCTTATCAATCTTGCTGGCGCTTTTTAGAGATACGATTGAGTAAAAAAATCTGGCTTAGGTGTTTAGCCTGTGACAATTCTACTTGCTGTCTACCTAATACAGTGAAACTTCTCTATAGTGGACAGCAGCGGGACCGCCATGATTGCGCGTTGTGTAGGGGTATCCGTCAGACTTTGGTGCCTAGCCTATGACAATTCGACTTGCTGTGTACCTAATACAGTAAAACTTCTCTATAGAGGACAGCAGCGGGATCATCACGATTGCGCGTTGTGTAGGGGTGTCCGTTCAGAAGAAGTTGAAAAGCATGAATATCTTTATGCCAGGACCAGGACGAATTTTCCGTAAAGAGAACTGTCCCTTATAGAGGGTGTCCGTAAAGGGAAGTTTCATTGCTCTCTCTCTCTCTCTCTCTCTCTCTCTCTCTCTCTCTCTCTCTCTCTCTCTCTCTCTCTCTCTCTCTCTCTCTCTCCCTCTCTCTCGGACTCGTTGATAGCAAGCGATACGCATTTTGTTGAACTTTTTTGCACTGTGACAGGCGGAGTGCCATTTAAATCTCCGACAAAGTGGTGAGCCTTTGCTTCATCTAATAATCTCCACCTAAGCACGCAGCCACAGACCATAAGGCAGTTATTTATGGAGTACCAAACTCTTGACGATCTCACGTCATCCTTCATTTCATCCAACTACCTTATCCCGATGGGAAAACCAATGAAATAAAAGCACAATGCGAGAGAATGTACTTCATTCCATTATACTGTTAACCGATATCGTTGCAGAAAACAATCCCCATCGAGGATATGGTGGAGGAGATCGCCCCACTTTATGACCGAAAGAATGATTGGTACTTACGTCGAAATTCTCATTACGCTCGCTCATGAGCGCAATGTGTGTCCACGTCATTGTTGTCGATTTATTGCAAAATATTACAAATCCTTTATGTAGTCCTTAGTGAAATAGCGGGCAATCCTCGGATATCATGTTGAGCTGGAATGTTCCTTTCAGACCGATGTCCTTAGTCAGTGAGTGCTCTGAACAAAACAACCATCCCAACAATGCCAACAATGCAATTAATAAATTCATTGCAATTTTAAACGCATACTCTGCAGTGATGGATCGCGGGGGGGGGGGGGTGTTAACTGTTATTGCGGCGCGAAAAAAAATCATAAATGAAATACCACTCTGTGAAGGAACTTCATCCCTTTTGTCCAGAATCCATGGGAAATTAAAATTAACTTTTGTAATTGGGTGGCAACGGGTGGCAACGGGTGGCTGTCTTATTCAGGGTAGGCGCACCTGCACTGTGCACCGCGATACACAAACGTGCACCTGACAGAATTTAACGGCTCATACAATTCGAACGTGTGCAGTGAATGGGAGAAGTTCAGTTCGTCGGCAGCCATAAATTCGGGAATTTGTGGTGCGGGGGCGCTGTGGGAAATATCGATGCAATGTGCCAGCAGATGCGGCTGCGGTTTTATCTGCGACCTTACTGAAATAAAGTGCAAGACAAAGGGTTCGATTTTTTGCATCGATCTGATGTGATGAATATTTAAACACTTATCGGAGGATATTCCAATTAAAGAGTCTGCAAATGGTGGCTATGACAGTCTTTCGCCTGACCACTGTGCCTTCAAATTTCTGATTACTGGTGAGCCACATTTTAAGAAGGTCGCAATTGATTGTATGTCGTGGCCATGTCATCAGACGACATCAGAATCAATTTAAGATTAAAACGACTCATTCGGAGAATTCTGAATGATGGCGAGTTCCTTAGGTGAATTGGGGGCACGAGTAAGGATAAGTATTTTGTAGAGGAGTTCAAAACTAAAATTGTTTTCTATGAAAGGTGGAGGGGGGTCCATCTCGCCCCGTTTAGGAGTTAGGGGCAATTTTAGGTAAACATGATATAAAATGGAATTACAGAAAATTGTTAATATAGGCGTCTGTCAGAAAAACTAAATTTTCTCAAAAACTAGAAGACATGCGGCCATGCGGTTTTTTGTGTTCGCTTCAGAATTGTTATAAGTATTAACCACAAGAAGTTAATCTAGCACATCATGTAACAGTTTCGAAAAATATTGATTCAAAAGGTTTTGTGTTGTTCATTTTTTTCCAACAATTTGAGTTTGAATGCGGATTATTCAAAAACGATTCACACGAATAATGTGACATAAATTTTTATATAAAAGAACAAATTTGTAGCTTTCACACTAGGTATAGTATTTTATTGTAAGTGTTGCCGTTGTTTTTTAATATATTTTTTCCCATTTTGTGTTATTTTTACGTAAAATTGCCCTCCTAAACGGAAAACTCCTAAACGGAGCGAGATGGCCCCCCTTTCATAGTAAAAATGCCGGTTTCAATACTAGACTCTCTACAAAATACTGTTATCAATTCTTGGTGACAAAGTTATCGTACTCTCCCCGAATTCGGATTTCTGTAGTTGTTCGTTAAGCGTCAAGTAATGACACAAAGACTTTAACTCTTTTTTTAAGAAATATTGCAACGGAATATCAAAAATAAACGATGTCATACAAGTTTTGAAGTGTCGGAAATCAAGAACACGGCGAGAATTAACCTTCTTGCTGCGGAATGGAGTACAGCCGGGCATGGTCGACTATCAGATCCAGAGACGGGACTTGGTTGTCGGAGGCTAATGTTCATGGAGACTATAGCCGGGCATGGTCGACTGTCAGAGTCAGACATGCGACATGGTTGTCTCTAATTAATAAGGGTATCAAGTACAAGTCACTTAATCGGGTGCATCTGTTAGCCTGATATGTGGAAAGATGTGGAAAGGGGTCCCCCCCAAATCCGGAACGACCACACAGCCTAATCACAATGAGCCGGGCGACTCTCAGGAGTCCTATCGACGTCATCATCGGGCACTGCGCCATTCGAACTCGCACCTCTAGATTATGTCTATAATAAAACGACTTCTGTAGACGCTGCAGAGATGATGAGGAACCCACAATTTCACGGACCATCAACTCAATGCTCAATGTGTCATATGTCAAACTTTGCCGTTCGGAGTCGGCATAAAATTGTAGGTCCACTCCAGTCGTGAGAGAATAATAGCTGCACAACACAAGTGGTTGCTGTAGAAACTCCTTTCTTTACTTCACCCCACATGGAGTATTAAATTTGAAGAACATCCATTGTGGTATTTTTCTTCTGAAATTGTGTTTTAAAGACGAGTTTCTGAAACTGCCTACCTGACGCCTGTAATAAGTCAAGGGTTTCATAGACTATTTGCAATGGAACGAAAAATTCCTGCTTCGGGACATTCTCACAAATCTTTATATACTACACTGGATTGTCCTCGGGGTCAATAGATCTTTATGGTTGCCGTACTAGTGCCCGCTATGATTGTTCACTATATCGAGCGTCTTCTGTATTTTCATATCAGCGCACAGTGTACCATTTCACGCGTTTTATATTAAAAACGCGGAGGAAAATCAATGGAAAATCAAGCTGAAACTCCAGCTCTCAAGCAAGACCGATATTGCAGCGAAAAAAATTAGCCGTAACTCACTGCTCTGTAGTTTGACCACTCTTGTTTCCACCTTAGCAGGAGAGGTACTTTATCATTGAGGTACAGCGTAGACAATACCAAGTGATGATCAGTAGACAGTTCAGCTGCTCTCATCACACGAACGTTATAAACCTTCTGTTGACTGCTGTTGAAGGCTCTGACGGTACCATGTGTATTTATGTGTGGAAAGAATATGTTCATTATGGCCATGTCATTTGCACAGCAAAAGTCCAACATCTTCTCTCCGTTCGCGTTCTGTTGAGCACGACCGTTCCAACCAACACACACACCCACGTCGTTACATCCACACCCACGTTAGCATTGAAATCACCCTATCAAGGGCAGCATCAACTTCATCCAGGAAAGCCGCGTAATCTGACTCTAAATTTGGTGCACACACACAAAATTTGACCTTTCAAGCTTGAGCTTTAACATCCCTACTCTACCTCCTATTAGTATCCACTCCAATACCCTGCTGCCAACCTGGGACTTATGAGTATCCCCACTCCAGCCTGTGCAACTCCCGACAGGAAGAGTTTCCACTCGTCCAAAAGGTCCACATATCTAAATCCATTTTGCTTCGTCGAAGGGATACCCACGATATCCAAACGGTACCTGGCAGCTTCCTCAACTACCTCTAGATCCTTTCCCGTGAGCGATGGGACGTTGCATGTACCTATCCTAAGTCGATGCAGTTGTCCGTTGCCTTTTGCTATTCGCTCCCCATCCCCATAGCCGCTCCATAGGTCAGCTCGTAGTTCCTTCGGGCTAAACCCGACCGGCTGCCGAGCGGGACAGGCCGACCACCAGTGGCTCGCATTCTGCTACCATTCAGGCCTGGATCCAAAGGGAGCCCAGGCGCACCAGGGTAGGCATTATCCGAGGCCATCTCATTTTTGCTTGTCATGAGGGAGGTTGAGCTTCGTTAGCCAGGCGTGGGCTGTATGCAAATAAACTCGTACACCCCAAACCTGTTGTCCGCCCCCACCACGAGGAGGTCTGAACGTTGTAACGTTGGGTTACAGGTGCGTGGAAATTCAATTGTCAAATTGCCAAATCCCAGTTGGAAAACCCTTTATAAGTTCGCCCACGATATGCGATTAGAATTTCTTCTGACATAAGTGAAGCATCAAAAGTAATTTCACGAACTTCACCGGAAACCAACTCCTTCGTACGATTGTCACGTGCAACTCAAACAGATTTTCCGCGATTTAATCAGAATTCAATTTAACGACTCTCACACAAATTAATTTTGCAGCAAACTCGCTCATGTGCATTATATGCGATTTGTTACTTAAGCCTTCAAGCTTTCCCGAGCGCACAAGGTCTCCTGGTAACCGAACAGTTTGACTCAACTCCGGCATAGAGTAGAGCCAAAGAAACCCCCTCTGTCGCGGCGACAGTTGGAGTGAAACAACACTATTTCAGACGCGATGCGACCGTTCCCTGTTGATGTGCATTTAACGATTTAAGTCCGCCGCCTCAGCGTTACCGGTGAGGTGTAAAATTATACGCAAGCATGCAAGTCACCGGGCGTAAAGGATGCACACACGTCCGCCCCCACTTAGAGAGTTCACGATATACACGCCACGGGCAGTTATGGTTTTACTCACCGAGCAACGTTGACAGCTGTCATTGCGAGTTGTCAGAGAAAATTAAGTTGAAGGACGGGATGTCGAGTCCTAACCCCGTGAACGGGACTGTTTTCTGCTGTAAACTAATTAGATTTCCTGATACAAGCCATGCCATCTGAAACCGTGGCAGCGACAATCCCGGCTATCGCCGCTTAAATAATTGAACTAGCAGCTGTTGGGGCGCTGCTCCGATTCGGATATCCATTCCTGATTTATTTCACTAAATCGTCACGCGTCCCCTGGCTACGCGACGGGCTTGACATCTTCTTCCCCGTGGAAATGTAAATCATTGCCAGCGAATTTATTCATACCGCGAATATTTTATGCGAGTTGTTCATTCTCATTAAATACTCTCGCTAACACGAGTGATTTGAATTTGAAGAATTCTCCCCGGCTGGTTCGCGGAACTGTGGTGCCTGGCATCCTGCAGGAGGACGAGGTGTAGTCGTTTCCTTTTTCTTTATTTTGCATTTTTGTTGTATGCAAATTGCGTCGGCACAATCCCTGTGGGATATTTGCATTTTTCTCTCGAATGAAAACCAAAGTGGAACTTGAAATTGGAGATTGGAGACTGGAGACCTCATGAGGAACGACAATTTGACACGCTCCAGGAGTGGAGGAGTGGATTTATTTAATTTTTTCTTTTCAAAGGGATTTCAATTAAGTGACTCGGCACGTGTTGGTCGAGTTTCCGAAGCCGCACGTTGATTAAATGAATCTTTTCTCACAGCCGCTGACGGCACGCATTAAATCTCCCGGAAGTGAGTTACAAGGATATTCGCTGCTAAATCCGGTATTATTCTCATGGGTATTGTCCTCTTTTGCTTGCGACCATGCGGAGAATGTCACCCTAGGTATAGGTGTCATTGATATTGATTAATGACTCAGAGGTTGGGTGGTGTATCTATGGCCTTTGTCCCTGCGCCCGAGATAAGCATAGTGGGCACGCAAACATTTGTCTTGTGGAATTGATGCGGCGTTTCTTGTTTTCTTCTTTTTTTATTAGCTGCGCCGCAAATGGGTCGTCAACTTTAAATTAGAAATCACAAGTAAACAACCAGTCAACCTCTTTAATCACGTTGTGGGCGACAGGCTTGACCCTCCGTGCGGGAGTCAGCGGTTCCATTGAACACAGTGAGGGACGTTTCACGGGTCAAGGGAAATGCTATTATTCATCGAAAAGTCATCACATTTTTTTCATTTTCTTTGGGACCGGCCTGTGCAGCTGAAAAAAGGGATCAATGGGTGGGTGATTGGAAAGGGGTTCGTTGGCTTTCTGTTGGAGCTAAAAATAATGCGAAATTCTGCGATTTGAGAGCCACGTCCCGAACGTTGATGTGAGTTGTGTATTTAAATTGAATTTTTAACTTATCTCCCTGTCGGAGGGAGTCACCCTAGGGCTGGTATCAGGAGACGTGTTTTTGACCCGTAACACTAGATCGTTTCAAATTGCTTTTACATTTTCCACTTGAATGTGCTTCATTCCTTGTGTCCACGGGTTCAAAGCATCCAAGTGATTTGCTGTCTTTGTTGTATGGGAGGACAAGTGGGAAAAAACTGAGTGACAGGACTCCACATGGGTTGTTTTATTTGCTAGCTTCAAGCACTCGTTCTCAGTGACTTTTGTTCGCATATCATCTCCTGGCCCTCACGATCCATTAAACGGGGGGTAAGATACACACGAGAGTTCTGCAGGCAACTCGATCAACTATCATCTCATTGTTGGCGTATATTTAAAAAAAATTGTGTGTGTCAATGATGACGAGAGGTGAGCTGCGGAGGTGGAGGAGGTGGTTGATCTCGATGACACTATCGCAGCTTCCTGAAAAGTTGATGAAAGGAGATGAGATGATCTTCCATTCTCGATCTTCCCACAATTAAGCTTCCAAGAAGACCTCTTAACTTTTCTCACATAATTTTTGAAAGTGCTGAGAGCTCCATCATACGAGTCCCAGTCGGCAATAGTTCGAGTGGGCTTAGCTTTGCTGTGAAGCTTCCTACTTGCCTTGAAAGTGCTGAGTCCCAGTCGGCAGTAGTTCGAGTCGGCTTGGCTTTGTTGAAAAGCTTCCTACGAGTACGTGCCTTGAAAGTGCTGAGTCCCAGTCGGCAGTAGTTCGAGTCGACTTGGCTTTGTTGAGAAGCTTCCCACTTGCCTTCTTTCTTTTTATTCGGTTGCCACCATGGGGTTGCGGTATTCCCCTTGCTTTGCCGATGGGCCAGGAGTTGTCCAGAGCCTGATTCAGGGTATCAGAATAGGATTCTCCATTGGATTAGAGTTGCCGATAGTTTCTCTATAATTGTCCCAGTTAGTTTTCCTCACATTGAGGAAATGGATTACAGTGGAACGTGGAACATATCGGTGATCTGAGAAGGAAACCTTCCATTCTTTAATATCATTCGATATATGGTCTGAGACGAGCGTGAGGTCTAAGACATCCTGCCTGTTTCAAGTGGATGGAGTACATGGAGCTGATTTTCGAGTCGTCGGTCATGCTTTAGTAATTCCAAATCCTTCGAACTATCTGTGTTATGCTCCATACAAGGGCATCAACACTGACTGATGGCAAATCATCTGTTTATGTGGCTTTGTTGTTTTTGTGTTTGTCGAGAGGCTGTGTTGGCTTCTTCTATTCTGTGTGAGGGAGCTACTTCATTCGCATTGAATGGGATTTACTAACCTTCTGTGACGACTAAACGGCGCAGTTGACTAAATGCCTGTCATTGGTTATTAGAGTCGCCGGTAAGAATCCCAGTTAAAGCCAAGTTAATACTCCATTATCTAATTTTTAAATCTGGTCACATCTGGTCACAGTCACTGGGACTCAGCACTCAGCACTTTCAAGGCAAGTGTAACAGCACGGCTTTCCTGTTACACTCGCACTCCTCTGTTGAAAATGTGCGTCTCCGCCGTAGCTTAGTGGGTTGTCGACTCCTACGGCGGTTGTCAAGTTCGATCCCCGAATTTACAAACATTCGTAATTCACGCCTCCTACTCTTTAGAGTCTCTGACAATGCTCAAAGAGTATTCCACTCCAAATGAATGTTTCTCAAACTTCGCCATTCGAAGTAGGCATACAACTGTAGGGCCTATCCAATCGTGATAGAGCAATACCAAGCCCAACAGGAAAGGTTGCTGTTGTCGAAGCTAGGCCCAAGGCCACATAGGACTGTCATAGGCCACACATACACTTTTTATCATTATTCTCCATAAATGTGGCTGAATTTCGTTGACGCAGCCTTTAACGTTTTCCACCTGTGGTTGTAGGCTTGTTGACATAAACCTTGGAAGAAGAATGGTGCTCCAAATGGATCACCCAAACCAGAGAGTGCACGACCAGCAAATGTCTCCTGTAGTGATTGAAATGTTTCACGGGCTGTATGACATATGGCTCAGTATTGTTGAGACCACATATTAACTACTCAATATTGCCTAGTTTCGGCAGAAATATGTGTGTTACCATGTCGCGATAGCACCACTAACAGTCATTGCCTGACCTGCCTTATTCCCAAAAAAATATAGTTCAATGATGTCTCCAGCAGTGGCAGTGGAACGTAACGTGTGATGGTCATATTTTACTCACTCTAAATTGTAAGCTGTCAAACGTATTTTTTATCAGGACTTTACACCACATCCGCAGATAGCAATTGAAGAACTGATCTGCATACCTAAACCTGGAATCTAACCTTGGATCAGGTTAAGTCGGGTTATAATGGCTGCAGCGCTCAGGAACACGAGCCGCTTAGACTCTGATCTCTTTCCTTTCCGACCTGTGCTGACCATTCTCACTTAAGGTTTTGTAAGTTTATAGATCGGATTGTGTTAGATACAGCCAAGTGTCTGACTTTATGAAATTAACACATGTGAACTGTCGTGCATTGTATTTTGTCTACAGATTGATACAAATAATTTTCGGTTATCCGGTATCCGACGGATACTTCTGAAATTACTAGCCGATAACCTCGGTTATAGAAAAACCGGCTTTGTTCTTAACCCCCAGGCATTGGGCGTATTACTTCGTACCGGGTTTATATATTCACCATATCCTCTAGGTTCCTAAATGAACTGCTTCCTAGAGTTCCTTAACCCAGTGACACTCTCATGTTCCTTGCCTCGTGTCGCACTAGGAGGAATAGTGACTGCGAGGAATAGAGATCTCGTGATGTGACGCCAAATAGAGTCGTGTTAAACAGTTCCGATGGCGGAACGGACATATTTTCGCAGTGGGAACTTGTTCCCGGAGACATGTCCGCGGAACTATGTAGTTCCATCGGCGTTGGATATGGCCGAGGAACTGTGTAGGTCCATGGTGTGCCTACATGTCTGTTGAAGGAATCATACAAGCCTACAGAACTGTAGATATACATATGTATTTACAATTGAAGAAGAGTGATTTGTGGTTGATGTTACCTGGTTTGAGAAGGCATGCATGTAGTTCGATTGACATGTTCAAACCATGGTTCGTGTGTTACTGTGAGTGATTTCTAGAGCTTAATTATGCTCACATCGAAATTTGTAGTATTTAATGGACTACTTGTCCATGCCCAATAGACGTGTGTACGTACGATACATGTCTACGTCCGCATATTGTTCCGTCTCAGGTGCGCACAACCATGTGCAGTTCCCTGCGTGTGCTTGCCATGTTTTTTTTTGCGAAGAAATTGTAAATACAAATTGCATTTCAATTCGGAACTATATTTAGTATGGACATGCACTTGTTTAGGTTGAGGACATAGTTCCGGGAACTATACATGTCCGGAACGACAAAACCCTAACGCTAAAGACAAGCGTGTCCCAGTTTTAGCTCATTCACCGGCTCGCTGCCTCAGCATACACTGAGCCTACTAACTCGTTTCAAAAAATCCACTTTTTACTTCACTTCGTTTTCTCCAAAAATCGCGTCGAGCCATCCACATCTGAGAGTTGTTAATTTGCGAGATCACCTCAACATCGTCGACATCAACCCCGAATTTATTAACTTCGTTGAGCACAAAGATTCCAATTTACTGTCGCCTAGTGAACGTCTCAAGGCCGCATTGTAATTGCATTAAATTTGTTCATTGCTCAAAGACAGGTCGCTCCTCACTCGTGGAATTTTAAAGAGTGACATTGAATGCCACAAAATACAGAAAATGACGGATTACTACATCATCTTGCTCCGGTATTCCATGCCCTCGCATGAATCTGAAAAGACACAGACCTTCACAGTGCGTTCCAACATCCTCGAGGCATTTATTCCCCCATGATCCACATCGCTCTTAGATAAGAGGCACTTAAGGAATAATTTAATATTCCCGAACAAAGAACACCCCACAGGAGGGCGAAACAATCCGGGCACTTGATAATTCCATTGAGTGGGGGCAACAAAAAAAAAAGGCACCGCAACTCTGGCGCCAAGCTGAACAAAGGGCTTCGCCAATTTGAGCGGTGTCTCCAACCCCACTCGAGGATTTAACGAACAAAAAAATCGCGAGATAATAGTTCATAACCGTAATAAGATAACAATTTTGGGCACGCTCCTGATTCGGGCGAATCCTTGTGAAGAGGATCTTCAGAGAGACGAGGACCTTTTGCTGTCATGGGAGCAGCGGTTTGCGACAATTTAGCGGCCGCAAGAGTGGAATGCAGTCTCTGTGGGCGGATTTCCTCGAGGACTTATCGGATGATAATGTCACCAATGGTGATGATGAACCCTTTGTGCAAGGGACTAGAGCGGACGAAGGAGACAAGCACAACAAGGACAATGTCGCTCATGATGAGAATTTATTTTAAGACTTTCACTAGGAATCTAATTAATCTGCCTCAACGAAGGACACACATACCACACCAAGTGCCTGTGGCCTGTGGCATGACAGCCCGACCTAGATTTCGGTAATACTCTCTCGCTGGAGAGCACTTGGAGCGTGTATCCCGGAGTGCCATCGGTGGACGCCTGGTGGTTGCGGGTGGCGGCAAGGTGATGGAATATTCTTGAAATTCCGCAAAGGTACTTGCACCCAGGGGATGAGTAGGCTAAAAGTAATTAGGGCCAAGAGCTCCGGCTTGGGACGAACTTCAGGTCACGGACTTGAAGGGGAATAATTAAAACTGTAGCCAGTCGGTGAGATACCATTTTTGTCATGCATCTCCATGGGTAGCGTTTTACGATTTCGTCTCATGACGCCGGCAGATGTGCGTCTTTTACTTTCCGTTTTATGGACGCGTGTGCCATGGGCGATGGTTGGGCGAGGAGGTGGGGTAATTGAATGAGAAATCTCTCTCCTTTTGATGGATGAATTTCTTATGGCAGATTCATCTAATGATTACGGATCTTAAAAATGAATTACCCTACGTCTCTGGATCAGATGCCGAGCTTATCCGGGATGAGAGAGAGAGAAACCACGAGCCAACATCAGGCGTCACCAGCCACCACTGTCACCTGCTATTTTTCACTTAAAACGAAGATACTTTCGCAGTCGTGATGTGTGCGTTTTCATTAAAAGTACGAAAGGATGTCTCATAGCAAGTGGGTACTAGCATGTATCAGGACGTAGTCAACACTTCACCATGTCAACACAGAGAGGTGCTCTGTTGTGCGCAACTGCCACAAGCAGCGACATAAAACCGACGGCGAGCGTCTAGGATCTTACTAGGAATGATCATATCTATAGACAAGATGGCCAAGCAAGGATTAGTACCAACAACAGCAACTTGACGAACGACCCCGGAAGGGTGTTCTTATTTGGGCTGGGTGAAGTAGGTCTTTTTAAGATTATCCCAGTTTAGTTAGCACTTTTCGTTTATCCTTTTCTAACCCTTCTTCTGCTTTACTCTTCTGTCTTTTATTGTGGCGGGCGCGGCTCTGCGGGTATGTCGGTCGACTCATTCGCCGGGAGGTCTTGGGCCTTATTACCGAAGCGACCAACGACCTATTTCCACATGGTGCTACCTATAAACAAAGGAAACCTAGTTGTTGCCTTGTTCAAGCAAAATGTTCCGGGATTTTTGCAAAAATTTAGGTGCTGCTTTCCGGCATATCATTTAGGGCTGTTTGCTGACACTCATCTTAGCGCTTTAAGTTTCACTTAACAAGTTAAGTTGAATACATTAAGGTTTTTCATGACTGGAATTTATTTGTACACTTATTTGCTGATTTCAGACGAATGCGAGTGTGTAGCATTGTTTTGAGGTTTTCTAAAGCGATCTACATAATTTTTAAAAGCGATCTGTATAAAATTACCGAAGCCTACTATCGATTGCTATCGAAATTGCAAATGCAAGAAAAGATTTATTTCAAATAGCTTCGTTTCTATTGGGTCTATAACTTAATTCGTGCGGTTTGCTAAGAGATGGCGTAACTTGTATTATTCCATTGGAACATGCATTGGAAAGCTACTGTCATTGTACGTCATTTCAGTATATGTCATTCATTTGAAGCGTAAACAACAATAATTTTTTGTTCACTCAAATATGTCGAACTTTGTGCCTGAACAAGTGTTTTTGCGAGAAGTTCTTCTTCATTACTTTAATATGAAGAAAACTGCTGCCGAAAGTCATCGTATTTTGGTGGAAGTTTATCTAGACACGAGGCAATAATTTTCCATCATGAGAACGCTCGGCGCACGCAAGCTATTCCGCTTAAGAACTATTTGGAAAACAGTGGATGGAAAGTTTTACCCCACCCGCCTTATAGCCCACACCTTGCCCCTTCTGACTACCGGCCCTCACTGTTCACACCAGAGCAGAATTTCGAAGAAAATTGACTTGATTCATTCTTGGCTGCCAAGCCGGTGCAGTTCTTTTCGGATAGGATCCACAAATTGCCAGAAAGATGGGAAAAAGTCATAACTTAAGATGAGCAATACTTTGAATAATTCTATTGTACTTGTTTTTCTCTAATAAACGTTCAAATTTTGAAAAAAAAAAAACCGCACGAATTACCTCTTTTGTACTCTTTCAATTTTTTTGCTAGCATTGACAGACAGACAACACAGCAATATTCTAATGTTGGCAGTACCAATGACATGAAAATCGCCTTTAATGTGTAGACGTCTTTAAACTCCCCAAAAGCTCGTCTGAGAAAACCGAGAAGTGAATTCGCTTTCAATATAAGACAATTGATATTTGCCGAAAAAGTCAATTTCGAATCAAAGATAGCACCAAGATCTTGCACTTGACTAACTATTGGCAGTTTATCATTTCCGAGCTTGTACATGAAATTAACGGGTAACACTGTTCCCGAGGGCACGGAACATTTTACATTTTAATATATTTAGCATAAGATGATTGTGATTGTACTCACACCAGTTTAAAAATGAGTTAAGTTCTTTTTCGGAAATCCAGGTTGTCCTGAACAGAAGATATTACACTAAATAAGTGTATGTCATCTGCGAACATTAAACAGTCTGAATATTTTATGACATTAGGCACATCATTCACGAATAAAACGAACAAAAGTGGTGCCAAACGACTTGGGCAAGACCGGACTCTACATTAATGAAGGATGAATGAAACCCACCAATCTGTACAACTTGCTTCCGGTTGGACAAATAAGACTTTAGCCATTTCAGGAAGCTTTCATTGAGTCCCAGCTTTCGAAGTTTTTGAATTGACAATCCCTGATGAACTCTATCAAATGCCTTCACAAAATCTGTATCAACTTGTTTTCTATAGAATTTAAGCAGGATTATGAAAAAAGGACTTAAATTAGTTGCAGTTGAACAAAACCATGTTGCTTTGATGAAATTGACCCTTTCACAGAAAGTACGTGATGATTAGGTAGATAAACATAAGAAGCGCTTTCTGAGGTAATTCTTTCAGAACTTCTCCTGTGATTAAATCATAACCAGGAGCTTTTTTGGGCTTGAGGTTTTTCAATTATTCCTTAAGTTCTGTCAAAGTAGCATTCCTTATACAAAAAGGATCATTATTTGTGTTTGAACCGTAGGAGTTTCCAGGAAACGTTTGTCCGTCGCGTGATTTAAACGTTTCTTCCAAATGATCTGCGAAGAGATCCGCTTTCTCTTTATCTTATTTTGCCCACTCGTAATGATTTTTCCGAATTGGGGCCGCATGTGGTTGAGGTTTTCTTAAGCCTTTGGCTGCTTTCCAGAGTGAGTAATGGGGTATCCTTTTTCCCTGACAAGCCTGTCAAGTAGGTATTTAGGTTATTATTTTCAAACGACTTAATTTTCGCCTTCAGAATGTTAGACAGTTGGTTGAGGCGAGTTTTATGCTGCGGCGCACGGGTCTGCTGCCATTTCTTACGAGCCTTACGTTTCTCTCTTACTAATTCTCGTATTTCCGGTGGATATCGCAATATATGTTTTATCGTCGTATTACTTCTATAAATTTATCGAGTTCTATTTCTAAATCGTGTGCTGTTCTCAGCGGTACTCTAAGTTCGATATTATCTTGTAGATAATTTCTAAATGCTTGCCAATTCGTACGTTTATTTGTTAACGTAGGTGGAACTTCCTTTTTTACAAGGGTATCGTTTACACATAGTACAATGGGAGAATGATCTGAATTAAGATCAAAGCTTTCTTCAATTCGTAAGTAGTTTCGAGAAACACCTTTTAGGACAAAGAAATCAACAACGTCAGGTTATTTTGTAACATCCGACGGCCAGTAGGTTGGTTTTCCTTTCGAGTAAAAATCACAGTTTAGTTTCATACCAGCTCTGTATAAATTGCTGCCTTTTGTGAAATTAATCTTGATCCCCAAAAGGGATGTTTCGCATTAAAGTCTTCACCAATTACGAAATTTGGGCCTAGAGTGTGGAAAATTATCTCGAGCTCGCTTTGATCAATTATACTACGCGGAGGGCAGTAAAATGAGTTATGAGTAATGTTAAATGAGTAATGTTTATTTTTTACACGAACCGTATTTAATTGTATAAACAGGGATGAACCGCCTCTTGCCCGTTCGGACGGATGGCAGGCATGGTAACCACAGTACCCTTTTAAGTTTACACACGATTACTTCGTCAAGTGTGTCTCAGAGATCAGACAAATATCGATATCTTTTTCTCTAATATATAATTCTAGTTCGTCAATTTTTTGTAGCAGACCATTCGCATTCCAATTTAAAATATTAATTGACATATTCATGTTAAGGTACGCTTGCTGTTAATCTTATTTTCGAGGTCGATTAGCCTTTCGAAAATAAGTTTGTTCGTTCTGGTTGGTTCGTCAAGTTTCTCTAAAATAATATTAAATATATTTGTAGCGGGAGTTGATTGTTCTTCGCGGCTTTTTCCACTTGTAGATGCTACTGTTTGGGCGAAGGTTTTTGCTCCGACGTGTGATGATTTTACATTAGCCGATTTCATTTTTTGAGTTATTGAAGACGCAGGTTGAGTCTGCCCTTTTATTTCAGCAGTTTTCGACCGAGTCACGGTTGGTTTCGGCACGGTTTTTAGAACTACGTTCTTTGTTGCCGATTTTGGTGGTTGACGGAGTTTCGATTTGATTTTATCTCGTCTTTTCTGAAGCTCTTTTGCTACTTCGCAGCCACGATAGTTAGCCGGATGATTTCCTTTACAGTTAATACAAGTAGCTCGTGTAGTCTTACTTTCGTTACAATCCGTCGACAGATGTCCGCCGGCGCATTTGACACATCGCGGATCTTTCTGACAATACTTTTGAGTGTGGTTGAATCCCTGACAACGTTTGCATTGTGGTATTGAATTCGTATTTTTGCGCAAGGCTTCTATTTTAACAGTTACATCTAGAATTGTTTTTAATCCATAAATTTTGTCTATGCTTTCACATTTGTCGAAGCTTAGCACGAAAAGGGGTAAACCGACACGTGTCACAGTTTCGGATCCATTTGTCAGTTGTTTCCTTCTGGATAATAAAATAATAAAACACTTTGTAAATGAATATCGCTGCACTGAAGAAAGAATCTCCCACAATCCCCTCCACTCCCTCGCCACAGACGATATCTCTGTGAAAAGGTAGCCGCAAACGTGCATAAAGTGCTTGCAATTTAAAGAAATCCTTATGCATTCATTACTCAAGAAAAGAAAGCACACCCCTAGAGGTTTTTCTCTCCAGTGTTCCTCGAAATGATTTCCCTTACCGCTCATACAGATTAAATAAGCGATTGACAAGTTTTGCATCCTTAGCCAACGAATAATGGCGACATGATCTCCGTCGGTGGTCTCTTCTAAAAAATATATGAACTTATATTCGATTTATGCTAGATTTGACACAGGGACTCCTTTATTAACTCATCTGCAGACCTTAGTACACATCACTAAATTGTGTAGTCAATAGTCAAAATTAATTTTCTGGCCTCAGTTGAAGGATCTGCCTTTGGACTCTAGTATCATTTTTGCAGTACAGCTCCTTACATGGAACCCTTTGCCCGGATGAAGGCACAAATCTCTATCTACGCTCCAAAGCAGCACTACTTTTCACCCTCAAGTGGACAGGCAAACTGAGTAATTTCTTTATTAAGCCATAATCCGCTCGAGGTTCTCCTGTTTTGACTTCCTCAAAGCAGCAATATAACTACAGTCCAACGACTGTAGAAATCAACACTTGAGTGTCTACCCAAAGTCATTTGCTGCCACATTGACTACGAATTCCAAGAACCTCTTGCAATCCCCATTAGTTGGTCTCCCCTTGGTCAGTGATAGCAAATCTCATCCTCTCGGCTCAACCCAAAGACCATCTCCCTCTCTCTGTCTCTCTAACCTCGTGCCGACCAATGTACAACACCAACATCATGTAATCCATCTGAATTCCATTAGTGTCCTCAAAAACCTCTTTGGTTATGCATTAGAACGATGTCGTGTCCTTGTGATTCGAATTTCCTGGTGCCACTCACCGAATTAGAATGACATCACAAATCTATGTATAGGACCGAAAACACAATTTCGCACATCCCACAAATGGAGCAACTAGGGCTCTGGTGTGATGGACAGCATCATCCCTAGGTGACCCATGCACCAATAACACGATGGAACCCCACAACAAGTGTCATTCACCGAAACAGTGCCTCCATCCAATCTCCAGCCGAGGGCACACTCCGGCCCCATCTCGCCCAAGGATTGAGAGGACTTCTGCTAGTCCCTGTGATCCCTATCGATTCGGGGGGTCCTTCTGCCGGCGATTCGAATGATTATTGTTATTATGACGAGGCGACAATCAGGGGGAGAGGCACCATAGCGCGTGGCTTTTTCTCTGCTCTTTCTGCCGAATATCCTCCCCATCCAATCAACCTTGCCGAGTCGGAATTGGCGCAAGGCAGCGGGAAATTAATTGAGTGGGGGAACAGCAGGCGGCTGGTGGGTTGTGGGTGTGCCTGTCATTAGGTACATATCGAGGATATTAATTACGTGCTTTGTCATTGAACACAGCCGCAAAACAAATAGCAATTGTTAGCCGGTTTTGTGGCGCTTTTTCACTGCCGCCTGATGATTTCTCTTGTGTGGCGTGCACAGCGGATGCACTCTGCATCACTGTCAGCCGGCTGCTGTGGGGATTCGATGTTGATTGATTAACGTTATCGACCTGTCAATGGCGGCAATGGAGAAACACGCATCTGTATGCTCCTTGAGTGGAAATTTGTGAAGAATTTCACAAGGAGTCAATCAAGTGCTCGCCCCCACTTGAACCGTAATCGGTGAAGGAATGCCAGACACTCAAGCTGCTGAGGGGGCGAACAGAGTGTTGTGGTGCAAGTTATGATGGCGTTCATTAATTAACCGCGAGTTTATGTTGTCTGTTCGAGCAGAAGGAGTGGAAACACTCCAGCGTTTGCAGAGATGCTCGACTGAGAAGCTAATTGAAGGTACGAATGAAGTGGCTGGACTTGTGAAAGGTGACAACTAGGATCATCTGGGACTGGGACCTGTGTACGTGTTAAAAGGGATTTCCGAATTCTGGCAGCAGTTCTGAGTTAATGTCACATTGGTGGATGATTTCAAAATTTGTAGTCTTGGAGTTGGAGGACATCAGGGAGTTCATCCGCGACAAGCAAGTGCTTCTTCAATGAAGGTTGGCCGGAGCTAAGTGACACATGTCACCTTCTTTGGGAATACTCGTAGAAGTTAAAGCTCTTGGATGTCTTCGGAAAATGTTCACAGGCGGCGGAGGAAATGGGAATTGGTAACATACTCATCATGCCATGAAGGTCACTTGGAGGCTCTGGAGGGTCTGGCCCTGCACGCTGCTTCCGGACATCAAGAGCAATCTGTCTTATATCTTATATACTGGAGGTCCCGTCTTCCTCAACTCGGATTCAAAGACCCACCCTCCACGGTGGAGCCCATGCACTCTATGTGGCCGAGCCAGTGCAGTCGACGGGTTTTTGACTTCCAGACTACATCCACATCTTGCTACAGCTCGTAGAGTTCGCTGTTGTCCCTTCTCCTCCTCCCATCCGACACAAGATTTACTCTTCTTTCAAAGACACCAAGGATAAACCCTGCTGTTCTGTTCATCGTCCAGTTCTCGACTGGCAAAATGTATGTTTTGTGGAACACGGTCTTGGTCCTTCGAATCAGGAGTTTCAAGCTCAGTTGCTTAGACAAACCGAACTAGCATCAATTGCCAAGGTCGACTCTACGTCTAGTCTCCACTAGGATGTCGTTTGTGGAGTTCACATTTACCTCGAGGCAGACAAACTGCTTCACTAACTCCAAGATGTAGCTGTTGATCGTGATGTTTTGTCTTAGGGGTTGTATGACGGAACGTTTCTCGGTCGAAAGCATTGTCTTCATTGATCTGAAGACCAGCTCGCTTCGCCTCTTCTTGAATTGCCGACGGGCGAGCACAATTTGCCTCGATGGAAGCTTCATCGAGACGCCCGACTCCGTCGGTGTCATCTGCGTAGCCTAACAGTTGGACTGACTTGTAACAGGTAGTGCCTTCCATGTTTACAGTTGACTAAATTGATGTCAACCGGTGCCGAAATCCGGTGCAGATGTGACATGGCTCAGAAGACCCAGAGCCGAACTGCACGGTGCACGGCGTATGTGTTATCGTGGTGCTACACAACCGGTAAAACTTCCCCGGGATCCCGGATTGGCCGATAGCTTCGAATAGTTCCTTGCTATGAATGCTTTCGTATGCGTCTTTAATATCGACGAAAAGGTGGTGCGTATGGATTATAATCTCGTAAGCTTCTCCACGATTTGACTTGGTCGGAAAATTTGGTCCATTTGATGGGCGGAAGCCACACTGCATTGCGATAAGCAAAACGGCCTTAGACAGTCAGATAGTATGCTGGAAAGAGCCTCGTAGGCTACGTTGAGTAGTTGTATACCTCTGTTGTTGTTGCAAGAGGTGTGATCCCATTTTTTGTGGATGAGCTGATATTTCAGTCGACGGGCACTTTCGTGTTCCCAAATTTTCCAGATGATCTGGGGCATTCTCCCGAACATGGCCACCGGTCATGAAGAGCTCTGATGAAAAACCGTCTCAGGCTGCGGCTGTTGTTTGTCAGCTTTTTAAAGGTTATGACGACTTCGTCAAAAAATCAATGAAAAGGTGGTGCGTATCGATTTGAATCGACTTCTACCACTACTTGTTCACCTAAGTTAGGAATTCTTGGCTCGCTATCACTCCCCCCCCCCCCTGCTGTTTGAAAGTGCTGCCTAAACCTGCGATGTCATTTGGGGTACACTCGTACCCCAGCATTTTTTTAAACTCCCGACAATCAGTAGCCGCAAAAAATAGAGACGGTTGTGCCAGTAAGTAAGTAGCATAGTAGGTTTTGCGAAAGTGTAGCCTTCCAGGGTTAAATATGTCCCTGTGGATCGGTATCAAGGTTACCCCCTACACCACTTCTAGCCCAATTCTCCTCACACGCTACTCTTGGTTTACGGAGGTGGTAGGTACCTCGAAATACAACCTCATCTCGTTTGTGTTTGACGTCGGCATTAATTGCTCCGGCTTCCGGTGTGCTCAGGCGAAATGTCGAAACTCAGTCCATCTTAAGCCATCCCATAAATTTATGTGGAATCCATTCGTACGATCCTTCACCAATTGCTTTCACGTATACATTGTTGTTTTTTAATGTTCAACGAATTGCCTCCCAAAACGCCCACTTCCTAAACGACATTCCTAAGCTCCTCGTTTACTGGAAATGGAAAAGAGATTCCAAAACTAGATGGAGTGCCTGTGTCATGTAATACCCCCGAACTTCAGCTCGTAAAGGAGTCATGAATTATCAGTATTCAACTAACCATGTCGGGTATGTCATGTTCGCAAATGGCAAAAAATGTCTATTTCATGGCCAAGACAAGCAGCTACGAGCAATGAGACAAAAATGTCTTTCTGTGGCTTTATTACTCATCGTCGGAAATGCAGGCTGTTACATGACGAAGCCATTAAAAGTCATCCCGTTGGGATGGGAAGGTGCTGGTTATTTTACTTCAGAATTCATTTGTAGAACTTTCTTGCAGTGCGGACAGATTCCATGAAACTGCTTTGAACGTCAACAAATCTGCGTCACATCCTAGGCAACCATCGAATTGTTAAGGTTTCTTCATTTGATTCTCTCATGCTTGAGAGGTCTTAGTCTCCATTTTTAAGTGAATTTAAGAAAAGAAAAACTCTCCACCCAATCATGTGGCACACCATTCCCTACCCGATCAAGTAACACGCAAAATAAACACCACATGCCAGCCAGGAGGTAAAGCTCCCAAACTGTTAACCTATCACGGATGCCACACTCACTCTCCATTATACCATTGTGTTCTTTCACTTCACTCCTACTCCAGCAACACACTGCATCCTTAAGTACATCCACATCCACCATCCTTGAAGGGAAAATACACTACCTCAGCGCATTAATTTCAGCCCGGATGTATGCCCCATATCGTGGATCCATTATGTAAGCATTATTACAGGTCTCAAAAGGAGAGAAAAATTAATTGCATACCTCTAGGCGTTATGCAATTTTATGCTTCCACACTTCTTTTGCCACTCTCTCAGGCGACAGGTTGGGATGCATTTTCAATTTTCTACACACCACCGCGCCGCTGCAGTCATGCGCCGCTGAGCTTTCCCCCACACAGTGCTCTACTGTGCTCCCGTTCGCTCTTGTGGGACGTATTGATTATTTGATAACAACTAGCAGCTGTTGCGCTCTCAAATCGACTTGACTTTCGTTTCAGAGGCACTTACAACGAGGACTTGCCTCTGGTTTTTGTCTTGTGGATGGTTATGGTAGAGATTCGCGTACTCATCGGGGAATCATTGCGTTTTACGATCTGTTTTTCGGGGAAATTGTCTTGAGGCTCTTAAACTTTGCGCGAAATTTATTTTTCTTAGATTTATTTTTCAAATGGTTTGTTTTTTATTTCGTGTGGACATTTTTGGTACGCCCATTGATTCAGGACGTGCAACTCAAAAGGTAGTTTGAGCGGCTTCGATGGGTGAGTGAAATTGAAATTTGAAGAAGAACTCTTGGAAATTCGAAAACGTTTATCAGAGAGAGATATAAGGGAAATCAATCAAGAACTAGCCTATTTTATACGGTTTCTAATACCAACGGACCAATCAGAATGTGCCCCTCACATAATTTCGTGAATAACATTCAAAAAATTGTGAGAAAGTTTGCCAAATCGATCGATAAACAAGTCAATCAGCAAAGCAGTGGACTGGTTTATCTATAGTACATGACTTTTGAAGAGCAAGTACCGAAACTCACTGATCATTATTATGTCAGATTCGGTTCCTGCAAGAACTCCAAAGTTCTCAGAGCTCGAGTAGACGCTTCAACCAGGGCGAGCGATACACACGCGACATAACTTGGTTGAGGTCCAGGTCAGCGAAGTTGCTATCTAACGATGTTCTGAGCGTTTATGCCGGCATTAAAAATCAAAGAAAAATCTTGACAATCTTAATAATATTAACAAAATTCAAATTCCTACATGAATTCTGTGGCTGCCGTGGGGCTTGGTGCGTCGGACCCTCTGTCGGGGGTTTAAAGTCAAATTTCAGTCAGAAATGGACGTGTCTGCGGATTAACTCATATGCCTCCGTGATTCTGCCGGAGAGTGTCTTTCAAGTTTAGAAGCAAAAAGAAGCTGCACGGGGCCAAACCTGGAGAATTCGGTGGATGAGGCAGCAGTTCGTAGACTAATTCGAAAAATATTGCCGTGGGGAAGGCGGAGGAGTGAGTCGGTGCGTTGTCGCGGAGGAAGAGAAAATCCGCTGACACGTCCGCTTCCACACGTCGACAAAACAAAACTACGGGACCAATGCGGCAGAAATTTTCACAGTAGCCATCTAATTCTTGGCGACAACGGGCGGTGTGTCTAAGTACTCATCGGGCCACCCTCACAGATGATCTGTACATTGGCTGACATCTCATATTCAGCCATAAGACTCATCTGATGACACTGACTGCTTGAAGACCTTTAGTGCGAGGGTTGTTGGATAAGCCAGTGACATCTTCAATATTTCTCAACAAAGTCAAAGCACAATTTTGTTTAATACTCGATAATTCTAAATTCGCGACAATTCGAGCCCATTGTTATGTCCCTTGTAAGTAAAATTGTTTATGATTTGCGCCAAGATACTGGTTACCCGTGCTGCCAGCATGAACGATTCGCAGATATTATCCTTCTTCTTAACGCCTACGTCCTAAACCACACCTCTGCACACTTCTACCACTCTCCTCGCGAAACTGCCAGTAAATTGTATATACGCAATTCAGTGTGTGTTTTGTAATAAATTATGTCAAAATATTGTTGCATACGTCCTCCGCTCCAAATCGATAATTTAAATTAAATTTTTTGTAAGATACTTTGAGTTTCGAATTATCGAGAGTCGACTGTACCTCCAAATAAAGAAGCGACCAAACACTTGGGCTCAATCGAGTGTGCATTGAATCGCGGCATCCATCGCACGGATAGCTGTGATGTCAGTTGATATGCCAAAAGCCTCAGAGACTCCATGGAATTAAATTCTCCGATAGTCCAAAATCCGTCCAACTATTCGACTGATGACTTGGCGGGATCCGTGTTACATTTGAAGTGCCTCCCCTCACATATGTCATTTGGTGTATTTTTCACGGATTTTTGACCCGTTCTGCGACACAGAACCTATACCAAATGGTCAAACTGTTCATTTCAATTTCAATCCATGTCAGATCCATTAACTCAGTTGTCAACTGAACAAATAAAAAGAAAAATTAATCGAAAAACTCAAATGTATAACAAAAAATGGCATATTTTTAACTTCTCATACAACTCTTGGGGAATGTGTTATAAAATCATAACAACGCCATCTGTCGTAACTTCTAGTCCACGCGACAAACGTTTTCACAAAAACGTCCCCCTTCTGATTAGCCCAAAATAAATAAATAACTCACCCGAAGGAAAATCCTCACAGCAATTGATGTCAAGGAAAAAGTAACAAACAAAAATAACAAAGCATGCCTGGCAATGCTGTCATGACAGCGCTGCACGAAATTCTGCGATAAATTTCGCATTGCCAACGCCGACCACATCTCCTCAAACAGTGACACCCTACTTGCTCGCCCTATATTCGTCTCCCTCACATGTGTGAACTGCAGCAGCTGCTTTGCCCTCACAACGCACATAAGTCTGTCTCGGTCTGATTCTCTCGCTCGTTCTCTCCTTCGGCCGTCGATGCACAACAGAGTGCTGTCTGTCAGCCAGATGCTATACCAGCAACGGTGCTATCTTTCTCAGTCTCGGTTGTATTCATTGATAAAAAAGCCGTGAGAGTGTAAACAACCGCACGGAGAATAACAGTGCGCTGCGTTTCAACCGTTTTTCGCTTTTCCGTTTGTTGTTTTTGGGTGAATCGATTTATGTGCACATAATTCTTTTTGTTTTCTGCTTTTCTAATTTGATTTCTGAATTCGCGTCGCGTCGGTCTGTGCGTGCGCATTACACGTTCGTTCAATTAAAAATGCAATGTGTACATATCAGCACAGTTAGTGAACAGAAAACAACATCCCACCCGAGGTCGGACTGCCCACAGGACGAGGGATATTTTCACTCCTTCGTCAGGGTCTGATTAGAAAAGAAAGGAAGAAGCGAAGAAAAAAACAAAGAATCGCCGCGATATACAGTTCTTATTGTCAATTTTGAATATTTCCTCATCCTTTGTCGCGTTTGCCTCCGTGTGCGTGCGCGTGTGTGTGAAATAAATAGTGTTTGTGTGCTAAATTTTGCCGGGAAAAAGGTGTCCAATCAGCTGTCAAATAATTCCCTGTGCAAAGAGGGTTCTTGTGAAAATCCATTTCATCCACCACAGCCCCCATGAAAATGGCTGAGCCGGTTATTGCTACCGAGGAGAGTGGCTCGACCGAAAGTGGTGTGAAAATTGATATTAACAGTGAGAGTGGTGTGGTCGCATCGGTGGGCGGTGGTGCCTGCGACAGTGGTCGGGAATCTGTAACAGAATTCGAATTGGACACTGGCCATCTGTACAAGAGGTCGCGTCCTGACAAGGGCGACGATGAGAAAAATGATGTACAGACCGAGTGGTACGTGGACGTCGTCGCTGTCGAGGAAACTGAAAAGGATAACAGTGGCACTGTTGCATTGAGATGCGATCAGGAGAGAGCAACTATCGCCTCTTCGGTCGCCAATCGGCACAGTTGGCATTTGGAGACGAGCGAAAGAGACATAATGTAAGTGGTTTTTGTGTGTTGACTTTTATCAACAGGGGGTGGGTTGCGCAATCAGCCAACTATTGTCCGTTCCATGGTGGCATCTGTTCGAATTTTAATTTTCACAAAAGGATGTAACAATGAGTGTTCCGTTCCGGAAAAGGGTACGCTACGAGGGGTCCTTGAGTTTTGAAAATGAAAACCTTTTCGACGAGTCTCTGACAAGTTGACAGTTTTTGAGGCGTAAGTTCAACGGTAGAGATTTTTGTTTATGTATCTAACAACATCGGGTACAGACTCCTCGGTCAATTTGTAATGAAGTTTTTTTTTCAGTTTTCAGTTTGAGGTGTTGCAAAGTGCATTCGAGGACACAATTCTGTACTCTGCACACTGACGTCCATGTAACTATGAACCCAGACCTTGGTCTCTGTGTGATTGATGAAGAGGTCTCAGTGAGGAGAGTTTTAATTCCAACAAGATTCAGTCTGAGTCTCCTTTCCACTTTTGTGGAGATTTTTTTCCCGTGTGGTGTAGGATTTTACACAAGCCATATCAATGTGTAGTACCTATCATCTCCGCGTGTCGCATGAATTGTAAAATAAAGTTTATGGAGGTACACAGTTTAACCTTACTCTTGCAGAGATGAGTTTTTGCCCAAAGTAATCATGTTTGACTGTCGTCGTCGATGAAATTAAAGACTCTCAAAGGCGGGCAGCATTAGAACCACCGCTCTTCGTCGATGCATCTAGTAAAACATGTTTATTTTCCATCATCGTGTAACTACAACTTAACCACATGTCATAGCAGATCGTAGCTCCTTAGGCACTGGTTGTTCTCAAGAGTCTATGCGTCTGCGCAGACTGTTCAGTTGTTCCACAAACAGACGGCTATTCACATATTCAGATCGAAGATCAAATATTCAGGTGGAGTGAGTCGATTACTTATTGACTCCAAATATCAAATTGGAGGAAGGAATGCTGCTGCTGCACTGTTGCTTAAATTTTCGAAACCCCTCGGACATGTTTTCCAAAACCGGTCTTCCTCCTATGTTAAGCATGCGTCTGAATTCGGAAGCGACAAAGACATTGGGCAGATCCAAGGCTGACAACATACACAAACCCGGTCTTCGGCTTATAAACGCCCAATTGCTAATGAGCTTCATATTAGGAGTAAGGGTCGTTGGAGAAGAATAGAAGAAAATCGATTCGAGAGATTCTGATCCCAGAGACCACTAACAAGGACAAATTTCAATGTTTCATGCTGAGAGTGTCTCCATGTAATGGAAAGAGTTGAGTTTGCCTGAATGTAGTATGGGTGGAGCTACTGTCTACTAGGTCTAGAACTCATGTTGTGCGTCTATATTTGCATCAGTTGGTGCACTCTGAGCATTGACTCGAGTTGTGAATTGTAGAAGTTGTTCGTCTCAAGATCTGAATCCAGACACCCAGCATAGACGTTGAAGCACCAACGGAGACTGCGGAGACTGCCATGTTATTCTACTTGATAGTGTTCTCAATGCATGATTTGTTTCTTATTCGATTTGTGTACACCCTTAACATATTGAGTTGTCTGGAAAAGAAGCATCGAAATAAAACAGCTCCAGAGTACAGGCTGCATAATTGCTCATTTTAAAATAGCATGCACAGAATTCTTTTGTTCTATGTTGACTTTTTTTAAAGACAACGCAGTCGTTGGTTTTTTGTTGAAACTGTGCCAAGAACGACGCTTTGCTGCATGCATATCTCACGTCAGCAGGTTTCAGCAAAGCAATGTCTATCGCAGGCAAAGTGTCACAATGCTGTGGGCTTGACTTGACGCTATTTCATATTTTCGTAGATTCAAGATGTGACTGATTTTTGGAAAACTTATGCGAAATGAAGAAGTTGAAATAATTGTTGAAGCCAAGATGCAGCCAGATGCAGCTTATTGATAAAATTAAAGCAAATAATTTGCAGACAATGCACCGCCTGCCCTCTTGTGCAGAGCATGCTCACGAATCGAAGCAATTGAATTTAAGAATTATGGAGTCACTGACGCTAGATGTTTCCGAACATATATCTATACGTCTCATTCTTGCTGATACATATTTGGTGTCCCCTTCGAGGAACAAATGAACCCATAGGCGTTCAAAAATGTTTACCTCCGCCAAAGTGCGTCATTGGAATAGGACATACACAGCTTGTTGTTAATAGGAGAAGGGAGAACATAGACCTCAATCAAAAAGTGGCCCTATTTTGCTACTTGCTGCCGCTATTTATGAAGACTATAATATTTCGGTCACATGTGTAGACTAGGTATCATGAACGTGAGCTTCCTCTGTTGCGATGTGATGACATTGACTGAGAGTCGATTCTTAATAAGCTGTTAATGTGCAGGGCAGAAATAAAGTACCATGATGGGCAACTCCGGCAAATTTGAGTGCTCTTTTGACAGTTATTTCTGACTTTCTGACGGCTATTCAAGAAATAATGTGAATTCCGTTCTCTGATTGGTCGATTTGGTTTTTGAGAATGATATAAGAAATGGTTGTCAAACAAGAGGCTACTTCTACACGCCAATCCGGGCTATCATCCGAGACAGGATATGTTTAGTCAGAAATATTTATGATTGTAAAAAGGGATTAGTATGAAGAAGGTAAGGACGTTCTTCAGTTTTTCGGGTTTTCCCAAAAGTGAGGTCAGATGGATTTATTCCCTTCTTCCAACTGGCGATTCAATTGACTCAAACTCAAAATATACCACAAAAATTCCGTACCAGAGCAGGAGTGCGATCATTAACACAATAGACGGGACTGTAAGAAAATCTGAACAGACGCACATTTCACTCTCGTAAACTTCATTACCATTGAAAGCAAATAACCTACGCTGGTTGTGTGCTAAAGCATCATATGCCCAAGTTTGACACATAATCCTCCTGAGCTATAAAAGATTGTCACAAACAAAATTCTGGCACATGGAGAAGTGATCGTCCACCTGAAGATTAGGTTAGGTTTAGGAAGGGGAGTGTGATGGTTGGACATCACTTCCATTGGGAGGCCTTATTGCATTTGTGTGGAGTACACATTCTGTTAACCTCTCTTGTGTTACGTGATGGCTTAAACGACCCCGTGCTCCTTACGATACCCAGAAGATCCGATATATCTGCATTTGCTAAGTCCGCAGTCTCTGTGAAGAGTCTTTGGCCCAGCGAAGCTAGGCGCCAATTGTGGAGAGCAGGGCAGTGACAGAGCAGATGTTGGATCGTCTCGGTTTCTTCCTCGTCGCCGCAGCTCCGGCAGAGATCGTTGGATTCCGCATTCCATTTCCGGAGCATTGCTCCAGTGTCCTGCGATCACTCCGACGAGCACACCGATAACGCTAGAAGCTTCTTCGTTTGCAGTTATTAAGATCTGCCCAAGTTGATTTTGTCATTTCTTACAAGCCAAGATCAGTTGGCTTTTATCCCTATTGTATCGCTCATGGTCCGGTATAATGCACTGATCGGTGGTTGTATATATGTGCCTGCTTCACTGATGTCCATTTCAGACCCCTACCTAACCAACTCGTCTCGTTCCCTGCTATTGAGCTGTGCGCTGGGACCCAGAAGAGTGTGACCTTCTGATGACTGATGGACCTTAGTGAGTCGCGGCAGTTCATAACAACCCATGATCTCATCGCTTGACTGTAAACAAAAATGGTGATATCAGACGGTGGGATATCGGTTGTTTGAATGTGCTTGCCCGCTTTATCAATTGCCAGAATCTCTGCTTGAAAGGCACTGCACATGTGAGGGAGTCTAAATGATTCCTGTTTGTGTAAGGTGCTTGAGTAGAATCCGGCCCCCAGTACCTGTGGTCATTTTGGATTCGACGGTGAACAGGGTAATTTGGGGGTCGTTGATAAAGGCGTCCCTGTCGGGACCGTCGTTGAACAGGGAATTTGGTGGTCGTTGATAAAGACGTCCCTGTCGGTGAACAGAATTGGTACTTTGAAGGACAAGTCATTATGGGGAGATATGTAGTCGAAAATACATTGCTTCCACATAATGGACTATGGACATCAAGTCCATACGATGAAAGTGGGAAGGTGTAGCTGTCAGCGCCACTGTAAATTATATCAAATCGAGGATATGGATGTCAGGCTTGGGTGGGCTTGTTAAAAGCCGGTGTCACTTCTCACACAAAACTACCAGCTTTGACTTCATTGCAAGAAATATTTCTTGGACGAGTTATTCTGGACTTTGCTCATGTAAACTGACTTGCAAGATTGTGTTAATTTTGTTGGTGTCTTGCCATGCAATTTAGTTCTTGCTTTAGAAGCAAATATTTGTGAACGTATGGCGGAGTTATTGCATAGAAAAGTCGGTCAAAATTACGTTTTCAGAATCGAGTCATGCAAGAACTCCCAAGGGTGACAATTAAGTATTGATGTATGTATTATATTCACAGTGACAAGGTTCAGGCTTGAACTTTTATTTAAGAAAAACACATACAATAGTATTATTCGAAGTCTTGCCCATCTGAAGCTATGACTTTTTCCCATCTTTCTGTCAATTTGTGGATCCCATCCCAAAAAGAACTGCGCCGGCTTGGCAGCCGAGAATGAATCAAGCCAATTTTCTTCAAAATTCAGCTCTGATGTGAATCGTATTTCAATGAGGGCGTTCTGCATCGACCGGAACAAATGGTAGTCAGAAGGGGCAAGGTCTGGGCTATAAGACGGGTGGGGTAAAACTTCCCATTCACTGTTTTCGAAATAGTTCTTAACCGGAATAGCAACGTGGACCGAGCGTTGTCATGATGGAAAATTATTGCCTCGTGTCTGGTCGCATATTCCCGGGGTTTTTCGGTTACTGCTCTCTTCAAACGCATTAATTGTGGTCGGTAGCGTTTGATGGTTTCACCCGGTTTTAGCAGCTCATAATACAACACACCCTTCTGATCCCACCAAATAGAGAGCATTACCTTCGTGCCATGGATATTCGGCTTTGCCGTGGATTTGGACAGGCCCAAAATCACCACTTTTAAATCCTGCAAACCACTTTTGGCACGTTCGCTCAGCTAGCGCATGATCACTTCCACCAAAATACGATGACTTTCGGCAGCAGTTTCCTTCATATTAAAGTAATGAAGAAGAACTCCCAGCAAAAACACTTTTTCAGGCACAAAGTTCGACATATTTGAGTGAAAAAAAAATTATTGTTGTTTACGCTTCAATGACATATACTGAATGTTCATGAATGACATATACTGAAATGGCGTACAATGACAGTAGTTTTCCAACGCAAGTTCCAATGGAATAATAACAACGGTGTAAAACAATTTGCACCAGCTGCGCCCGAAATAAGTTGTAGACCCAATAATTGTTGTGCGTCATTTAAAATGCCTTCCGGGTGATAGATTGAGATTCTTCTTCAAGCATGATTCTGAATAGGTCATGTTTGTCACTCAGACGTCGTCAAATAAGAGCTATATTGCTCTTGGTAAACGGATTGTAAATAACACCCCGTGCTCTTTACGAATCTTAGAAGATCCCATATATCTGCAGTCGCTAAGTTCGCTATATAAAGAATCTTTGGCGCAGCGAAGTTATTCGCCGATTCTGGAGAGCGTGTCATATTGCGCTGGGTAAACGCATTGCTTCTAATCAAGAAAATGCTTATTTCTTAGACCACCCCAGAAATGAAGTATGATAGAGATGCCAAACTTCTACCTCTCTTGCCCTTTAAAATTTTTGACAACCATTTTTTATACCGTTTTCTAAAGCCAAATCGACCAATCAGAGAACGGCATTTACATTATTTCGTGAATAATTGTCAAAAATTCATGAATAACTGCCAAAAAGGCTCTCAAATTCGTCGATGGACTAGAGGGCAATCAGCTGTGAAGTTGGGTATCTCTATAATAGTTCACTTCTGGACCACCCATGCCCTCTCTCTCTTCTCTCTCTCTCTGTCTCTCTCTCTCTCTCTCTCTCTCTCTCTCTCTCTCCCTCTCTCTCCCCCTCTCTCCCTCTTTCTCCCTCTCTCTCTCTCTCCCTCTCTCTCTCGCTCTCTCTCCCTCTCTCTCTCCCTCTCTCTCCCTCTCTCTCCCTCTTCCTCCCTCTCTCTCTCCCCCTCTCTCCCCCTCTCTCTCCCCCCTCTCACTCTCTCTCCCCCTCTCTCTCTCCCACTCTGTCTCACTTTCTTGCCGACCTTATGAAAATTCTACACGATAGAACTTGTAGATCTCCCAATATTCATTCGACATAACTTATTAAAGGATGTTGATTACGTGTGTGAAATAAATCACGATCCACATCCTTCACATTCCCCGACCTTTTGGTACAACGAAAGGATATACACTTCCGACCAAATTTACCGACAACGAATTTCCTTTGACCCATCCTTTGAAGTGTCCGAAATGAGGCCAACTCACGTAAGAAATTCATTTGCGTATGAATATCCCTCTCACACCCAGTATTATGTTTTCAAATTCAAGCACGCCATCCGCAAACCAACGCACCCAAGGATTCTCATGAAATATTCATGTCCGATGCTAGTTTCTTCCCATTTACACAATAATTTACGTATTTTTCAAATGTAAGCTAAGAAAGGGAAAACAGTTCAGCTCCATTAGGACCGTCAAAGATTTTCAGCTATTTCAGGATCATTGTTCGCGGAACTGCTTAGAGTCGTCGCCCAAGATTCACTTGGACGCGCCGAAGTGAGTGGAGTCTTTTTCCCCAACCTCAGTCATTCATTATTTGGATTGACATCTTAAAAGGATTTAAATGTGAGACCCATCTACCGACCAACCACTTCCAACAAATGGGCACAAGATGTGCGAAGTTCATTGCACTTCGCTTCATTACATGGTCCCCCTCGAGTCGTTGTGTCCAGAAATGACATGAATTTATCACCTCTCTGCCGCCCATTCAACCGCACTCTTAACACAACATCCTAACCCAAATAGGTAAGAAAAAAATAAACCCAGCAACAAAGAAACGGGACACTTAACAAACTTCACGGTGGCACGGGGACGAGCACGAGCACAGCTCTTAAGTAATTTCCCTAGCAAACAAACAAGGCGTTGGTAGTAAAAACAAAACCTAGCTAAGGTACCTGCTGCCACTAACTACAGCGCCAACTGTCAGGACAGTGTGTGCAGCAGTTGATATTTTCCCTTTACATATTTCCTAACTTCCTTCCGGGCGCGGCGTCGGCGGCGGCTGCGGTGTTTGGAGGAGTCCTCGCCCCTCGGTGTGCTTCGAAGACGGCACTCTCCGTCTAACCATCATCAAGGGATGATTACTGAAGGAGCGTGTGGATATGTGTGTGCGTGTGTGTGGTAAAAATAATGCCTTCCTCGCGCCTTCTGCATTTTGTTGGTAGTCCCCATTATATCCTGCGCCCTCATCTTTCTCTGCTAATGGACTCGGGAAGCACGTACACTTTAACAGCCGCACGTACGAATTCTTACATCGCTTCATCTTTTGTGAGAAAAAAAAACACACACAAAAACGTCTGAGGGGGGGACAAAAAACAGAAAACAAGGCAAACAGGACGAGATAGTCCGCAGGAGCACACACAGAAAATGCGGAAAGGGAAAGGGGCAGCAAATAATCCTTTTAGCTCAAATGATGTTCTAGATTTTTTCTTCTTTATTAAACCCAAGGACTCCTGTAATCGTGGCTCATTGTCGTGTGTGCGTGTGTGTGCGAGCGTGTTTTGTAAGGACTTGTTGCAACAAAAGGAGGTTGATACCTCATCTAGACATTCCCCTTGCAGCCGTGCTCCCATTCGGCATTAATGCATGCCGTATCACCAAATCTGTACAAAAAGGAAGAATATTTCTATTATTAGGCAATCGGGGATTCCACGGAAATGAGATTGCACATGAAAATATGCGAATTCAGGGGATTTCGAGCGCGCATAGACCTGAATTGAATTCAATTTCGATTGACGGCATCACGTGGGTGTCTCAAGCTAACCGCGAACATTGTGAAAAATTGTTTCTCACATTCCTCCGTGAGAGATGATGGGATGGAGGGTGGTATGTCAAAATGAAATGACGGAAGTTTGTGTCATTGATGATATGGCGGAGTGTTTGGAATTTTATTTCTGGTCTGTTTTGATGTTCGGATGGCGGCTTTCGTTGGCTTTCATCACCGCACTCAAGTCTTTTAGTGCTTTCCACCTTTGGACTTTGCTAATTAACAGAGCCGGTGGCTGGTTGCGCTTGTGTTCTTCTTGAAGTTCGGTTCCTGAACCCATGACATCAATGATTTCATAAACCAAGCCACAAGACGGTGGCATTTGGTGTCTGCTCCGAGCTTGTTGCCCAGCTACGTTCTGTTGCAAGCAGATTTCCGTTAGCTGGCTGCAAGCGGAAATCGAAGTCACGACCAATGGCCTAGTTTCATTATTTGATGAATTCATAGACCAGCGATTCGTGGTTTATGTTATCGTAGAAACCAAAACAAAGCCGATTGCGTGGCTCTCGATCAGCACTGCGGTGACTTTTGGGGTTGACCCTTAAATCTTCATCCATTCGAAAAGGGAATTCTTGCAGATGATTTAATTACCTAACAAATGAGCCCAACAATGTGGTTCTTCGAAATCGAAATTATAAATAAATACGTCTTTGATTCGAAGCGAATTTACTTACAATCAGAATCGATTACAAAAAAAAAAGTACGGAGAGAAGTTTAAGATTTGTTGAATAAATGGAGTTTTCTTTAGAAGTGTGGAATTCAACGTCAAGTGGGCGTCTTTAATTTGAGGTACGACTAAATCGGGCTGTGGTTTCGTTTTTTTTACAGGAGTGGATGTACTAATTCTAAAACTAACACAATTTCAGTCTACACTGAGTTGACCAAGAATAAGAACCCACCGAGTAGTCCCTTTTATGTCATGCGGCGAGTTAAAGAACGAATAAAATTAGGAAGAAAGCACTAGGACAAGTCACCTAAGAGCTGTTTATGGTTTTCTGACATATTTCAGGGTTGTAGAGAAGCTATTTAGATTCAACCAAACATAAGAAAGCAACGCCGAAGTGCATAGCTTGCATGGAGGAGCAAATTGTTACATAAGTGATGACTACTCCTAGAGGCGTAACTCTGACACTTGCCCCCACACCGATGCAAGTGCGAGTACGACAGTACAGTCGCGCCGCTCAATTGTTTGATCAATTTAACATTGAGCGTGCGTTGGTGCTCTCTCAGCACAATACCGGTCTCCCATATCTTTTCTCTGAGGAGATGTTGGGAAGATCGATTTACGCATCAGCGTCAGTGCTAGATTGTGTGCTAAGAAACCAGTGTAATAAATTTCTCCTCCTAGAGCACATTTGCGCTTTTGTCAACAACAGGGCAGTTTTTCACACTGCAGTAATGCAACAAATTTTCTAGTCACTATTTTATTTAACAGAATCTTAAGCAAATTGCAGAAACATGAGAAAACATGGAAATAGAAAAATATAAATAATTTTGATAAAATATGCCTGACCACATAAAAATCAAAATCCTCCTTTTGTCTTAGTCCTGTCATCCAAAAATATGTGTCACTTTGACGAATTTCTATTCTCTTAGTCACTTTATGTGACATTTGTCACTCGCACAACTATCGTGAGTGAGATAAAATGAGGGAGATGGTGTCGCTTGCATTGTTGTGGGTGACGCCAAACGACGTAGGATAAATACGTAAGTTTTAACCCAAAATTTTGTATTGATAGGAATAAAGGTTGAGTAATATGCTCACGTTTAGTGTTAAAATAACAACAAACCAGCAATTTGAGTGCCTGGTGGTAATAATAGAGGACAATTTCAGCAATTTAAAATTTATTTTTTAAGGGAATTATTTTTACAATTGAGTTTACAACTAGACTTACAAACTAAAGGTTAGGGTGTTGGCTCAACAATAGGGGCCCAACCGATGTACTTTGTTTAATTAAGTGTTTATTATTACTGTCGGTTTATTGTTTATTTTGTATGCCCTACAATGACTGGTGATTACGTCGGGTTGTTCAAGTCCGCGTGTCCATGTTCCGTTCTGATCTTGTCGCACAATGTTTGTTATACCGCTAGCTACATTCGACACGTATTCCATCATCATCATCATCTTCTGACTCGCATGATTCGCTGGGGTAAACCACGCACGAGAGATCTCCAGACAACTCGATCTTCCGTCATCGACTCTGACTCATCAGGAGGTTTTGTGTAACCAGGCCAAGTGTAACCAGGCGAGTTTTGGACTTGGTGAAACCACCTCGTCCTGGGTCTGTCAAGCGGTCACCTGTTGGAATCGCAGCTGACCTCCTTGTGTTGGGGGCGGTTTGTGGTGTAGAGGCAGTATTTCATTTCATTTTAAATTTGAAAGGCCGAAGGGCTTGTCTTCAGAATCACACAAAATTATTTATTATGAAAATTTTGAAATTCAAGTATTCACAATTCATAAAAAATGGTATATAGAAGTATACAATTTCGAAGTTAATTTATATTTTCTTTAAGAAGTTACAAATTACAATTGCAAATTAGTTACGATTTTATTTTTACGATAGATACATTTCTTTGACTTTCTTTTGCATTTCTTTTCTTGGTAAGTTGCGGGGCTCCGTTGCGTGTTCATTGAGCACCATCGGAACTGCTACCTTAAATGTTCTTCAGCCATACTCGTTCCAGTACCTTGGAAAATCATGTTCATGTTTCTATCGTCTTCTGGGGTTTCTCGTCTGCTGCGTCTGCATTCTGTAGATGTTTTCGTTGCCAAAATTTGCCAGGATTTCCAGTTTATATAGTTGGGGGATGCTTAGTAAACGTATCGTCTGATCTGCTCCTTGCTGATCATCGCTGCTGCGTCCAGTTCGTTGTACCAGTTTTTAAAGTCTTGATGTAGCGTTTGCATTTGAGACGCTCTTCCCCATGCAAGTGTTCCGTATCTTAGATGTGATTCCACAATTCCGAAATAGCGTTGTTTGATTACTGCTGATGTGCATTTTTTTCTTCAAGTTGTCGACATGGTAGCTCCATTTGAAGTTGTAGACGATCGTTAGTCCTAGACATTCGTATGTGGACACGTTCTCTATAACTCCAGTGCAGTGGTTATCTTCTTTTATTCCGTCACATCTATTTTTGTGCAAACAATGTACTTCGTGCATCTTAATCTTAAGCTTTGTTGCGGGAATATGCGGCGGACGAATGTGCATTACCTTTGTGTTAAGTGCGTTGATAATTAATCCATTGTCGTGACACCAAACAGTGACTCTATTGAAATCAAACTGCATATATCTTTCTGCTTCCTCAACGATCCTAAGGCTAACTAAGATCGCTGTCTCGTCCGCACCCGTACTATACCTTAACACTGACAGGAGATTGGTGATGTATATTATAAACAGCAGTGGACCCAGCTTTGACCCTGCACGGACGAAACTAAAATTAATTTAAAGGCTGCCTAAGACCTCCTAAGAACAAGTTCCTCCCCCATCGCACAAAAAATACTGTCAAACATGGTGGGGGATAGTCTAAAGATCTTCTCATGGCATAGGAGCATAGGACGAGGGGAACAATGACAGACAGACAGTCAATTAGTTACTATGCTACCCTACTCCGAATTCGAAATGCCTCTAATGTGGACATTGCAACAGAACAATGATTGAAACACATCTCAAGAAAATCTAAGAAACCGTCCCAGAAAAAAAATTTAAAATGCCCGACAACCTAACATATTGTTAAAACAATCTTGCACGAAATAAACTACTACTACTTAAATGTTATTTCGGTTTTACCACGGCCGGCTCAATCGCTGGCAATTACACCAATTGGAAGCGTGTGTAAAGCTATATTTTGACACCCTGCCATGTCAGCGCCTCTTGAACGCATCCCTTCATCCAAACACTGCCGCCGAACCCCGTACGTGTATCAAATTTGTCTGCACGGTGGTCTATCAATCACGCAAGTCCTTCAGAAGCACAATTGATTGATTTTCAACAGAGACAATGTCACACTTCAACCCCCGGTGCACGGATCCGGTCTCACCATCTCCAGTGACAATCTTAGAGAAAAACTCAAAAAAGAAAAATTCATAAACTATTCGAGAAGGATTAAAAAATCGTGCGTGACGGTTGAGTTGAGCTGACTCCAATTTGTCACAGCGACTTACATCATCGAGAAGGGGGAACTCCCAACTAGCTCAGTGCACCGGAGACCCACAACGCGTGCCGGGAATGTCGAATGCATTTCCATTCATTACCGCTCCTCAACTCCAACTGTGATCCAAGATAAGATTCCTCTGCTCCGAGCTATGGGTGTGCGGGCCAACCCGTGTGCGAGTGTGTCGCCGGCGCGCCGCTTGGTATGTAACGCTGTGAGAAACTTGTTTGTCCGCACTCCAAAAACGAGTTGTTAAAGGTGATGATTCCTTCCCACTGAGGTGGGTGGAGTTCGCTTCCACTGCTCTCCAGCGCTCCCCATGTCGAAACGGCGAAACAAACTAATTAAGCCGTAGTCAGACACCTCGCTCTGTTGATCGAATCACTTATGGCCAAGTCACGATGTCAATTGACGAGTGGAGTCATTGACATGCACCACGGCGCACCGTCACGCCACTGGCATTCGCCTCTCTTGTGGGCAGAGAATGTGAGAATAGTCAACAAGATGATCGCCCAGACGCCGGGCCGGTCGAAGATCACTCCGATGCGTGCCGATCATGTCAGACAAAGGGCCTGCTCAACGTGAGAGCCATCAGGTATGCAAATGCAAACGCGACTGCAATTCATCGACCATTTGTCAGCGCTGGCCGACAGCTGCGGAATGCTTCACGGCGAAAGGTCATCCACGTCTGCTTGAGCTGCTGAAGTAATCGACGACAGGCGGAAGGCAGCGTGCGTTTTTTAGTTGAGCTCGCACTACTGCCGCTGACTTTTAGCAGTGTGCTCTGAATTGCGTGAAACTATTGGCGCCGAGTACACCCATAAAGCTGGCGCTCTGGACAGGCACTTACCAGCCGGTGTGTACAGAGTGGAAAGTGCTTACGACATGGTCTGCTTACAGCACATCAGCATTCGGCTTTCGAGGTTTTAACGATTTTGGGCTTTGCTTGTAATTGTTCGGCTGTAAAAGCAAAGAATATGACTTTGGAGTGGCAGCCGGTTTCGTAAAGCTATTCGCTGGAAACCGGTGCGGTTCTTGGGTAACCAAGGTCGTAACCAACCACTGAAGACGCATTAAATGTGGATTACGATGCGGGACCTGCGAGGATGACAATTCGACACGAGGGACAGTTGGGCAATAGTCAGGTGGGATTATGCGAGAACCCATGCTAGCTAAATAAAAGCCGGCAATAAAAGATGGAGTCACATTTCCTGTTGTTAAAGTCACACCATCGAAACATAATGACACCGACAAGCAATCAACTACACATATTATGTAGATTAAAGCGGTGTCCGTGTGGAAGGGGGCTGGGGGGTCTTCGTGTACTTAAACGAAGGGAGTGGCGTTTCTATTAATCCTATTTCAGGTGGATTGCGTGATCTTTTCGAAGTCGCGAGCATGCTCATTTTCAGAAATGATCAGGTTACAAACAAAATTATTACCTGAAGTAGGAGCGCCAATGAACCTTCTAATCCTTATTTTACTGCAGAGGAGGACAATCCAAGCCAACTCAAATATGCGGAAATGAACGTTTATTCTTTCAATCCTGTTAACGAGCAGTGGATGTTCTGAGGCTATGGTGTTGATGCGATTCAGCGTTGACCGTTGAAGAATTTTTCTACGCCGTGGGTGGCACTGCAGTCCAGCAGTTCCTACAACAAATAGCACTAATATTGTGCATGGTGCTGTGGTATCAAGATTGTTTCTTCCAAAAGCCACGCACTCACAAACTGTGACAGCAGCTTTGCAAAGGTCTTCAATAATTAAAGAATTCGAATTACACTTAATTCTGTTTTTACACGCTAGACGGGCTCCAGAAAAAATCGTGTAAAAAATTAAAGTTCAGTTAAGTAAGGATTAATTCGTATCCGTACTTCTGCTGATATGAAAATAAACTAGAATGGGTAATCCCTTAACTAAAATCCTTAAAAGATTCCGGTTATTGAAAATATTTTTCAGTCAAATTGGTATTTTTAATCGTGCTAACTCGAATGAGTCGTGTAAGAACGGAATCAATTACTTCGTGTATACCGTGTACAAAAAATATCGGGTTTCCTTAATTGTTATTTTAAAGAGTACGAGCACGCTTGGAGGTATTCAAAGTAAATGCAGGTATTCCCTTCATATAAGCAAAAGTGCAGCATTTCTACGAAATCGTTGCTCCAAATGGGGTTGCCTGGCTGAGACGTCGGTAGTAATTTGCCTTCCACAGGAGATGATGTCGTGTCAACAACAGTCTAATTACCGCCTCTGTTCGTTAATGTAACTCACGTAGCCAAGACGAACCATCTGTAGGTAATGTGTCTAGTTTCTGTAGGTAATGTGTCTAGTTTTATCCAAGTTAAGAGACTTAAGAATGATCTGACCAGATCCGTGTGAGGAAACGCTACTATTCCTAAACAGATAAAATATAATTTCTATGTCGGGTATCATCAAAGAGAACCGCTTGCTAACGATCTGACCTTTACCCGGATAATGACACCTTACGAGGATCCGGCTAATTAAAACCGGAAGTTCGAGTACACTTTCCGCTAGTGCTCTTGATCTTACCCGGGTAATACCCGTTTCAAAAACTACCCGAGTACGCGGGTACCCGGTAATACCTATAGGGTATCGTCAAGAAGAACTGCCGAGGATCCGTGTACTTAAAACAGGAAGTTCGGGTAGTCTATAAACTAGTGCTTATTATCTTAGTGCTCATGGTCTTAAAAGCGGAAGTTCGGGTAGTCTTTCTACAAGTGCTCATGACCTTACCCGGGTAAAACGCGTTTCGAGAACTACCCGTGTACCCGAGTAGCCGCCAGGTATCGTCAAGAAGAACTGCCTACTAGCGCTGGGTAATTAAAACCGGAAGTTCGGGTACACTTTCCGCTAGTGCTCTTGATCTTACCCGGGTAATACCCGTTTCGAGAATTACTCGAGTACTCGGGTACCCGGGTAACACCTGTAGGATATCGTCAAGAAAAACTGCCTACTATCGCTGTGACTTTTACCCGGATAATGACACCTTACGAGGATCCGGGTAATTAAAACAGGAAGTTTTGTGTAGTCTATAAACTAGGTCTCATATTTTTAAAAGCAGAAATTCGGGTAGTCTATCCACTTGTCCTCATCATCTTTCCCGGCTAATACCCGTTTCGACAACTACCCTAGTAAAGTACCCGGATAATGCGGGTAGTACCCAAGTTGATGCGTTCTCCATTGGTCGGCAACCGGATAGCCGTCATCATCGGGTAACGGGCACCCGGGGCAACAAACACTCTAATTAAATACAAAAATTAATAAAGTACACCTTTTTTGTGAATATTACACCACAGCGAAGAAATTGAAAACACCGATGAAAGCATAAGCCATTTGTGGAGATTTAGAAGTAGGATGCATTGAGTACGAATTGCTTTTGAATTCATTGTAATTGGGGAATTAATTTCGTTTAAATGTTCGGCAACCCGAAATAATACCCACAACCATACGGGTACTCGGGCGTGTTCACGGGTATACGGGTATCAAAAGCTCTACTATCCGCTACTACCCGGGTATTTGTCCGGATCGTGCCACAAAATTACGACAAACTCACAGATTGTGTGGCTAAAAGGAGAAGTCGCGGTGTCATCTTCCGCAGAAGTTCCGAAATGGATAAAGTTTAACATTTTCCCTGTATCCTGTCGTCACCTTAGTCCTCAGCTCCCAAGAATTGACTTATTCGATAATTTGAGTGACAGCCACTACAAATCGACTCCTACTAACTGACAAATAGATTAATCGATGGGTAATCCACGTCACAGCATTATGAACCTTTGAATTGTTGTAGCCTAGCAGCATATGTCTAATGCGGGAAATCCAAGGGCATTCCACTGCTGTCATATTTTTACAAATGAAAATTCTGACCAAAGCTGGTTATCTCCTTGCTCAAATATTTTATTGACCTAGTTCAAAACGCAGTCCTAGCCGACTGGAATCTCTTTTGATCGTATCGCGATTCAATAAACAATATGACAGAACCCGCTTTGCAGATAAAGCAGGCAACGCATCACAAACAATCGTGGTACGACGCAGTTTTAAATGTCATTTGCGTCAGTTTAATGAAGTCTATTTCGGTTTCGAAAAGCTCTCAACCCCGATTGCTTTTTCAAATTTCTTTTACTACTGACTTATTTGTAAAAGAGGTTTTACTAGACAGGACAACTCGAAAGAAGTGTAGAAGTCAATTGTGAATTGTGATGAATTCGGGAATCAAATAGTACCGTGACGTATCACAGAATGAAAGAACCATAAATTCGTTTGGTGTTTTCGAACCTCAGCCTCTAGGATTTGTGGCAATTCACTGGTGCCATTTGCAGAGGCCGAATCTTGTTGATAGATGCTGTCGTTGATAGATGTCACAGTCGTGACTAGTTTGAAGCCTACACTTAATTATGCTTAATCCTTCTACAGTCAAACCGCCTGACTTCAGTCTTGATCGATAAAAATATGTTCATTCTTCAGACCATCGGCGAAGCTTTAGAGTGCAGCTGCCTTTCAAATCTTGCTCCATCGTTGTGATCTTAATCGGCACCATCTTGACAGTCGATTGTTCACCTCTTTGTCAAGTGTAAATAGACGTTGAATGTGAAACAAATCTACTTTTCAACCAAGTTGAACACAAAGCCGGTCTCCAAAATGTCAACACATTTTTGCGCGTCAACGCCGCAAAACTTCTGACCTTCGACGTTGAATATGCCTCGCAGGCTCATTCGCATTGCCGAATCGGCGAGTATTCGATTCACTGTTTCGATGTCATCACTCTGGACACAGCTCGCACAACTAATTTGACAGTTGACAGCATAAATTAATATGAAATCAGAAATTCGTCTGATGCTGTGAAAGGGAAAACAAATTGAAAACAAACTCCAAGTCGGTTGCCTCCTCCTCCCTCTCGAGTCGAAACACAGTCAATGTGAAGCAACGAAATTTGAATTGCAAAAACGACGCTGTTCGCAGCGTTCATTCGCTTATTGGCGCATGAGGTGCCAGGAGTGTGGTAATTGACAAAAATTACTTTCCCATAATTATGCTCCTGCCAGGCAGGGTAAAGACACGTGAGAGGGGAAGCGCCTCAGTCAGTCTTATGCGAAATCGATATGCCCCAAGACCAAGGCACTGACATCCCACTAATGACATTCACCGCATGAAAGTGGAACATAAGCCAACAAAACGAGCACTCATTACTCACCGATCAATTGTCAGGAGTGTAATAATAATTTTCCCTTTGAATGACCCCAAAGCCGAAGAGGCCACTCCGCTGGCATAGATACTCTCGCAGATACACTTGCCTTCCGACACCCAACGTGCACACGAACACCACGAGTGTGGGAGGAGCAAAAACCTGCTCACGAGTATCCCCCAGCCACCAGCTGACTGACTGGCTCTGTGCACTCGCTGCGTGTGCTTGCTTGCCCACACGTTCTCGTTCGACGGATATATCATTGCGCGCTCCTGGGTAATTTTTCATTCCAGCTCCGGGGACGGATGGCTGCCTACGCTCCCTGCGTCTTGCCGCGTGGGGATCTGTGTCAGTGCTTGTGCCCGTTCGAATGGGTCTCCGGGTGGTTTTGTGACAGCTTCTCACATCATTGAAATGCAGATGGCGAAGAGGATGATAGCCTGACAGACACATTAGGGGCCGGTGTTGTTGGTCGTGTACCACCCGTACGACCGAAACGACACAAGTGCCCGCCAGCTCTGGGGAAAGAGGTTACTCTCTTCGAAGGGTGTTGCGTGTAATTAGAGGGGAAGCTGTATAATCGCCTTAACTGCTAACGAGGGTTGCTCCTCTCTGCCTCGTTTACTCAATCGGTCACCCGAACGGGAACGAAATCATCATCACTCACTTACTCACTCGATGAGCCTTGCTTGTGGGCAGGGGCAGGGGCAGGGCAGTGGTCTGGTCACACATAGATTTTGGTTTCTTGCGGCAGTTTCCTGTGTGCGCTTCGTTCTTGTTTGGTTTAAGAGCATTAGCAGAACCAATCAAGTGGACTGTCATTCTTTGTTAGTTCGGGGGATCAGTGTAAACCTTGAAATGAGCTCGATGAACGCAATTTGTTCGAAACAGATTTCCGGCTTTAGGTTGGGTTCAGGAAATCGGTTGTCTATGAACCAACGACGAGACCTCTTCAACCTCAGACCTCTTTGATGGACACAATGAACCCAACATGTTGGCCTAAGTGAGCCACTCGTTAGATTCATGGGTGGCTGATTTAAAAAAAAAGAGGCAGGGGCTTACGCCCCTTCAGGATTTCGCTCTGAATGTTTGCTTTAATGGTTACTCTGACTCCATACTTTCCAAGGTTTTCAATTTATCAGACCAACAAAACGCTTCGAATTCAATTCCCGCGATGTTTCAAGTGCCTCTAAAATTATCAAGGCAGCAACATTGTGGCGTCTACGACTACCTATACTTGAACGACCAGAACCTGAGATAATGTTTCTTTCAAGACCGGGGATATCCCCGGGTTCATACTCTCTTTCGAGTTATCGAAACCAGCTTGTTGGTGAGTGTACTTCCGTGTACTCATGTAAATGGTGAACAGGGGGCAGATAGGAATGACAGTGTTTCCAATTGTTATGATTCATCTGTCGAGTTCAGTTATGATACCCAAAGCTTTGCCACTTCATCATGCATCGTCCTGCACTTGTCCAGCGTGCGAAATAAAAAAAAACACCGAAAGTCCGGCTCTGTTATAAATACGCAATGTCAATATTGTCTTGATGTCGGTGATCTTCAAGGCTTCAGTGTGCAGGCAATGAAAAAAAAAAAATGGTTTGACCTTGAGTACACTCTTTTTATTCACCACCAGTAATTGGTGCGAAATAGACGCTGTAGCGGCCTGTATCGAAGAAGAGATAGAACTGCCGAGTCGACTAGCAGCCAACCCGGCATATTTTCCTTTGGATTTTGGATCCATCCGACTTTGGCCAACAATTTTCTTCTCCAGACGCCTTATTGCAAAAATGCCGAACGACGCATCGGCGAAATGAAGAAGATATAGACGCTGTATCGGCCTATATCGAAGACGATTCGGCTCCAATCACCTGGATTGGGTATTCCGGTTGGATTTGGACCAACATTTGACAGCCAACAACAGTCGCGCGCTGGACCGATTGCCGACATTGGCCAACAAAAACAACGAACTGCGACTCAGTTGCAGCGTTGCTGTGGAAAGAGGGAGACTCTGATAGAAGCTATCATCTCTGGCTGAATAGTAAAATTTGCAAGAAAAAGAATTGGAGTAAGGACCCTACCCTGGTGTACACCAACATTGGGTGGACCTCTACAGGGTCATCGGTGGCAGCACTATTTTAATTTTTGATTTTTCAGCCATGGGCACGTTGCTTCCAGTCGCCAAGACCAATCTGTCTTGAGTTGGTATTTATACCGGAGATTTTGTCCTCCTCTCCTTCTTGAAACAGGAGGCTGGGATTCGAAGAGCTGGAGTCCATGCGGAAGCCGCACTGTTTTGCGAAACTGGCTTCAACGTTCACACAGTACGCTGGACATTATCCTGCAGGCAACGTTGAGCGGGTCTATAAATCCATCGCCTGTTGCACTGATGGCGCATGTGGTTCTCTTGGAGCTGACAGTCGTCGGGCATGCTCCCAACATAAGCTTGTCGCCTTGTTGAACACTCTTCCTCTTATAAATCTGTTCGTGGTCCTCTTACATGGCGCCTTGACACCATTTACTGTCTCTTGATTGCCAATTTTGATGTACTTGACAAAGGTTCGGCGAGGTTGGCGGATGGCGAACATTACCCATTGTAACGTCGGTGCGGGAAAAAGTCCTCAGAATTGACCTAACTCGGTGCGTCATTCACTGTCGAGCTGAAAAGACAAACTCATTCGAAAAGCACACAAAACGGTAGAGGTCTAGCCAATGTTGGTGTACATCAGGGTAACGTCCTTAGTCATAAGTGCGTACATTTGTGTCTGACCCAATGACGAACTACAGAGCAATCATTCTCAGCTGGCGATGCTAGCATATCACTGAAAAAGATAACCCCCTGTGACCTGCTGCCCCCATGTCAGTGACTGACACCTCGTGTATCAGAAATCGTTTACGGAGGTGCCCATTCGAGGTTTTCCTCCCCATAAAATCGGAATATTCCTCATTTACGGTCGCAATAAAGATCAGAGTTGTCATGATTCGTCGTTCTGTCAGTGCATAAAATTCCATATCCATCGTCGAGCGATAATTCCTCAATCCCAGGAGACACTCCCCGCGACATAGTGGCCACAGCATCTTAAAAAATGAGAAGAGAAAAGTGTGGCATCAATTACACGCCGCCTGACAGACTTATGACGGGGCGAATCTTTTTCATTTCAACCTATTTTGATGCATCACATAATCAAAGAGGAACTGAAAGAAGGAATGTTTATAAATAAGTGCCGAGCTGAATGAATCCAAGCTGCACATCCCACCTGTTCACTGGCATCAGGCCGAAAATAAAACCTTCCAAGGCAGTGCGACGGCAGCATGAACAAGGTTCGACGCAAACACCAGCCGCATATGGTGTCGACAGTTGGCATGAATCCGAATTCATCTGTTTGCCAAATAGAGGCTTAGTCCGAAGACCACCGCCGCGCCGCCAGATGCCGGAGGGGCAATGGTGCGCCAGTACTCGCTGGACCATAACAAATCCCCAACGCAGATGTAATCGATTTTCGGTTCAGATACAAACAACCAGCCCCTCTTCGGGTCTGAGCACGATGATGATGATGACGACGTTGGATGCCGGCCAATTTCCCGCATCGAATTATCATACTCTGCCCCCTGTCGGGTGTCGTTTTTGTTTTGACTAGGGGCCAGAGCTACAGATGCGCGTTCAAAGTCAAGAAGCACACGCTCGCACACGCCCCGCATCATGTGTGAGCGGTGTGTGCATTGTTTACATGCGCCTGACCGACAAACACTAATTAATCAGATAGGGAACGATTTTGGAATGCCACGTTTAGAAAGTTCTGCCCGGTCTGGTAGAGCTGCAACCGAGGAGACTGAGTGGTCTCGGGTCGAGATTCCATCATCACACGGAACACAAAGCAATCGCAGGGCATGTTTGGAGAACTTGAATTTCCGGATGACAGATGTTTGACAGATTCCCGCTCTTATCACTCGACGCAACGTTGAGTAAACTTCGTTTTTTTTTTACGAGCTGTTGCTGTAGCTGCTCCAGTCATCTGACCTGGATTGTTATCTTGGGCGAGTTGACGGCGGTTTAATGGCGGTTAGAGCGTTCTCAGATCGCACTCTACCATCTATTGGGTCGTGCTACTTTATGATTATTTTTCACGTCGTTGCTGGCTATGATATCCGCTTCGTGTGGCCCCGTAGTGTTCGGCTCGATTGAACAATCATCGCTTTGAGACACTTAACGGCCGTTGATGGGGTGGCGGCTGCTGGCTGCTCGTGGAGATATTGTGGCGATTGCGGACTGTGGGTGAGTGAGTGAGTGTTACTCGGAAGATGCACGATTCCGTGGAAGTCGCTTATCAAGGTCAATGCAAATTTTAGAGGTCGTCGTCGCCTGAGGAGATCTTTATTTTCGGTCTTTATGGACATTCGATTACCTGGTGACGTGAATGAAGCGGATGCGGGAGTCAAACTGGTTTCTTTCGCTGATGAATCTTACAGGTGATGGATGGATTCGTTTTCATTTGCTAATTGGCGCCTTATGTAAGGAGACTTAATCTGATATGGCGTTTTTATTTTCTTGTTTTCAAATCGTTGAGAGTGAAGTGAAACTACTGTGCTGCGGAGTTCAAACCTGATAGTTTCTTCGAAGGCATGTAATAAAGATACCCACTTGGCGATACTCAACGGGCGGTGGTGCCACGATACTGAGCTTAGCTTCTGCAGCAACCACTCGCGTTGTGCGTGCTTCTCCTCATTCAACAGTGCAGGGGAATGGCGAGGCTTGAGAAGTTTTTCGTGATAGTTATGCATATCGCATTTAGGCACTCACCGACTGCAATTAGCATGTTTTGCATCATTATCCATCCTTCGCTAGATGTCTGCTGTTGCGTAAATCCAGTTGACTGAAATCCTTTTTAGTTTACGCCTCTTAAACGGGCGTCACTGCCTCACAGATTTAAGTTCTTCTGGCTGGAGGTGAGTTACTAGGCCTAGAGGACGCAGCCACCCTAGGCTAAGGCCATGCAATGAGGGACTGAACGAGATAAGGTTGAGTGAGGGCGATACGAAGGATAGCCGACGTAGGGATGTAGTTCCGCAATCAATTTTAGTTTTGTTCCCCATTTCCTCTGTTTGCGTTCCACATGAACATGACCTATCAGTGAATTCAGCCTTCTTAAAGGCGCTCCTCTCAATTGTAATCAAAATCAGATGATTTCTTTCCAAAACTAAGCACTCAAGCAATGGCGCTCAACACAAGGCGACCCATCGCTCAGACCCGCGATGTATTCCACTTGTGGGCCGCATTTGCTATCTCTCCTCCTCTCATTAGGGCTTATAAGTTGTCAATCTTGAGACATTACGCAACGCACGCAACGGATGCAATGGGTTTTGGCCTTCATCCTCTTCACTCAGGGCATGGCGCTCAACAAAAGGCGACCCATCGCTCAGACCCGTGATGTAGTCCACTTGTGGGCCACATTTGCTGTCTCTCTCCCTCTCATTAGGCCTTATGAGTTCTCAATTTTGTGACATTACGCAACGCACGCAACGGATTCAATGGCTTTTGGCCTTCATCCTCTTCACGACAGGTTCCACAAAGGTCCCTGAGGGGTACTTAAGGCATCTTGTTCGCTAAATCGGCAGTCGCCACTCAAGACGTTTTTTGTTGCAAGACTAGATCTGTGAACGGGTAAGAATGCCTCAGTAGCGCGGTACTAGCCAGCAGAGTGACAGTCAAACTGTGAACAAATTGGCAGTGACTTTTGTTTTGTTGCAGGATCGCAGGGAAACCGAAAAGCGAACTATTTCATGCAAAAATGGTTCCTAAGAACATGACGCGGAAATTCGACCTTTTGTGTCGCCTACTTATGTTGCATTTATGAACACTTGCGGCAGTATTCGTTTGGCAACAATGTTGTAATTATGAACAAGGCGACAGCTGCTGATTCTCCGTGAATTTGCTGAGATCACGATCCATTTCAGCCAGGACAGATGGTAGTTCTGAATTAGCCGCGAGTCGCTTGGCCAGTCAAATGTTGAGATAGTTAGTTAATCAACATTTATGTATAGAATGTCCACTTTCTTAAGGTGTAACATCAATCTGACAATTTTGAAGAGGCTTGAGGCTAGATAGAAGAAGCTAATGCACAGTTGGCTGCGCCTTTTTGACAAATGATAACTAGACCCTTTCTGGCATTAAATTGAGAATACTGTCAAGTGTGTCGTAACGTCTGGTAAACACTCTGCTGATACAAATGAACTCTTGTACGATTTTGTCTCAGTTGTGCCGGCCTCCTTCGCCTTACAACAGTTTATGTCTCGCTATGTCTAACGTAGAGGTCTCAGTGAAGTTATTAGAAACCGACACATGAAGGAATCAAGCACCCTCCGACTTAAGGTGGCAACCAGACCTAGATCTAGCTCTGCATGAACACGAAATAAATTTGAATACTTCCACTTCGGCCATACAGTGTGGCTCTGTAGGACAATTTGCATCCAAGGGGAAAATGTGGATCTAATTAGTAAACCCCTATAGTTCGGGCACTGGCCAAATAATGTAACACCAAGTTGTTGACAGTTGCAGTTGGGACACAAACCGGTCGAAAATCCTTCAGAAATGGGTCTTGGTGACACATAGGAACGACAGGGTAAGCCTCCTTCTCACTCCGGCAATTTGTGTGTCCTATCAAAAGCGTCTTAAGGAGCTACGAGCAACTTGAGAGTTTTTGTTTTTCTGCCTCCAAAAAGACGTCAGTCTAGGCACTTACGACAGAATGTTCTTTTCCATGTTCCTAGATCAATTTTACAGTCACACATTAATCCTGACGCTCTCAAGCATTCCTCCATAAATCAAGTGAAGCCCTCCGTGCAATAAATCCCACTCACAAAGCCGTTGTCAGTCTTTATAAATCTTTAAGCCCGTGGGCTTACAGCCCAACCACAAGCAAATGATTTCGGAATAATTGAAATCCTTTGTCCGTCAGCGCTGCTCTTGTCTCACTCCATTCCGTTCCCTCTAGTCGTTATGCAACACAACCCTCGTCACACACATCGCGTCGGATGCCAAAAAATACCCCAAAATGTACATTTAACAAATTGCTTCCACCATAACCTCGAAAATTATTCGCAACACAAAGGCATAACCGCCGAAAGCACACTTAAACAATTCGCGACTCTTGTGCTCTGATGATGTCATCATTCTTCAGAACATGCTCATTGTCATGCATCATCATCGTCGTCATCTCCAGCTCGATGATGATGATGATGAGAACGAGATCTGGGAGATGGCGGGGAACGAGGCCCGAAATCAAGCAAAAACAAGAAACCGGCTTCTACTGGCTCACTGCACCAACTCTGGCCACAACTGCAGCGCGCTGCCATCCGCAGACGTCACTTGCAGGCACAGAACCCGATGCTCTCTGTCCCACAGTCGAGTCGTCGTTTTGTTATTTCCTCTCCAATTAAACACAACAAACCGGTGACTGGGGCTGCTTCCACTGTCCGATGAATGTGTGCTTAGCTCAGTCATTTGTGCTTCGTTTTGTTTTGATTCGTTTTCGCCTTCGTCTGCGTTCGAGTTCGCATTCGCGTTCTTTCGGAACGCTGTCACTTCCAATTAACTTGTCGTGCACCTAAGAATGTTCGGACTCTTCTTGAACGAGGGGACTAGGCGCTTTGAACGCTTGGTTGTCACCAAACAATGGCTCTGGCAGGCGCGGACACGACTTGCATCTTGGGAACTCAATTCGATTCCATCGCGGAGATGGAAGTACGTGCTCTCAACAGAGTGGCATCGGTCCAGTCGATGGCGCTGGCTGCGATTTGAATAGGAAATTGATTTGATTGACTGCTGAAGCAGTGTCAATCATCATTCGTCAGCACGGATCAATTCTGGATTGTTACCCCAATTACCTACCTACCCTCCCGCCCCGCCCTTCCAAATTAACCCAGATTCTGAGCGTGGAGCGGAAATGTCTTGTTATGCAAATTCTTGCCAGTGAAAGGAGGTGGGGATTTCCATGCCAATCTGGAACTGGCGTCGAGCCGTATAGTTTTTTTTTGTTTGTGTTGACCCAGAAATATTTGAAAAAAATGGTTCAACTTCGTTTTTTACTTTCTGACTAATGACGTGCCGTGAGCGTTGTTAATTGACTGTATTGCGAGTCGATGAGGGGAAGTGGCGCAAGATTCACTGGATCTGTTTGAAATGTGACAGTTGTGCGTTGCTGAACAGGATGTGTGAATGAATGCCACAGGGAATCGACTCAGCAGCCGAAAGTGGCGTTTGTTTTGTTGTGTAAATCCGATGTGAAGAACACGAACGATGAAGAGCGAACATTTTTTTTTTGGAACTCGGAGGAAACTCTCTGACTTCTCAGCGACAAGAGAAGTGGCAGAAGTTGACAACACAATTGAGTTGGACCATCATTTTTTAAGGTGTCGCTGGGAGTCAGTCAAACGCAGCGTTCACTGCGTGACTGTACCACATGAAAGCAACGAACCCAAAAACACCTCTCTCTCTGCAACCGATGACAAGCCAAGCTGTTGCTGAACACGCTCTATCAGAGAGATCCTTGCAGTGCACGTTGAGTAAACAAGAGTCCATCCACTCTGTTGCTGAGCACGATCTGAATTGGGAACTAGTTTCTTTTGTAAGCAAAACATAGAATTTCGCCACTTGGTTCTTGTCCATGAAGTTGTCAAATAAATTAATCAACGATGCTTTCTTTAATGAGTCTCTCTTGTAACGCGTAAGGCGTCATCGTCTACGCAATGGTGCCAAGTTCGATCCCCGAATTAACCAACTTAAATAATTACTTTCAACTGTTTAGCAAAGCTTCTCAAACTCGACATAAAACTCTAGGTCCCAGCCACTCGTGAGAGAAGAACAACGCGAGTGGTTGCTATAGGAGACTAGCCCTGTCCGTCTCCGACTTTAAGGCTGTACCAAAAGTAAAAGCATCGGATTTAAGGCCGAAACACATAGGATCACAATTCAATGAGGAGGTAGAGAGAGGCAGCAAATGGGGCCCACAAGTGGAATACATCCCGCTGGATCAAATTGGTCAACTTTTAGCTTTTTGTGCGGTTGACCGATGTTTCCATGGAAATTCATTCAGGTGCACATCATTGTTTAAACGTTTTATTTTGTTTAAACATTTGTTTGAACAATTCCTAATAACGTAGGAACATCGAAATTTCGAATTTCTTAGATTTATTCAAAATTGAAGTTGGTCGACTGGTACGGTGACCTCCCAATGAATTCCGGACCCAACGTACGTATTTCACTGGGCACCTCTTCCCAAGCCGGCAACTACATGCATTATAAATGCAATGCACGCATCGGATTCTATGGGTTTTTGGCCAGAAATAAAGGATTATAGAGATGTTCCACATCGCAGTTGATTGACCCGACGAATTAGAGAGGTTTTTTTTTCACGAAACAACATAAATTCCGTTCACTGATTGACGAAACGAACGTCTTGTGACCTCTCCTTTCCATTGTATGAACGGGCTGGATGTTGCAGCGCAGCCTAGGCGAGGAATGTTTCACATTGGGAGAGATGAGGGTAAGTCATCTTCTTCTTGCAGATGACTTAGTGATCCTCAAATCTTCCCAGACGGAACACCAGCGTGCGTATGTGCTGCTGCTGGAATAAAGGCCAACGTGGACAAATCGGAGGTTATGGTCATCTCCAGAACGCCTGTTCAATGCACTCTACAGGTCAGTTAGGTCCCATTGAAGCAGGTGGAGAACTTTAAGAGTCTCGGGTTCTTTTTCACGAGTGATGGAAGGAGTAATTCTGAGCTTTCCTGTAGGAATAGACAAGCTGGGTCAGTTTTGAATCAGCTTGGTAGATCTGTAATGAGGAAGGCCGAGCTTGGCTTCATAGCCAAGTTAGCGGCTTTCAACTCAGTATTTGTTCCAACTCTCTCTCATATGGTCATGAAAATAATGACCGAATGACTAAGATCGCGAATACAAGCTGCTGAGATGAGATGACGCTGAGAAAATCGCCTGATTACCCTTGGGCATAACTCCTGATGAGTCTGGTTTCTAACACCAGAAGGATGTCAAATATAAAGGGTGATTTTTTAGCTATTATCTTTTTGGCAACACTGGTTTAAACAGCTGACGCACGTTTCGTGTTTTGTTTCACTGTCAAACATCCTCAGTTTGGTCAATAATTTAACCATGAATCGTCTTACAAACGAACAACGCTTGCAAATTATTGAATTTTATTTTCAAAATGCGTGCTCTGTTAAGAAAGTTCATCGCGCGCGTTTTGTGTTCAGCGACGAAGCTCATTTTTGGCTCAATGTGTACGTAAATAATCAGAATTGTCGATTTTGGAGTGAATATCAGCCAGAAGCATTGCAAGAGCTACCACAGTTTGGTGCGGTTTATGGGCTGGTGGCATCATTGGACCGTACTTCTTCAAAGATGATGCAAATCGTAACGTAACTGTGAATGGTGACCGTGAGATGATATCCAACTTTTTTTTTGCCCAAAATGCAAGAGCTTGACTTGCATGACATGTGGTTTCAACAAGACGGTGCCACATGCCACGCAGCACGCGCAGCAATGGACTTATTGAGAGGCGAGTTCGGTGAACATTTTAGGAGTATTTCACGTTCGGGACCGGTCAATTGGCCGCCTAGATCGTGCGATTTAACGCCTTTGGACTATTTTTTGTTGGGCTATGTTAAAGCCCGCTTCAATTGACGCATTGGAAGGCAACATTGAAGCATTTATTCGTGAGATACCGGCCGAAATGTTGGGAAGAGTATGTCAAAATTGGACTAAGCCGATGGACCATTTGAGGCGCAGTCAAGGTGAACATTTGCATGAAATAATCTTCAAACATTAAATTATATGGACCAAAAAAAAACTTTTCTATAGCTTTTAAAAAATCACCCTTCATCTCAAAAGAAGCCAATGTCGAATAGCACACCAACATTTATTGGAAAACCTCAGTTTGGTGTCAGTGCGTCGAGTCTATAATCATTCACAGACACGTCTCTTCAAACTAAACGAAATTTACGACTTGTAGTACACGAGTGAAGTCAGACCTCTTATCAGGAAGCCAGCTACCTTCTCCGCGAACTCCAGCGAACCACAAATAATGTCATTCGTGCAAGAAGTTAAACGTAGAGCTCCGGAAACCACGAAGCAACGAATGAACATGGTCTGCATTCGACCGCGATGTGTTCCTCAAACACTTCCTTTCCGCTGAGCGGTGTGGGGCTTTGTTCAATTTAATTAAAATCTTTCGCGGTTGACTTTTCGTTAGAAAGTTGCGTCAACTCAAACAGCATCATTTACAACCGGTGGCTTCGCACAAATCTCCAACTCATTTCCTGATGCCTGGCTTGCATCTCCTCCCACAGCCGCCAAACGAAGTCTAACAATTTCAGAAATGTTTGACTTTATCCAAAGTTCTACGTCGGGACTTCTCATCTTCGCTTCGTCTGCATCTTCATGTTGTTAACTGCTGCATCGAGCGACGACGCTGCTGATGCTCAATTTTGATAAACGATTTTCATTTTCTGCTCTTTGTAGTTCTTGCTTCTGTGGGCGTGTGTTTTTTTTTCGGGGTTCCACTGAAATAGATTATGTTACATTATTTATTCCGGCGAGGAGGAATGATTAATGAGACCTCCGGCGAATCAAATTGAAAAAGCGAAAGATAAATGATTTGTCTCAAGTTTCTAATTTGTCGAATTGTAAAAAACAGAATAACTCAACAATGTGTGTTTTTTTCTTTTTTGTTTCTTTTCAGGTAAGTGCCCTCGAAGTTTTTCCTTCAATTTTTCCGAGAATTCGATGAACGGCTCAATGTGGGTGAGTTGACATTTCGATATGACAGCCTAGTGATGCGGCACAATGCTTGACAACAGGCGATGCTGTCAAGTGACTTGTGAGATGGAAGATGACTTAAGCGAATTTTTTGTCTTGGTTGATTTAAGGCGTTTGCGATTGAAGAAGTGTGGGAAAAGCGCGTTGAAATTAATGGAATGGTTGGCGTGGTCAGATGACTCGGTGGGGGCCTGAAGTCTATTGAGGTTTTTCTGCAATTGGGAAGGTAGTGAAATATAATGTCGATTCGCTACACGAAATATTATTTCTCCTTGAGCAGGCATCTTTGTTTAAGGTGTGAGAAGAGGCGTAATAGGGCCGATACAGGAGACAGACACGTCGCTGCATATGACCATATGACAAAGTCGGATTCGCGCGGTCGTGCTTTGACATTTTAAGACGGACACACGTAAATCCATTGAACAAGTCACAAGGCAGCAGTCGCGCTTTGACAGTTCACAGACCGTAATATCGTAATCGGCAGCACAAAGTTCTAGGTAGAGCTACTTCTACAAACTCGGGCTTTTGACGGTTGTGAATGAATTTTCTTTTATTTACTAGTGATTTTTCATTGTTGGCAGGCTGAAGCAACTATTTGTGTACGTTATTAAATTTTTAGAGATTTTGTGTGAAATAATTACTTACACCGTTTTGCTTGTGAAACGCGCGCCTTTCATTGTGATTTTGAAAAGCGAGGGAGTCGTGCTTTGACATAACTTTCTCGTAAGCTCAATCAACGCCCGAACGCGACATTGTAATTTTACCGTTAAGTCTGTACAAACATCGTTTCGTTGCGGTCGTCGGCTCGGAGACAAGACAGACGCTACTTGTGCCGCCATAATCATTGCATGAAAAAAAAAAAGAGGAAGGATAAAGAATTAGTCTAAATTTTACAAATTTCCAAAAACTCGATCCAAAATTGTCTATCCGTGATTTTATTCATGCTTTGTTATATGTTTCTTAAGGGGCCCATACACGATACAGACAGGTCGTCGCAGACTATGCTAAATTCAAACAATTTTTGAATTCACGCAGACATTCGTTGCAAACATGTAATATGTATATGCACGGCACAGACGGTCTGTGCGGACTTGTACACAACAGAATATATTGGTCTGCAGCGATGTGTCTGTGCCGTGTATGGGCCCCATAAGCAAGCTTGAATATAAGCATACAATAAAAGTACGTTAATTCAGAATGTTTGGGGGGAAGGTCAGTCCGAATAAACGAATTTTTCGAATTCCGAATTTGCACTAAAATGCGTTCCTATTGACGAATGAAGACGAAAGAAGGAACAATTATTTTATTAACTACAATTTTTTTCATGGGTTTTTCCGACTTCAAATGTTTATTGTCGAGACTACCCGAATAGAAATTTTAATGATCTTATCCGACTTCTCCATATTTGAGATCAATCAGTGCGTTATTTAATGTTTGCTATTTTGATTTAATTTTTAAATAAGAAATTGAAAAACGACTCTCATTTGTTCGGAAAAACCTGTCTAATTCAGATAATATTTTTTTCCCGAATTAAAGGATTCCGAATTAAAGAACTTTCACTGTATTTAAATTTAAGTCAACTGTCAGCGGATCTAGGAGTGTTTTTGGAGTTAATCGAATAGGTTTTTTTGTCAGAGGTTATTAAGCAGCATACTGGAGCACTCCAACATAGCGTATGTGCCCATTGTACAGCCAGGCCGCATCCCCTGGTCAGACTACTACCGCTGATGGACCACTCCAGTGATTTAGTTTTATCCAGCAAATGATGGCTGGACCAGATTTGAAAACCCGATTAAAACATTTTGACTTTGTTTTCACTGGGATTTGAACCGGCTACCCACTAACAAGTAGCAGGCATATAACCAACTGTCCAATCCAGTCGAAGAGTCGTCCAAGTCGAACCTAGAGTCCAGACGTTGATTTGATTATTTTCCAGCAGGCTGTGGTTATTCCTAGCTCGGTATTTCCTGGAACATCTGATCTATTGGTTGACTTTTCCCTCCCTCCTCGAAAGGGAACCCTGTCAAGACGTACGCTAGGTTATGTGGATCTGGATGGGTACACGGTCCTCGTCTCACTCAGGCCCAGCTGGAGCTATTCTGACCCCCGTTGGGTAATATAACGTGTCAGCTCGTACTTCGTACTCGTCATGTTGATGGGTTGCTCAGCCATCTTGATATCCTTATAAATCTGAAAAGACATGCAGTTCTCTAAAAAAATGTTCTCCCAGTTTTCGATATCTCAACTTGCAAAGGCGGGGTCACTGACGGGATACCGAATCTGCACATACCCTTGTTGGTGCGTCCCATTTTCATTTCATGGAACACCACATGATTTTGACCAGTTAGTGCCCCAACTACCATCGCTAGCAACTTTCTTTCACATTGAAGGAGTCTCTCGGTACCTGCACTGTAGTAGGTTGGGGAGCTCCACCTACTGATTGCTACGGCGATGATTGTGTCATCCGCTTTCTTCATGACAAGAGGTGGTTTGATTCATAGGGTTCCCTGGGAATTGTCGGCATTTATCCATTCATTGCAGGTGTGACCTGAGACTTGGCATAGACTAGTCTAGTACCGCGTGCTGAGAACCCTGAGATCTGCTACCTCGCCGAAAGCGCTTGACTGTAAGCTAAAATACTGATCTCAGTCGGTGGTATGTATTTCCAACATTGGTATGTTTCTAGTGTCTACTTTGACTGCCTCCGCTTGCTATAGTCAGGAATTCTGATGGAGAAGAGCATGTTCAACTATTCGAAAAAAATCCCTGCACATGTGCTTATTCGCATCTTCAATCGTAGTCCAGGAGTGGTCCGGTCCTGTCTGAGCTGTCAAGACTAAAATAATTATAAGCGAGGGTCTAAGCCTGGGCTATAGCTGCCTTCCATAGTCATCAAGACCTGTCTTGCCCTGGTATTACTTTGTCCTTAGACCGGAGATTGGGTCTTCCTATTTTTCTCGAATTTGAAGACCCTCGAGGCTGGAGCTTTGGTGCCCATGAGGAGTAGTTTTCATACTTTTGACTTCCGGACTACATACACAATTGACTTGGTTCAGTTCGCTAAAGTTCGCCGTTGTGTCTTCTCGTCCGCAGACCTCGCAGACAAGAGCAAGGAAGTTTCGAAGACACTTTGCTTGTCGTTCAGCTTTCGGGTCCATCTAGAATGCTGGCAAATTTAAAATATCTCGATGATCAGGATTTGGTCCTTTGGAGTCGGATCTACACTAGGGTGTCATTTGTGGAGTTCGCACTCGCCCAGAGCTAGACCAATCATTTTCCAACCTAAATCAAGAGTCTCAATCGTGAAGTTCTGTCAAGCCTAAGTTATCGTAAATCTTGCACCACCCGATATTCCAGAGGTCTTGGATTTAAGACACACTTACGCGTAGTCTCCACTGGACATGAACCCTGCCCGGTTCAGGAACATGTTGTGGGGAAATCTAGTGGAGTCACAAGAATCCATGTCCACACCTACATCGTGTCGAAGAACCTCCATTTTACGACATGGAAGACACAGACAGAAACAGAGTTCATCTCTGTTCAGTTCGACATGAGGTTTGACGTTTGCTTGTGCACGATTTTGTTTCAATAGAGTTGTAAACAACAAGAGTAAATGTAAAATTGTTAGTGAATGTAATTGCGTTTGGCACTATTTTTAGTGAGATCGACTGCGTTGTTGGTTGCCCGCTTCTTGATGTTGACTCTCTCGCAGCCAACGTTGAACTGAAGCGACATGGCATATCTTGCCCACGAGAGAAAAGAGCCCGGATGGCGGTTTAGATTGTGGTTGTGATGTTGGGCAGAAGTATGTGCTGTGGAGTATTCTGTGACATTCCAGAAAACTGCGAATCAGACAAACTCGCGCTCAAATTGAGTACTCTTTGACAACTACTGCAAGTTGTCTGCGGTTATCCACACAAATTGGCCATGTTTCAATGGCACCGTTCGCGGGAAATTTTCAATTTCTGGCTGCCGAATCCTGAACTTCTTGTAAACACCTTGTCCCACACAAGGTCAAGGACTACTACCTCTTGAAAATGTATTTGAAGAGCCGAAACTTCTCCGATTGTTCTATGTCCTAAAGAACCCTTTACAAACAAAAATAGGGTAAACGTCATTAAATACAATTTCGTTTGATGTTTTTCAACTTAGCCTACTGCTCCACGCAAACACATAAAATCCAATCCAACCAGGTCCCCCAAGCCATCTCAATTTCAAGCGCGGTCCTCTTGAGGGTGGCAACACTCACACTCGCTGATTCGTTTTATCACCACCAAACTACATGCGTCTGCTTGTCGCCGACCTCCCTGGGATATCTCACTGCACCCGGCTGAAGAAAAAATCGGTATAATCCATCTTAAAGAAAGTAAACATCCTAGAATAGATACATTTGTTGTTATCCCATCACAAATATTTGCCGTCGCTCGTTATGCTCGCCGGAGATTGGGAAAGGTTTCGGCAACACACACATTCACACACCAACTTTACCTACCAAATATTTATCAAAAGCGAGACGAGGTCTTGTATCTACATATATCGCCCCTGTCATCAACCGGAAGAGGATTGCATCTCCTTAGGGGAGAGCGCTCGGTCCCCGTGCTCGCTGTGTATTTTCAGGTACCTCGCGTGTGTTGACAACGAAAGGGGTTAGGTTACCCCCACAGTCTCAATCTGGGGTCACTGAAGCGTTCTTATTCCGTTCCTTGTGATTGCTCTACCCATCTTCGTGCACGTTAAACACGCCAACATAAACAACTGAACTGTGTTGCTGCCTGGTTTCATGTTACCATCCACCAGTGAGTTGTTAAGAAACGAAGAAACGAAAACGGGGACCGCAGTGGATGGTGTAATTTCGGCGCCCAGGTAACATCTGAATTAAACCGATTAGAGAACCACAAGAGGGGGCAAAATCCACACTGCGGAGGGGAAGAAAGGCAATTGCGGAGCTCATGAACTCATTTTTTTTCCTTCTGGAAACGTGCGTCCGTTCGTGGTTTGCTCTATGTTCTCACTTGTTGCGTAAACTTTCAGAGCTTGCGACGGCTCACTTTGTTACATAAAACCATCAGAAAAAAAGAAACCTGGTCCGGCTTAGCTGATGCAGGGGGACAGAACAAACACAAGGAGAGATTCACTTGACAGATGCACGTGACAGATTTACTTTCGTTTTGTTTTGTATTCATACACAGACTGGAAGAATGAATGATTATTACGAGCACGTTCTTCGTAAATGGTGAGGTCTAAGAACTATGAAACTATCGTCACATCCGAAGCAGGGTTCGACGAACTTTCAAGTCCCAATGCACGCGGTTCGGGTGAAAAACATTCCTGCGTCCAACCAGAAGCAAAGCAATTCGAAATTAATTTGAAGAGAGCTTCGTGTGATTTTTTGACTTAGTTTTAAATGGCTTATTGACTTGACATGGCAAAATGATAGTTGGGCTTGGTGTGTGACGCACGACGAGAGAAGTGAGTTAAGTACGACGTGTGCAGCGAGTAAACACGTTTATGTGATGGAATGCGTTTCAATGTGGGTTACGGAATTTGACGTGAAACAATTTCGGACACCTAAGGCAATTAATGATTAGGGGACATTGAAAAATTCAGCTTTGCTGGCAGAGCACACTCAAACCCCGAATTCCCATTTAATGTCGAGAATAGAAATTTTGTTGAAACCCCAAAAGGCATTCACGAAATTATAAATAACTTCTTGTTAGCGGCCTCGTCTTACGAATTTGTGTGTACTTAAAGGCGACGTTTATGGACGTCTGCTTGGCTTGACGGTTGTTAACCTTAACCCGTGGTTCCCGGAGGTGTCATTTTTTAAAATATTTTTTTTTCTTCGAAGAAATACACTTGGTCTTACCATGAAACTACGAGGAATGTGTGTGGTTTCACTGCGAAAACACGAGGAAGCCAGGCCTACATATGTAGTTAAACTCATTTATGTAATGCATGCGCTGTATTTTGACATCATGCTGGAGAAGATCGTGCAAGGCTCACACACCAACACTCGAGGCAGGATTTTCTAGAAGTCCGTACAACTGTTAGCATACGCGGACGACATTGACTTGATTGGCAGAACACAGCGAGTCGCCATGAGGCGTTTGCTGACATTGAGACGGAACCAGACCAAAATGAAGTATGTACTGTCTTCAAGAAAGGACATACAACATCGTCGTCTTGGAAGAGCGTCACAATGGTCACCTATAACGAAGTATATGCTGTCTTCAATAAAGGACACACAACATGGACCTCTTGGACAGAGTGTCACAATGAGTAGCTATGGAGGTGGTCAAGGACCTCGTCTACCTCGGCTGCGCCGTAAATAGTACGAACAACATCAGTACCGAGATCAAACGCAGAGTAACTCTTGCCAACCGTTGTTTCTATGGGCCCAAGAGGTAATTGAGTAATAAGGTCATCTCTCGAAGGACCAAGCTGACTTTATATAAGTCCTCGATCATCCCAGTCCTGCTGTACGGCGCGGAAGCATGGACAAACTCAAAAGCGAATAAGGAAGTCCTTGGCCTTTTCGAGAGAAAAGTTCTGCGTGCAATCTTTGGTCCTGTTGGCGTTGACGCTATTTGGAGGAGAAGACTCAACCACGAACTGTTCGTGCTGTACAGCAACATGAGCCTAGTCAGAAGACTACGGATCCAACGTCTAAATTGGCTGGGCCATGTACAGCGCATGGACAACTCAGCTCCGACACGAAGAGTCTTTGACTCCGAACCTGAGGACTCACACGTTTAAGGTGGAGAAGGACCTCAACCAACTTGGCGTGCGACACTGCATGCAGCTAGCCAGAGATCGTGCTAGTTGAGGAGGCTTGTTGGTTGCCTGGAATACATGCAGGGTATTGATATTTTAGAGATAAACGGCAAAGTTGTTACTAGTTGGCCAATCGACTGACTATCTACAGTCTTTGACAACTAATAGAAGAAAACGATATTTCTGTTTTAAAAACATCAGTATTTCCATATTTATTTCATTAATTTTTTTTCGCACACATATTTAGTAGATAAGTCGACCAAAAAATGCAGACAATTTGTTGCAATTAGGCGGAGCATCGGAGGCACCGTGATAAACTTTCTGTTGCATATAACCGAGAGTTTCATTTAAGCGTAGTGCATATAAGCGGAGTCGACTATAATTTAAAATTGTTTCAGTTTTTTTTTCTTTGACAAAAATGTATGTGTTTACCCTAGACTGATTCAATGTGGTCTACATTGGGGTACAACTGTACCCGAAGGAAAAACAAAAATGGCCATAAAAAAATCATCATTTTTCTCGTACGATCGAAAATAGAGAGGAGAGTCTGTTCTGCGCTTCTGCTGAGAAAACGCAGTGCTCAGTGAGTAAAATCCCCGAAAAATTCGAGTTGCGGTTGAAATCAGTGATATCGGAGAGAAATATTCGAGAGTAGTACAGTAGTAGGGACATTTTTAAACTTCTCAATAGTGTGCATTTAAAGGGCCATAAGTGAAAACCACTACTAAACGACACTCCTAACGACAACTAAATATTTGTGTGGTGACCCACAACAACACCATTCACGAACATATCCCTGGAGCTGCAAGAATTTACCACACTCCTGACTTATGTCATAGTCAGTGTGAGTTGAGACAGCACGTGACCGGACACCTTTCTTCCTTTTTGGATCGAGCCGTGGACCCATCCAGATGCACATTCAGCAGGGTATCTAATCTTCAGACAGTATTATAAACATATGTATTTTGTTAAAATGATTAATTAGTAAAGTTTACGTGACAAATATTTACGTAACATTTGATTTGAAATTGGATTACAATACTTAAGGTGAAATAAAAGTGAATAAAAAGAGAAGAATATCCAACTGACATTTTAACGACCTTACAGAAGGATGTGTTGACTGAATCCTAGTAATGGTTGCTGGAGGTGGGTTGAGGGGTGGAACTTTTATTCTCTGTAACAGTATTTCTTAATTTCAATTTTAATTTAAAATTGCGTTTATAGTATTCACGCTTAATTTGTTTCCGTTTTTATCTTTTGCAAGGAAAAGTTGAGAAAAAAAAAACTCGTTCCGCTGCTGCGCTGCTTTGAGAATGACAAGGTGCAGTACTAAAGTGCCCTGACGAAATCCTGAGTTGAAGGCAAAATGGTTTGGCTGACCAGCTAAGAAAACCATCTCTGGCCTCTTCTATGCATTTATTATATTAGATTAACCAATATATTAGAACCATTGTATGCCATTCCATGTCCAGCTAGTCAATATTGCATTCTTCGTGCTCGATCAAATCGGGCAGGCTCTCTGATAAATTTTTGGGATTAAGGCCTTGTATAGAGTTTTACATGCTAGCGTCGAAATTAACTTGCTGGGCAATTTGCTCAAAAAGTCAATCGACGATTTTGTAGAACAGTTTTATAAAAGGTCTTAATGAAAATTATTTTTTTATTTTTATATATATTTATACAAATAATTTTGATTTTTTATTTTTATTCATTCCAACTTAGTTGTAAGGACTGGGGTTGGAACTGTGTAGTTGAGCTCTCTGGTTAAATGATGAAATTAATGTTTTCAAAAATATTGTTGTGTACAAAATTCGTAGAAAGAATATGGCAGCGCACAGATGTCGACAGTAGTAGGAATAATCCTATATTAGTACTTACGACAACACTGGTTGAAATATATCTTCAAGTTCAAGTAGTGGCGGTCGTGGCGTTGTGGGTATGTGCGTCTATCTTTACGCAACTGAAACTCACTGATTGGGTTCGATTCCCGGCGGGTACGACCAAACATAATTTTCACGGCTCCTGTGTGAGCATTGTCGAGTCACAGACAATGCTCTAAGACCAATGCTTAACCGTTCGTAGTCGGCATTGAACTGTAGATCCCTTCCACTCGCGATAGAACTATAGAACGCACAAAACGAGTGGTTGCTGAGAAGCTAGGCCCTGGCCATCTACGGGTTGTAGCTCCAGCCATATTATTACATATACCCAAGTATTCTAACAGCGTCAAATCGTAGCTCCATGTCCTCCAAGCAACACTACAAAAATATACGCCACGCCTTAAAGAGAAACCAAAATCAATGCAGGATTTACATTTTTGATAAAACTTCATGTACATACTTTGATATGCAGTGTCAAAAAATGCAGTCGATTCTTCATCACGTTTTCGAACTATTTCGCCTGTAGGTTAACAATGGATTAAAATTTGTCATTAACATAGTCGCAACGGAAGAAGTCTACTTTTATTCTCATTGGCGATCGTTCGACTTGTCCGATCCAGTCGACTGTTCTTTGCTTCTAGACTGCGTCTATATTAGTACCGATTCGCCTTCCTCGCCGACAAGACAAAATATCCCACGTATTATATAATTCGTTGTTCAAGGATTCCGAAAATCAGCTCCCAATCTGAGTATAGTCCAGCTTTTTCTGTCCTTAATCGCAGGACTGGGAAAATATTACGCTGGCCATGACTTCGACTGCGCTCCAAATTCTCTCATCTCTCGTCGTGGATGAGGAGGATGTTCGACTACTTGCACTGGATTTTCAGAGCCCACAGACATGAATGGAAATATGCCAGAATAATCATTCATCTGAATAAGTTTGTTTACAAAGATCCTGAAACTTGGTCTTGTTGCAGAACTCAACCAGCTGTACCTGGTCTGTAACCCAAGATTTTTATACGCACTGGTGCGCTCGGAGTGCAAGCTTTATGGCGGTGAAAATTGCTTGCGAATAGGCTCAACTCCCGCGGTCGCGTCAAATCGTAAGAAGTCAATATTTAGTCACACTCTCACTAAAATGAATAGAAGAGATTCGCAACGCCTGTGTTAGAAGAAGGTCTTTGATGAAGGCGAAACGTTCGTTTCGGAGTGAAATTTAATTACTTAAAATCGGGGTGCGAGTATGGACGCATTCATTTTCAAAATACCTCTTCTTAAATGAGATCACTATGGTGACTGAATATTGACAGTTCAACGACAATGCAGACCGGCAACCCATTTTCTATCATTTCCAACCCATTTTACCCGGAAGTAGATGAAATGAGTTAAAAACTGTGCTAATTATGATTACTCAACGAAACTGAACGAAAGAAAGTTTTTTATTTGTTCCCGATAATTTTCAGGAACAACACCCACACCCGCCCTCTGTGATATTTCAGTGTCTAATTGTATTAAACCCTCCAACACTACTTTCGTCACTCAGTAATTGTCTCCTCATTCAGTTCATGTACCACCTCGATTCGAAGTTTCAAAGACTCGTTAAATGAATGAGGAATAATCACTCAGCACAAAGAGCTTTATGGCTTCCCTTAACGAATGTTAATTGAAGGACTCTCGTAAATCTGTGCGAAGTCTTCCCCTTACTCCAGTCGATTAGCGCTTGTGAGCGTACTAATACGAATCTATTTCCGAACCAAAATCTCTTATCGTTAAGTTTTGTTTATTCCAACGAGTCCTCACTGATGGCATGAGCAATCCCATCGATTACATAAGTTGTTATCGACATCGGCGACGGCAACAACGTCTGGGAGCGTCTGTGTGGCATTATCTGGAATATTCATTGTTATTGTAATTCATTCGTATTCAATGGCACCGTAATCTTGTAACGACAATCAATTGACAATGAGTGGAGTGTGGTCAAGGACGACGCCGGCCACGGTTATTTACCACAAAGGTTGAAGCTTTTCACGTGGCTTTTCGGGGCACAGTCTGAAGTGGACCCTGTCCGATGAATTTTGGGGTCGGAACAAAACAAGTTGCTGCAAATGGCCAGGGAATTGGTCGGCAAATGGGATTCATGAACACGTCCCAAGTTTTCACGTGCGAATGGCCACAATGCATCCAAATTTGCATGCATACACCAGCACAGAATGGTGGAACTCATTCGATTCGTGCTCGCCGAATCAAAGCAAATGGAACCGAACCGTATCGAATTGAAATGCCTTGAGTGTAACTACAAGTCCACTTGTTCAAGGTTCAGCTGGCGTTGGTCCTCGCATTCGCTTTAGTCTGGGTGAACGTTGCGTCGAGCTTGAGCAGTTTCGACGCGACTTAATAACTTTCGCATCATGTACGAGCAGCAATTAATTTATTTTAAGTATTCGTCCCTTCCACAACTCGTCTGGTGACGAGAAGTGCTCTACCCCCGACAGCGATGGAGCAACAACCTCGTCCTCCTTTCACACTTGATGTAATAACAAGTAGTATCGTCGGGCAACTAACTAAAGTTTGTGTCAGTCGCAAGTATGTCGCCACGGCTGTAGTGTCCATTGAGATGGCAAGGCAGGGCGCACAGGGGTTGTGAACAACTCTTTCAACGGAAAGGTGATCAACGGGCGGAAACGGAAAAGGGGGAGGATATTGAAAAGAACTCATTTCAATATCTTAATTAGAAAGTACGTTCCTTTCGGTCTCGTCTTTCCTGTCACCGCCCACAATACCGAGCGAGGGAGAGCCAGGGCGTGCGTGCGTCTGTGGTTGTGAAAATGAAATGCTATTCAACATTTGGTTGCAACGTGACAGAGGACGCCTTTGTCAACAAAGGTGTACAAGAAAGGAGAAAACTCCATGCCGGAGTTTGTAATTAGAAGGGTCTGATAAAACTGTGCATTTTCTCTGCCATGAATCGGCAGTGGGTGCACAGTGGGGAGTGCAGGAATAATTACACGTTATTACGTGACACGTACTAAAAATAAAATTATGTAAAATGAAGGCACTCAATCACGTGTACCTCTATGTTATCTATGCACGTGTACCTGGTCACGTGAATTTGGTGTAGCAGGTGTATGTCGTGATCACGTGACACACATGTAAATAGGTGTTACATACGTGTCACGTATTCACGACCTCTTTTACAAATTATTATGGAAAGCAGCACATGTCTACTTATTCAAAATAGAATTCGACGTAGGACAAGTTAAGAAGAATTTAAATCTGGTCCTGGAGTCATAAAACCGATTCTCACTTGGTGAAATGATTTGTAGATTCATTAAAGTAAAAGTAATTTAAAACTAAGTTTTGTTTTGTTTCGTAATTATTTTTTCGCGTGGAATTAGTGCACGGTGCATGCGGCGCGTTCACCTATTTCACGCACAAGCGAATTTCACGTCCATCACGTGATCATGTAAGCGATTTAAATCATTGGAGCGGCCTATATATCGTTTCGCAACCAATTTTGTTTGTTTTTTTTTCAGCGCATCGCTGAATTTGTCTTTGAATTTTGTAAATACTTTACGCAGGAATTACAAATGCATTACTGACGTAGACGCCATTATTAATTAAAATTAAATTCAGCAGTTGCGAAAATCGAGGAGTGTCGTTAATCGAGAACGTACAGTACGTCGAACGGATCGCTCAATAAAATGCCAACTGAGCATGGTTCCGACTCGTCTCCGTTCTATTCGTTGAGTGGCTGATCGTTAACAACGTAGTCTTTACTAAAATCTTCTCGGCGCTTTTATAACCCACTTAAAATTCGTTCGCTTCTTCTGCGACACATTGTGCGCAGCATGTCATCGCGGTGGGTCTCCCCCGCTTCCGTCACGAAAGCGAGCATCACTCTCGAAATTCAGGATACACTTCATAACTCAGCACTTCGATGGCAGGATGTTTATCAGTCATTATGCTGCTTTTATTGTGATTATCTATTTTTTTTTTCGTTGTCCCCTCACTCTGTCTCTCGCTCTCTCTTGTTTGTGTCCTCGGTTTATGCTTTGTTTACCCACAAACACAACGAAAACGTAACCCGCACGGTAGTCAGGATGTGGTTGAAATACGTACATATGTGTATAAAATCTTAGCGACATGAGATGCACTTGACGATCATGACGACGTCGTCGCCGGGGGTTTATGCTGTGTGAAGTGTTTTGTTCCTGTGCACAGCCCGAATGCATTCCCGTGCAGGGCACACATCACGGATGCGTGTTTTTTACGCAACAACTGGGATTGCGGGTCCTCCAGCACGCGCAGTGTTTGTCAAGGGATGAGTCACTATAACATAAACCAGACCAAGCAAGATGGTAGCTGCTCTCATGCCAGGTCCCCTTTGGGGAGGGTCGGGGGCAACCACTCCCAGAACGGTTCACCATTGAAAGGGTTGGCTGTGTTTACTGCGGGATTTAATGGTCATGCTTACTGATGACTTTTCGGTCTAAGAGTTGGAATTCTTCTGCCCGAGTCGAGGCACACCCTCCTTTATGGGCTTCCATAAATTTTAAATGTCCATCCCCCGATTTGTTGATTTCCTTTTCTGTCGTTTCTGATGAATGTTTGAGGTTGGAAATTGGGAAATGAATTCACAAGCGGATGGAGTGATTACCACGATTTGAATAAAGCTGAGCCCTGGATTTGCGGCCCATCGGGCGGGAGAAATCAGCCCCCAGCTGTAGCTGGGTTCTTTCTCGTCGGCAGAGACATTGGGACCGAGCTACTTTGTATCTATGGACAGCTCACACATTGCGTGCCGACATTCGGGCGACTCACATGCGAATCCATTGCGTGTTCAGTTTTTGGAGGTCGGACACCCCACACTGTGAGCGTGTGTGCTGCTTGGTGAGGAAGCAACGGCGGCGTAGAATCGTGTTGCAATTAAATTGCACGGCATGGTATCGGGGAACCTGGCAATGCACGCTGGGCTACGCTACAAATCGATGAGTTGCTCCGAGCACAGTCGGCATGCCTTGCACAAGACAAATGCAAGTAGGTGAAATAAATTTTATCGCCTGGCAATGATTGCCGGTTGGTTTCGGTTCGCAGGAACTGATCGTTGCGACTTGTAGCTTCTTCAGGAAGCATTCGCCTTGTGCGTGTTACGAACCTCCAGAGTTTTACGCAAAAGGCGAATAATTATCGACGCAATAAAACAGTTTCCTTCTAATTGGGCTGTGATGAGAGGAGCTGAAGTTTAGCTGCTGCAGAGGTGGATGGCAACGAATGGCTGGACTGATTGGAAATCAGACAGTAATTTCGTAAGCTTATCATTGCTTAAAACTTTGAGAAAACAAGAAGTGACTCGTCAGTTTGCTTTGATGTCCTTGAAGGCCGCGTACTTGGTTGGGCTATCATAAGAGGCGTTGACACCTAGGCTCGGTGTCCAGGTTTAACCCCCAACTTGGACAACTTGTTCGAACCCGTTTCTGTCGAAGCACTGGCAATGTTCGCAGAGTATTCCTGCTAAGAAAATGCTTTTCAAACTCTGTGACATCACAGTCTGAGTGGTTGTTCGGACTGTGTAGGGCCCTATATTTTGCAGATGTCACTTCAAATTTCACACCATTGAAGTACTGAGTGTAATTTGTTCTCTGTAATCATATTTGACAAGGAACAACTAGGAGGTTATGAATTATGATATTTCACACTCACATTGATTCCGAAATGTCCGCCCACTAGGTCCAATTATTTTCTTGCTTTTTCCCAGTTGATTCTTTAACTATCATAGATGCGCTATTAGACCTACCTATGACACCTTTGGTGATGTTTTCTTCCGTGCTTAATTAGATACACTGGAATGCATTTCCGACATCGCAGTATTCACATAAAAAATAGCCTACACAACTAAAGCCCGGCCGCCCCATAAGGCCGGTGCCGGGAGCTAAGTCCAATAAGTCCACACTTTGTTGAAACGAATTTAGTTCCCATACTAGGTGCGGATTTAATTCTTAAGAAGTATGTGCTTCTAATTCCCTCTAAATGTGAAATAAATTCCCACTTTTACAACGGCGAATTGAAAATCGAAATAAGGCCAAATTTGATTTGGAAATAAGTCCACTGTAGCTGCAGTCGCCTGCGTGACTGTTGTTGACATACACTTAGAGGAGCGACGAAGTCGCGTGGGAGAGAAAACCTGCGGAAAAAAGTGTTAAAATCTTGTTAGCGAGCAAAGCGAGCCACTCACCTCGTACTTTAAATATACATGCGAGACTTTCTTACAGGAGAAGATTTACATTTGGCCTTATTTCGTGTCACACACGGGAATTTGTATAAGGGGAGGGGATACCGTCCCTGCATCCGCTTCCCCATAGAATAGGGAGTTCTGCGCATTAAAAGTCTTCGCGGTTTTTACACTTTACTGACCATAGGTTGCAGCTGTTCAGCTGCAAGACAGTGACCGACTACTGCTCCCATGCGGGGATACGCATTGCAATACTTTTTCGTATCCGCCGAGGCCTTATACAACGGTGTTCTGAACAATATGGTTTCCGACTTCTGAAAGCTGATTTTCAACATCCAGTCATCGCAATCTCTCATGAATGAATCGAAGTCACACTGCACGAGAGTAGTGATGTCCTCGATCTTTTTGCCTGATCTGTACACGATCAAGTCGTCGGCGTACGCAATAACGTGAGGAAGAGAATTTATCAGATCGCTCAAGTAAATGTTGAACAGGATCGGCGAATTAACGGAACCCTGTTGGAGACCATTTCTTTTACATCAAAAATACCTGTGGAGGGCACGTTGCCATTCTTGACGGCGAAATGTCTAGCGGTAAGCATGCTACACAGTAGGTACAGCAGTAGTTTTGCTAATGCCCAGCCGATTGAGTAAAAACGACCTTCTAACCATAAGGTGTCAAAGAGCTTCTCCAGATCATTCAAGCAAGCACCCGTACAGGGGATGCAGTTTGGTAACAGAAACGCCAAAATTGGTCCAAATCCAACATTTCTGGAAAAAAAAATTAGAAATCCAATTTTGCGTTCCCACTGCAACTTCAGTATTTCAAATGACAGCTAGTGTCAGAATTGCTTACAGATATTTTTTCTGATTGGAAATCAGAAGTGGTTGAATCTTTTTAGCTAGCTTCTATTCGTGCGGTTGGCTAAGAGATGGCGTAACCTGTATTATTTCATTGGAACATGCGTTGGAAAGTCATTGTACGTCATTTCAGGATATATCATTCATTTGAAGCGTAAATAGCAACCTTTTTTTTTCCACTCAAACATGTCGAACTTTATGCTTGAAAAAGTGTTTTTGCGGGGAGTTCTTCTTCATTACATTAATATGAAGAAAACTGCTGCCGAAAGTCATCGTATTTTGGTGTTTGTTTATAGTGAACATGCGCTAGCTCAGCGAACGTGCCAAAAGTGGCTTGCACCCTTGGTGATTTTGGCTTGGCCAACCAGTCAAATCAACGACGAATATCCATGGCGCGCAGGTAATGCTCTGTATTTGGTGGGATCAGAAGGGTGTGCTGTATTATGAGCTGGGAAAACTGAACACAATTAATCCGTTTGAAGAGAGCAGCAGCCGAAAAACGCCCGGAATATGCGACCAGACACGAGCCAATAATTTTCCATCATGACAACGCTCAGCCCCACGTTGCTATTCCGGTTAAGAACTATTTGGAAAATAGTTGGCGCCTGCCAGAATGCCTGCCAAATTGCCAGAAAGATGGGAAAAATTCATAGCTTCAGATGGGCAATACTTCGAATAATACTATTGCACATGTTATTCTCAAATAAACGTTAAAATTTAAAAAAAAAAAAACCGCATAAAGAACCGCTTAAGTTATTGACCCAATACAAAAATGCATTTTGCGTGTGCTCAACGTACTCATCGTGCGTTATATAGGGACACCAATGAATTTGAAAAGTGCACATTGTGTCGATCATTCGTTATATCGGCATTTGTTATACTGGACCACCATTGTCCCCCGTTACATCCGTGTCCTCGCGAAGTCGAACACTCAAACTCTGACGTTCTTAAACTAACTCGTCGTCTTCAGTTGTGGGCCCCATCGGTACCAGCGGTGTCCTAGGTATCCTCACCTTACGCGTTGTATCCGTAGAAGTTGTTAAATCTTCTTCTCCAAACGCCATCAACCCAAACAGGACCAATGATACGACTAGTTTCTTCATCTGCTCTTGAGATTTCTCATAAGTGTCCGCGACCTAAAATCGTTCGTTGTCTCCCACAACTGACGGGTTTGGGCGGTTGATTGTGTGGATTCAAGGTCTACAATTCCACTTTTGTAACCCACCATTCTGCCTGTCAATCGTCAGATGTTGGGTTGCATTTAAACGAAATGTTTCCGAACGTAAAGGATTTGACTTCAGACATCATGGACGTTTGGAAGTCCACGTCTCCCATGGAATTGGTTGAAAATTGAGGCGAGGTTTTAAAATGCTTCGAAGGCATTATTCATCATTCATGCCATCATCACCGGTCAACTTAGTCCGAGCAAAAGAAGTCGGGCTGTAATGTCTTTGTCGGCATGAATGGGGGTGGAAATTGAGATTTTCAATTCATCAAACAAATTGCGTCCGTGCTCGAAGTTGTCATTATCCTTCAAAATTCAGTGAGTTGAGACATCGGCCATCAATTCTAACGCCTCCTCAGCTCCTTTACGATGGATTTCATTTCACCTCGTCCTCCTCTTTCTCCTCATTTCTTCTCTTTCAGCCCTAAGCATGCCCCTGCTTGGGGTTTCAAGTCATGAAAGTGCTTTAATTTGTTCGGTTTTCCACTGTCGAATGGTCACAATTGACAGTCCATTGAAACCAGTCACAAGTCGAAGTTTGCCTGTTAATCAATTGAATGCGAAAGAAACCTCCTCCAAAATGCATAAGTTCATCAGCAAACGACAAAGGGTCTCATTAACTCGTCACTCATTCCCCCGTCCCAGAGACCAGACAGAATGTACCTGATCGCACTGAGGGACTTTCAGTCAAATCCCTCGAATTGCTTTCGTTTGTGGCGACCCCATCGGTTCTCTTTGTTTGAAAATTCCCATAAATTGAAATCCCAGACCGCCATGGACAACACCATCCCCTATAGGGAGTGACCGTAAAACCACTCTCTCCTCACTCTCCCTGTCCATCGCAAGCGTCAACAAACGAGAACGAAGCGCACACCCCGCGTCTTCGGTAATCCATCTATCGGCCCACAGTACATTAATTATGATCCAACATCTCCCGAACCCAATAATGAGGGCTCACAAATTAATTAAACGGAAACCATCTTGTTAGACGCCCGTCATTAAATTACGTCCCCTCGCTGCTCGCCCACCCCTCCTTCACCGCGTTCGCGAGTTGGTATCCTGAGAGAGAATTTATTTCGACTTTCATTGTTCTTTGGGTGTGATTGTGTTGAGCGTGCCAGCTCTGAGGGGACTCTTATCAGCGGAGTGAATCACAAAGGATCAGCCTAGGAGGCAATGGAATGGGAAATCCTTGGAAGATTTACGTCGCAGTCGAACCACGGCCGAGTGAAAGGTGACCTTGTTACCGAGAAGGAGTCCTTCCGCAGAACGACCCGGCCACACACGCATAGAGATGTGACTTCAAATTGAATCCCCGCTGCGGCTAATTGGTCTAATTGGTCGTATCCCAAGAAAGAAGAAAGACCCGTGTCAGTAGGTTTTATCGCAGTTATGAGGAATTCTATGGACTTCGAACTGTCAACGTAAATCTATCAAATCAAGCGCACACTCATTCTGATTACGATTCATTTAACAAACCGCTTGGCTGTGGAGGCGCACCGCTTGCGAACGTGCCCATTCATCATCGGGGTTGGCGGGGATTGACTGGCAAGCGGGGACCACCTGCTGGCAATCAGGCTTCCGTGGTTTGGATACACATGCACATACACAAGAAATTCGTAAATGCGGCTTGCTTCCGTTATGCGATATGTCACTGGGTGACCCAAAACCGCCCAGCCACTGCGCTGCAATGCGAGACGACGCCGACGTGCAGTTCTCATGCATCCAAAAGGAAGTTTGTTCGCTTCGGCCGCAGTTTCACGTTTCGCTGCAATGTTCGCGATTCGTTTTCATTGCTTTGCTCTGGCTGCTGGTGGTGCTTTCGTTTGTTGTGTCTCGCTGGGATTGCGAATTGATTTGATGGAACTGGTGCAAGGCGAATGATTAAACGAAATGAAACGTGATGATGGCGCAGCAGGAGTCAAGTGGCGGTGCTGCCTGGTTGGGTGGAGGGTGATTGGTGGAGTGTAGAGTGTAATTCAATTGAATGACTAATTGAGAGGGGTTAGGGCTGCCATATGGGGTCAATGAGTCGGATTTCAAGCGGAAATTAAGTCGAACTCGAGAGCGACTTTCAAGTGGGAGTGTTAGAACATTTCAGCTCCAGAGTGGCTAGTGTGGGTGGAGTGGACTTAATAGAGACACTGAAGTGCTGCAAGTGCATTTATGAGATTAATTAAGTCCAACTTTGTGTGGCTGGTTATAGTTAGAGTCAGCGCATTGCATCAGATCTTTCCGAAGGAGATCCACAAGATAGACGAACCATGAACCATGGCAGTCGTCAGTCATTAGACAGTTTAGGTTAGGCTGCTAAATCCTTAAAATCGTTAAATGCTCAGGAAGGCAAGTAACGAGAAAAGAATGAATGTGTCTAGAAATTGAGCGTGAAATCCCAAGGCACATGCCTCAAAGGATCGCAAACTTCAGTGGATCGCTGAAACGGTTGGCCGTGGGGTAGTGCGCACAATTGAGAAAGCAATAAACTATAAACAGACACTAGCTACAAATAAATAGTCTTCCACAACGTTCACACGGAAGCGGTGGTTGAATCCTTAACCAAGCTAGGTATAGAAAATTATAGGCGTCTTCCTTTTGCCAATTTTATACTCAGTTCACTTTTACCTTAAACGCGAGGCAACAGCAAAACAAAGTGAGTAAGAAATGAGTAAAGTTAAGTCAGTAATCAAAAGTGAACATAGCGCGTTGAAGAATCTCAATCACAGGGGGCGCGAAATAACGTTCAGAAAAACGATATATCTTGTTGGTAGCCGTCGACTAATTGACAGAAGTTATGTAATTTTCGATTTGGAAACCGATTCACAGCCATCTAAGGTTGATCGATCCAATCTTAAATGAGACCTAAAATTCATCTTAAATCCATCTCAGCTTGATGGACACTAGGTAGTTCCTTCCGAGTTAGTCTTGAACTGTAGTACGAATTTCTTCTTCGGCGACTGAATCATAATATATGGTTGGTGCTGCAGTAGGTAGAGGGCCAGGGCCTAGCTTCCTCAGCAGCCATTTGTGTTGTGCGTGCTATTGGGCTCTCACGAGTGATAGGGACCTACACTACTTTTACTCCGACTCCGAAAGGCCAAAGTTTGAGAAGCTTTTTTTGTTTAGACAGTTCTAACTCTTTGAGCATTGTCAGTGACGTTGGTCGTACAGGCCGTGAATCAAGCAGCGAGGCAGCGAGTTTATGTTGCGCAGACACATACCATAACACCACGGAAGCCACACCGGCGACTGAATCAGGGCACATTTTTATTATTCAGCCCTGTACTTCGCAGATTGGATTATCCTCATCCCTTGATGATTCCAGTCATTGCAATAAGACCTAAGCATCGATAGCTAATTTTTTAATAAACGTCTCAGACTCTCCAAGGGTTATCAGCCTGATAAGTAAGCATAATGCCAAGATATTTGGCTTGGTTCAGGAACGAGATCTCAGCTGCCTCCAAATTGAGCACACCAATTGGTTCTTCTTCACTCGTATCCAAAAACGTAAAGTGAGTAAAGAGCGTTTTATTGAGATTCAAAAGTGAGTTTGTAAAAGGACACGCCTCATCTGAATGGATAGTTTCTCTTCTTAGCAGTAAATTCAAGCAGCGCTAGGAAACAGTCATATAATCAAATTCGTCAATAGTGGGACACCGCTGGGTGGTGGTCGCCTTTTCTGGCTTAAGACCATGAACAAGATTGTATTAAGAGTAGAAAGGGAAGTGGCCAGAGTGGTAGGGTACACGGATAATAAGGTGATCTTGGTATCAGTTAAGTTTCGGCCTGCGATCATTGCGCTTGGAATAAAGGAAGTACCAGTATAAATTCAAGCAAAACGGAACTGTTGCTCTTCACCACAAAAATCAAGATACCCATCAACATCCCTCCGCCTTCCCCGTCTTAACGATCAAGCGCTCTCTCACGGTATCACTTTGGATCCCAAACTCAGCTGGAAGCTTGTTTACACCTTCAGTAGACGCTTTTGCTAAAAAGTGGGGTCGGCAACCAAAGTTGATCTTATGGTTGTATACGGCGGTAGTTCCCCCAATTCTGACATATGGATCACTCGAAAATATACGATATTACAAAACTGAGTATGGTGCTCAGAATATCATGCATAGACAGTGGGCACCAACAGTAGGCGACTTCTTACACGCTCCGATGGTTGTGCTACATCTTCTGCCTTTGGACTCACACATTAAAATCATCAGGCTAAGAGAGCATGGGTGCTGCACATCAAAACCCGCAAACAAACTCGTATCATCGTTAACAGACTATAATCTATCAAACGGGCAGATGTGCAGGGATCTTGCCTGACGTCTCTAAGATGAGCGGCAGAGTCGAGGATTTTGAAACATTTCTAAAGCCTACAGACTGCCGGACAATCCCGATGTGACCCAAGCGGAACTACAACTGCAATACGGACAGCATGTGGTCAAGTCAAAAAAACACCCGAATGTCTTGCGAAGAGAGAAGGTTGCCATATGCATACGTAGCCAAAAAGCCACCAAGGCGGCCTTCGATTCTGTAAACCGAAACTCAAAATTTTATAAGTTAGATGCAATGGGATTGTCCTAGAAGCTTGGACGAGTTGTATAAAACTCGTATGTAGATACCATGGCAGCGGTTTGGAATGGAGAGGCGTTTTCCGATTGGTTTCGTACTGAATCGGGAGTAAGGCAAGGATGCCCACTAAGCGTAGAGTATGTGGGAGTCCTCATAAAAGCTCTTCTGTTTGCAGATGATATCGTGCTATTGGCAACATCACCGGAATCCATACAATTGATGATCAATCGATTAAGTGAGTACTGTGCTCTACGGAGTTTGATCGTCAATCTCGAAAAATCGAAGATAATGATTTTCAAGAAAGGTGGAGAGAGACTTGCCTTCAATGAAAAATGGAACTACAGAGGGAGGAACCTAGAGGTCGTAAATGAATACAAGTATCTTGGGTTTATGTTAACAAGCCATTTAAATATAAAAAGGCATTTGAACGACAAGCTAATGAAAGCTGAAACCACAAATATACAGCATAGTAGTAAATTTAAACCGTACGAAGCTGTATCCGAAGCTGTAATGTTGTACGCGGCCCAAGTTTGTTGGCATACATCTTATGAGGAGGTAGAAAAATTGCAGCGCTTTTTTTATTAAACAAATGTTTAAACTTCCTCCAAACACGTATTCTTCGTTATCGTGTTGCTAGACTGGTGGCGGGTCTGTCCAGCGCATTGGATGATAGGCGATCATACCGTCGTGCTGGGCAGCCCACAAAACTCACATTGTCGCAGCTGCTAGAGCCAAGGAACGAGCGTTTGGTAGATCCTTTTTCAACGCAATTCATGAGACCTCTGCGAAGAAACTAATGTTTTTCTTTTATACCTCAGCATGGATCTTAGAGACTCAGCGATCTCAAAAAACACCTGTAACAGATATTTGGCAATGGCATTTAATGCTAATTAGGTTCACCGAACCACTACTTCTAGAAATCCAGTCCCCACTGAGGCATCTTTCATTTCCTGTCACTTCTGAGGACGCTGCCCAGATACGTGAACTCCTAGAGACGACCTCCTCCAGACATAATCACCCACCTGAAGCATCAAAGAAGTGAACTCAAGGAACAGCCCACCAACAGCCGGCCATAGGCAGTCGAAGCGAATCTCCAGAACATCCTTTAACAAGTGCTTAACGAGCAACATAAGCCAGGCAATTTAGCAACCCTCCACAAGTGAAATGCGATCCCCAATCCGCCATGGCAGACTTCTTTCTCGTGTCGTTGCTTTCCGCCGCACCGCACCGCAATTATGTAACTCGCTGTCACTGGCTGGTATCTATTCGCCTCCGTTGTGCCTCGTAAATTTCACTACGTAACAGCCTCCCCCTCCCCCATGTCTAAGGGCGTCTAAGGGAATGATTTAAGATTATCAAATGGAAGTCGCTTCCATGCGGCGTCGAGAGGTGGCATGCAGCACATGTTCGCCGCCTTCCGCATATCGACACTCACGAAATCCCACAGTCGTAGGCGTGATGGTGTAAGCCACTCTAAGGATACCACATGTCTCTCGGCTCGAGGCAATGTCTCCGACAGAGACAGAGCCCCGAGTCCTCGGGGAGATATATCTTTCATGCGATTTATGATGTGACACTAACGATAGCGGCGGCATCTGTTGAATGCACCACTAACGCACAAAATCGATTCCACATTAATGATGGGCGACGTTTCCTGCAGCACACTCCTTGCCAAGCCAAATATACACACGAGACGACATGACAGACACGCAGAGCCCTCGTATCTCTCGCTGCAAGGATAACAATCTCAGGAGCAATAAAATGAGGAGTTTTATTGCGAAAGCGGGTTTTTGGTTCTTTTGTCTGTCTGACTGGTGTGTGCTGTGGCTGTGGACTTATTTAACAAGACGTTGACGACTGGAGAGTGCTTAATGTGGAACGTGTGTAAAAGTTCGTGTGGTGTGTTGCTTGAGGGCGGCGGTGGTGGGATGGATGGAATGAGAATTAAATGCGCCCAGCCGATAGGTGATCGAGTGCTCTTTTATGTTCGTCTAGATTGACAGGCCCTTTGCCATTGATGGGTGTCCAGTCGTTGGATTTGAATGCGGCCTCGTGAGTTCATGTTTCCTTGCAAGCGCCTATTAAGTCTGAAATGGTGAATGCCGCAGGCAGGCACATGCGTCTCCTAATTGGATCGGGATGTTCATTATTTCGCTGTTCAAGGTTCAATCCTCCGACGCAGCCAAGCGGGGTCTTCCTTCTCTCGTCCTTTGTCGGCTGTGGGCAATCTATGCAAAATTGCCTTCCAGACACAAAAGCATATTGCTCAGAGACGGCCACCCACCCCGAGTGCATCAAAGTCACTCAAGGAGCACACCAGTTCCACAAAGTCGGCAAACAAATGACTCGTTTGCATACCTTCCACTGGTCCAGTCCACCGATTCTATTAGCACACATTCGCCCGCAACCATCAATCATGCATTTGCCCCGAATGCGCGCCCTTCCACGCCCAAAACCGACTCCCGTTGATGCGAGCGGTTATTAATCACATGCTCGCCGTGTCGGATGCCATTGCGTTCGACGATGTAAGCTCATCATTATGATCCACCGGCTGGAACGAATCACCCTGTCGGAGCGGCAACCACACTGGAAACTCATCGGCATCCAAAGAACCAACAGAATCCCGAAGATGAATGATTATCTCGAAAGCAGAGTTGCATTCGTTTCATTTTTGTTTGTGTTGAACGAATTATTCAATTACAGACCAAACCCCCACTCCCCCGTCCCAGTCGCTGGCGGGATAGATCTCTTGAGTGCCCTCCGTCTCGCATGGTCATGTGAACTGGCAAAGTCCGGCGCGGTGCAATCGAATCAGCATCACGCTCGGGTCATGCCAGACCCAGTTGCGAGAGACAAAAGTCGTACAGACTTAATCGGGTTAATCTCGTTTGCTGATTGTTGTCTGCATACATTTAGTCACAGTCACTTCGCCATGAATGGCGTGTGATGACGCTTCACGGCGCATGCATCTTCCTTAACTGGCGTTGATGCCGTAGACCGTACATCATAGATGATGAGGGGTTGCTTATGAAAAATTGCTCTTGTCTCGAAGGGTGGATTGAGCTGAGGCACTTCTCCATTTACGTCGATTGAAGTGACTTCAAGTGTGTCTACGTGGGCATGAGTCATTGTGATAAACGAGCTGACGGCTGGGCATCTGTGTGAGCCGTGAAGGTGACTCTTAAAGTACGTAATTCGAGTGTAACTTTACACCTTGAAAGGAAACTAGAACCATTGCTGGATCACACATGGAGTTAGTGTTATGATCTTGTTTCTATGAATGTATTTGAATGCGTTTGTGGGCCTGAGCAGCAGTAAATATTGCCTGAGAGATCATGTGAAGGGCACGGTCCACCTCTTTCGAGTCACTGACAATGCTGAAAGAGTATGAACTAGAAAAGGCTTCTTCAATTCGGCATTCGGAGCGGGCATCCCTTCCACTCGTTAAAGCCCGACACGAGTGGTTTTCTGAGAAGCTAGACGGGCTGTAGCTCTATGGACTCGTCCTCTCTCACCATTCGAAAAATCATCTGGCTAAATATCATGGTAAATTTTCTATTTGAGCATTTTGAGGATATGAATTTATGCTGAATTGTCTGCCGATACTTACTTGAGGCGATAAAATCCGTGCGGCAGCAAACGCAGCAACAGTTCTGTGTCTGCGTCTGAACTGTGTCTGCTTCCATTTCCTGTCATCCGAAAGAATCGGAACGGTCGACATTGTGTCCAATCGTGGTCACGTTTCCTTTTGTAATCTTGACTCCCCTTCAACTTCATTCCCATCATAATCCTGTTTATATGTGCTCCACGTCAAGGGATTCGTCAAATGAGTGCGAGTGTTAGCCCCTGTTACGTTAAGGGAAACTTTAAGGTGCAACAGTTCCTAACACGTATGTAAGTGTGATAGGGACTTTGTTAACTTTATAGTGCCCTCTTCCCAAGTGGTCACAGATCCGTTCACTCATCCCTAAATTCCTACTCAGTTTGATCATTACAGTGTTGACATCTGCCTTGTGTCTAACAATAAATATATGGCATCATAAAATAGTCAAGGTATTCCTGTAAGTGTTGTTTCATGTCACAGGACACATCTGGATCATCATTTGTTTGCTTTCAGTTTACCAACTCGATCCGATCTTCCACTTACTCCTGTTCTGTACTGCGGCTAGTTTGTTTGTCCACTCATCTTCATTGCAATTGACTTCACTCCTTAAGATGTTGACTAGTCTATCCTTTTCTGTTTGTTTTTACGATGACAGATGGCTGCCGTTCATTTGCAGCAGCCGCTTCTCAAATAGTTTTTCGAAGAAATAGGCGCATGTGCCTGTCAACAGATGCGACGAGTCTGTAGGGCTGTCTATGACACAGAGGAACATACCACATGCCATTCTCAATATTGGGATGAGCTCTTTCAATTGGCTTATAAAAAATACACTTGAAAACCACATGAAAATAAGCATCCAATATGTCCCTTAAATTTAAATACAAAACAAAACATATTTTATTTGAAAAAAAAAAAAAAAAGCTTGAACTTATTCGCCCCACAAAAGTTGACAAAAAACGTAGCAAAAAAAGCCTCCGTACAAATGCTTATTTTTGATTTTCTTAAAACTAAAAGAAATAACAGTAACGAAAGAGTAATAAAAACAACAAAGAGAAATAAATAACTTAACAAATTCAATATTTGGTCGGACCTCCTTTGTTCCGTATAACATCATTCAATCTGTTCTTCATCGAATGCACCAGTTTGGAGGTCGTGGCTGGAGAAATCTTGTTCCACTCATCAAACAAGGTGGCTTTCAAGTCAGTCTCGGATCGGATCTCGGATCTTTCTTTCTAAGTGGTCCACAGATGCTCAATTGGGCTTAAGTCTGGTGACTGAGCAGGGTGTTTGATCTATTTTATAACATTGTATAGCAACCATTCTTTTACCAGAGAAGATGTGTACGTGAAGTCATTATCCTGTTGGAACTTGAAGGTATTGCCGAGACCCAGATTTTCAGCACGTGAATGTAGATTTTCCTTAAGAATATTCAAGTATCCATATTTGTTCATAGTTGATCCTGGCCATACATCCCCACACCATGCTCCCCCTCCGCCATGCTCTACTGTAGGGGTTAAATTTTTTGGATTAAGAGCAGTGTCTGGCTTCCTCCACACCATCCGTCGTCCATATGAACCAAATACGTTGAATTTTCTCTCATCAGTAAATATCACTTGATCCCAGAAAGAATTATCCTTTTCTAAGTGTTCACTGGCACACTGAAGCCTCGTCTTCATGGCTTTCCGTATGTGTGGCTTCTTCCGGCTCACTCGACCATTGTACCCATTCCTTTTTAAGACATTTCTTACCGCCTTGGAGTCACATCTATTCCATCGTTAGTTTTCAATTTACCGACAATTACAGGGGCACTTTGCCGAGGATCCTTTTCGCCACCTCTGACCAATCGCCTCTCCGTACGACTCTGTTTTGCTTGGACGGCCAGAACCTGGTCGGTTTACAATGGGTTTTGTTTCTTCAAATTTTTCAATACAATCTTCAAATTGGCCATTCGGAGTTGTAGGTCTCTTCTACTCGTGAGACAACAACAGAAAGCACAACACGATGGGTTGCCGAGAAGCTAGTCCCTGGCGCTCTACGGACTGTGGTGCCACCCAAATATTATATCATATTGATATATATCCGATTTATAAGCCGGTCTGGCTGTGAAATCAAAAGAGAAGAGATGGAGATGTTATATATATTATTGGATATCTCCTTGGCCATTTATTACTGAAATATACTAAAGGTTGATTTTTTAAAAGCTAAAGGAAACACATAAAATTCAGAAAAATGCATGAAATCTTTATTTGAATCGATAGTCCGGTCCATATAATTTAATGTTTGAAGACTATTCCATGCAAATGTTGACCTTTACTGCGCCTCAAATGGTCCATCCGCTTAGTCCAATTTTGGCATACTCTTTCCAACATTTCGGCCGGTATCTCACGAATAAATGATTCAATGTTGTCTTCCAATGCGTCAATTGAAGCGGGCTTGTCTGTAGACATGAGCTTTAACATAGTCCCACAAAAAATAGCCTAAAGGCGTTAAATCGCACGATCTAGGCGGCCAATTGACACGTCCCGAACGTGACATAAAATGTTCACCGAACTCGCCTCTCAATTAGTCCACTGTTGCGCGTGCTGTGTGACATGTGGCACCGTCTTGTTAAAACCACATGTCATGCAAGTCAAGCTCTTGCATTTTGGGCAAAAAAAAGTTGGATATCATCTCACCATTCACAGTTATGTTACGATTCGCATCATCTTTGAAGAAGTACGGTCCAATGATGCCACCAACCCATAAACCGCACCAAACTGTGACTTTTTCTGGATGCATTGGTAGCTCTTGCAATGCTTCTGGCTGATATTCACTCCAAAATCGACAATTCTGATTATTTACGTACACATTGAGCCAAAAATGAGCTTCGTCGCTGAACACAAAACGCGCGCGATGAACTTTCTTAACAGAGCACGCATTTTGAAAATAAAATTCAATAATTTGCAAGCGTTGTTCGTTTGTAAGACGATTCATGCTTAAATTATAGACCAACCAGTGTTTAAACCAGTGTTGCCAAAAAGATAATAGTTAAAAAATCACCCTTTATATTCGGATAGAAATACTATGCCGAGAAAAAACAATGTGTTAAGTATACGCTCGTGGTCGCTCGGTCATACCTTGCGGTAGGGGCGGGGTATGATGCCGTGACAGCGTCATGCCGATTGCCGTCACGGCATACGAGTCAGTTTTGATGTCAAGCCTAGCCAATCGATGTTTCATGTCCACAACTTCAAACCACAGTGTAGAGTGTACGCTCTTGGTCGAGTATAAGCAGTGACAGCGTCATGCCGTTTGCCGTCACGGCATACGAGTCAGTTTTACTGTCAAGCCTAGCCAATCGATGTTTCATATCCAAAACTGCAAATCCGCAATTACCAGTCTATCATCTTGACATCTATAAAACAAATCTCCAGCCTTAAAGCTGCCGCCCCTTTCTGTAAAAGACTACAAGAGGATAGAAATCACAGCTCCTTCAATTCATGCTCCCATCCCAGCAGTGCTTGATTTTCCAAACTCCAGATTGGCTTGGATGCTGAGTGAAATTTCATCCCACCCGGAACAAGTGCACTCTTCAACTAAACTAAGCCATTGAACCCCACAGCGGAGACCACACACCGGCACGAGCGTCAATGGAACACGAAAACGCTCCACAGCCATCCGTCATTATGACGTTCCGCTTCGCTCGGGAAATGTTTAATTCAGTTAAACTTTCATGAATTAGCTTGTTGCTTTGGTAGATGTAGACTTGTGTGTCTTCGCCCAGTGAAACGGTGAAACTGATACCGCCAAGTGAGTATTTCATAACTCCACGTGGCTTCGTGGTTGTGCACCCCTTCGACAATGGCCTGGGCTAGCTTAATTAATCCAATCCAGTGGTGAACTCGAGCCTAATGCATTAGTCTGTCGCGAACGTAAACGAATCCATCTCGCAGACACCACTCTGGCTGGTTTTCACTTTCCTTCGCCAAGAATAGCGGTCTTGCGTTACACGACCAAACAATGGGGGAGAGACTTCTCACAACGAATGGACCACCGCTTGTGGGGATCATCTATCAAAAGCGACAGAAGTGTCTCTGGATAGCACTCGCAGCCGTTCACCGCCCGACATGACTTCATTGACGGATCCAATGACAGTGGACAGGTGAAAACGCCATGGCCGAGTGCGACGACATCGCATTGACATTTGCTGTCAGGTGACATTAACGTCGGAGAATAAATCATCTGCTCGCAATGGGCTGACTACACAGAATGCTTCCTGTCCACATACCTGTGCATAATTAGTGTCAAAATCAACGCGCGCAGGGTGGGGGTGTTGACTTGGCACAGATAACCACTGACAGCTGGAAGATTGCGGTGACTTCTGAGAGACTGTGGGAGACTCTGAGATTTGAATTATGCCCATGAAGGGAATATTAGGCCGAAAAAAATAATGAAAATGATTTGAATGAGAAACTTTCGTTTTAGTCCACGCTCGAGTGAAGCTCGTGCAGTGTCTTCGTGTTTTATTGCTTAATTGAAGCGGAGAATGAGCGGTAGTTTCAAGTAAATTGTAACGACTTACGTTGCATAAAGCAGCAGTGAAACGATGAAGAATCACTTTTGAAAGAAAGTTATGCTCTAACAGCCGAGAGAGACATTACATTGCATTACAAAGGCATTTCTGGTTGGCGGCAGCTTTCTTATAAATTTGAATGTTGAGCCAAAGGAAAAAGAAGTTTGATTCGTCATTGCACGAATGGGAAGATCGGACGGGATGGGGATTTGTTAACGACTTGCATAAGAGGCGTACTTATTATAATTTCGCATTTCTATTGTTTGCTGCGAGAAGACAGAAAAAAAGAAAGTTCTAAGCTTGATGGCCGTGATTAGGACAAACGTCTGAGAATTAATTTAGAAGTTTCATCACTACCATGCGGCGTTAATTTAAGATAGTTTGTTGGGTAGGGTTACGGCCAGAGGGGTTTAAGGGAACCCGAGGAAGGGTTCTCACTCAATCTACAACACTCTGGGCATACGTGCGCGCTGCACTTCAGAAACATGTGTTGAGAATCGTATTTGAAAAACTGAAATAAAAGAGGCCCCAGTATAGAGCCCTGGGGGACACCTATGACTATTCGATAACACGTCGACGTTTTGTAGTTACAGTTTGCGACAGATTATGCAGTTCGCTTACTCGAGGGACTCAATGTTGGGCGGCTCCTTCTTCGAACGAAAATGCCTATGTTTCGATGGTCACGTGTCACGAATGTCATCACGGCTTCCTAGGGATGCCTTGAATGCGAATCCATCTGGTTGGCGATCGCTTGACAGTCCCAGAGCGAGATGGTTGGATCAAGTCGAAACCCTCGCCTGGTTGCGATTGGTCATAACTCCTGATGAGTTAGGGTCGGTCCATTGGTATTGAAATCTCAAGTGTGTGCTTTGCTCTCGCGATCTCTTTAGCGGATCATGAGGAAGATGAAGAACTTCCGGTTCGAGAACGAGAGGAAGACCGACCTTCCAGTGTCAAGATCACTTGAGTGCGGTTTCAAGGTGTTGGGGATTGGAAACAGCACGTCCAGCAATCAGGGAAGATAGCATCAGCTCGGGGGGAAGTGAGACCTTCCAGTATAAAGACCAATTGAGTGCGGTCTCAAGGTGTTGGGGATTGGAAACAGCACGTCCAGCAATCAGGGAAGATAGCATCAGCTCGGGGGGAAGTCAGACCTTCCAGTATAAAGACCAATTGAGTGCGGTCTCAAGGTGTTGGGGATTGGAAACAGCACGTCCAGCAATCAGGGAAGATAGCATTACCTCGGCGTAAACTTCAGAGGTCGTTGGCATGATAATTAATTAAGGAAACATTGGCCCCTCCAATATTGGAACCACCAACAGGCTACGATAAACGAAGTAAGCCGTAGTTTAGTGATCCGAGACTTGTTCGTTCCTCAGCTGTAAACTTGGGAGAGCTTTGGCTAGATGCACAGACGGCGAAATGTGTGTCCTCCCTCGAAATAAAGTCCTGCGGCTTATCATCTCCCTAGGTGTTACTTTTCATTCATGTAAGACTGTAACCATTGCTATTTCCGAACATCAAATGGAAGCCCACAAAATCGCCTTCTGCCCCGCTTTCGACATCGCATCGCCCAAGTTGATTGGATTTCAATGCTTTGACGACACCCATCAAACGTTTATGCCGTCATCATCCGCGTAATTTCCTATCGAAATGGCCTTTCTAACCGACTTACCCAGTTCATCGAAACGGAGGAACTCTCCTTTCCGATTCTCCACCATCACTGGCGTCGCTTCCTCTCTGCGCGAAATTAATCAACTCGCAGTCATAAAAGCTGGCAAATCTGAACACTCAAACCGGGAGGCAAACACATCAAAATAAATCCCTCTCGTGATCGTCCTTTCGTTGCGGCACTCCATTTCCCGGCCACATCATCTGTGTCACCCACTGGAGGAATTTGTTTCGTCTGCAGACTGGGCCATATATCCCACGCGGCCGGAGGAAGAGGCTCACAGCCAACCATTATGGGAGCAGCTCTCTAACCACACAGCGTTTGTCAAAACATTGAGCGGGAATCTGCCAGCACGGAGACCATGTCAGCCGAGGGATAGGCGGGGCAGGGGATTCGACAACGCACAACAAAGAATGACGCTCCCGGCTGATGATGTTGTTGTCCTCCAAAGTTCTACTGCCTCTGCCATTCCCGTCCACCGCAGTGCAACTCCAGTTCAGTGCCAAGAGCAAGACACGAAGGGCTCCTACGAATAGAGAAACCGACCAGAACCGCAACTGGAACTTATCTATGCCAAAGGCGGCCGGTCCGACAATGCACAGTTGTTACTGTTTCGGTCGTGTCTGAGGGGGAAGTGAGTTCTTTCAGTTGTCTGCCAAGTCCGGCTCCGACGGTGCCGTCTGGCTGGTGTTTGTGTGCCTGGGCCTATTAAACCACATTTTTGCTAGCTGCATCCGCTGCATTGGCATGCGATGTTGCTTTTTGCACGGCATTTCGTCGTGTCGCTCATAGCCGCTATTGCCTTCTTCTACATCAGACGTTGGACCTCTGGGTGGTGGGCGAGAGGGGTAATAATTCGTTATACAAATTCAGTTTGACGGTTCGTTGTGCTCGGCGTGAGATGATGACGCCGATGACAGTTGATGTGATGTGCGAGTGTGGGAGCGACATCTGTTCGTTGCTGGCACACAGGTCACACCGTCTGCGGCTAGTGCATCGTCACTCAGACTGTGTGTGTGTGCTAGAAGATGACTGAAATCTAGCGGAAGAATGTGGGCGGAACGGCAGTAGACGTCTGAGCAACTGACAAAGAGAGTTATTGCCCGGAGGGATGGGGTTCGGCTGTAATTGGGTTTTCTTCCGTTGCGTTGGCTGTGCATCCACTGAAATGTTTGCGAAATGAGAACACAATTTTGTGTGCAGAGCAATGTGCGTGGCCTGAGGTTGGATGCAACTTAAATCGGAGACATTAAATGGTGCTAATTAGATTGGAGCATGTGCCGCGGGCAGAGGATGTAATGAGAGCAATGTGGGTGGATGTTCTGTTGGAGGAGATGTCTCGAATGGTGTTCTTTTGTTTCTGTGAGTAAGACAATCTTTTCTTTTTGGGAAGGAGACGCGAGATCAGTCTATCGGTGATTTGGGATAGTGTACATATCTGTAAGTCTCTTCTTGATTTTGTGCGTACATCTAATTAAACGGGAGCACGAGACACGTACATGCCAACCACAACAGAATTTTTAATCTGCAGAATTCACGGATTCACGTATTTGTATTGTTTTCACGTGAAAGTAAGTCACGTGTTATTTGATTCACGTATTATTATATTCACGTGCTACTAGATTAACGTAAAAAGAGGTATTATTTTCGGCGTACATCTAAGTGAACGGGACCACGAGACTCGTGCATACCAGAATTTTAAATCTGCAGAATTCAAAGATTCACGTATTTTTATTGTTTTCACGTGAAAGTATGGCACGTGTTATTTGATTCACGTGTTATTATATTCACGTGAAAAGAGGTATTATTTCCCGCAAATGCAATATTTTTCACGCAATGTTTACAACTTTTCATTGTCTTTTTCAGATGAATGAGGGAAAATCTCTAATTTCATATTTTTCGTTTTCCATTTTCTTGTTGCCTACATTGGAATAATAAATCGCGTTTGTAATCATACTCCTACTCATACCACGTAATATTTTGAACTCTTGGTGATGTGAAATCTGTCTCTGGTCGCTTGACTTTCAAATTATCGAGAGTCGATTGTACATGTTATTGTTGTTCTTTATTTTAAAACATTACTTTCGAACGTTTATAATTATTCTGGAGTCAGTCTGGTTCTAAAGCTCTTTCTTTTTCTATTTCAGGTAAGTGTTCGAAGCGATGTTGTACCTAAAATTTATACATTTTAGTGAGTTATACGTAAGTTATCTAGAAATACATGCGTGGAAGCAACTTGACAATACTAAAAACAAATAAAAATGTAAAGCTTGTCATGTAGGGTGCACATTTTGTACTTTCCGTCCGAAGGTACCGTCCCGTTCTGAATATCTGGCAACGAATTTAATCCGTTTCTCACAGACAATGGCGATTTTTTTCGAGCAGATCTCCCCCTGCGTTCACATAGGGGTGCTGGTGTGTAGACTGACTACAAAATCTATACTAAGGGGCTACCAAATCTTTACTAGTCGACCGTGCAAGACGACAATGTAAACCGTATGAAATGCAAGAAGACAAGAGACCGCAGAACCTCCACTTTAGCGTGTACACAAGTGTCGCCATACACGTCAGACAAATTTGTACAAATTCTAGTTCTTCATTGGAATTTGACGACGATGGAACATCGCTAAGAGTGGTGGAGATAAAAGTAATGCATAAACGGCATCAAATGTTAGGCAAATGCTGATGATATAGTCATTTTAGCCAGTGGCAGGATGGAGGAGACCCGGTGCGATATCATCGAATGGGGACTAAAAATTATTAAAGAGTGGTGCCTGTCAGCTGGGCTAAATCTACAGCCGTCACAAACCACCATACTACTGGAACGACTAAAACAAATAATTCTGCCAGGGAAAATACTGGCTCCAATAAAATAGGTAAAATATCTAGGAGTCATCTTAGACAGCCAACTCATCTGGAAACACACACACAGAAGAAATCACCAGGAAGGCGACGCGTGCTTTAATGATTCGTAAAAGGCTAGCGCTCAAATTCTTGGGTTGCAGTCCAAGCATCCAGGAAGGCGACGCGTGCTTTAATGATTCGTAGAAGGCTAGTGCTCAAATTCTGGGGTTGCAGTCCAAGCAGCCTAAGATGGGTGTACATAGCTATTGTTAGACCAGCAATCACATACGGTGCAATAGCATGGTTCAAAAGAACCGACCTGATCAGTGCAAGAGAGACACTCAACAAAGTTCGAAGGTTGTCAGGCCTCTGTATTACAGTGGCCTGCTTTTGGAGCTGACTCCATTGCAGCTGGTGTCATATAAAACGAGAGTGTGCAAATAAAACGATCATGAGAATGGCAAAAGAGGCGATAGGAAAGAGACAGGTGCATTACGTCGAGACAGTTCAATTTCCTTGTAAAAAAACTACCAATCATGGCCATTAGTTCAAAAAGAGCTTACCATCAAGCTCAGCACGAAAAAAGACTGGAGCAATGAATCCAGCAACAATACCGTAGAATGGTATACAGCCGGATCAAAAACTGATGAAGGAACAGGGGCAGGAGTGTTTGGACCCCGGACAAAGTACTACGAACCCATGGGCAGACGTACCAGTATCTTTCAAGCCAAATACAGATGCGATCAGATCAATCTGGACAGGATCTATAGCAACTGCGACATAGCAATAATGTCGGACAGTAGTGCCGCTATCCTGGCACTAGACTCCTGTATCATCAAATCCAAGCTCGTGGGGGAATGCCTACTGAAGCTTAAGAAACAGACTTTGTGGATACCTGGCCATTTGGGGGTAGAAGGCAATGAAATGGCCAACTCCCTCGCTAGGAAAGGCGCATCGGAACCTTTCATTGGCCCCGAACCATTCTGGGCTGTAGGAGATCACGCCCTCAGGGAACTAGAAAGAAGGAACCTGGCAGATACCAGGAACAACGCTCACGGCATGAGGCAAGCCCAGAAACTCTTGGATCAACATAACCGGAAAAGGTTCAAGGCACGTATCAGAATGAGCTAAAACAACCTCCGTATCCTGGCAGGCTTCCTAACAAGCCACTGAAGACTCAGGGAGCACCTTAGGGTACTAGGAGTATCAGAAGAAGATCTCTGCTGATTCCGCGGAGAATCTAATGAAATTTCAGAACATATACTGGAACTTCGTGTGGCGCCAGTCCACAAAAGCAAAGACATCTGGTCAGGAAGAATTGAAGTCACTAGAACCAGCGCCCATTCTCAGATTCCTAAGGGAAACTGGCTTAGAGGGAATACTCTAGGATAAATCGCTTCCACCTCCTCAACTCAATACGACTCTGAAAAGAGCAGCAAGGGAGTGGACCTTTTAAGAGAGCAAAATTATGAATAGGGGTAGCTGTGCAATATATTCTCAACAATTATAATAATAATGCACATAAATATTGACCTGATTATGTGTCCTGCAAGCATGTTGCAGTAACCAGGTGCAAACATACTCTCCAGAACCAAGTAATTCGCTCAGATAGCAAGAGAAATTCGAAAGTTGCTATTGCCGCTTTACATTACCCGAGCTCGTCACTCTCAAGTGATCAGAATGCGACCGATATTTTGTATAAAAGTGAACATACTAGCCCACACACAGGACTCATTTTAGCACACCGTCACAAGTGCGCTGTGTATGGTGCATTTAAGACATCGTTGTGGTTTGTGGTTGTGGTTTAGCAAGGTCGTGTTGGTTCATGGGCTCAACCAACACGACCCATCTAAGAGTGTCGTCAGATTCTAGTATTCACCTGAACAGCGTACAATTTTATGTAAAAATGCCTCTCTCGGATGCGTGTTCCTTCTGCTCACACTCGCCAGTGTAGAACTTTGCAAATATGTCTCCCAATGTTCAAGTGGCTTTCTCCCATCATTCGCAACATGTCCTATATCTTAAGATTATCGAATTAAAAATGGCTTTCCTTAGTAGCCACACTGCCATGGTATGGCGTTGTGATTCATGAGCAGAAATTCCTTGAATTCAGCTAAAGTCCCTCGTTGTTCATACTTTTACAAAGAATAAAGAGCTGCAGTTCATAGAGCAAGCACTGAACTTCACACCAAAAATAATCGCATCATTCATTGTTAATGTCAAACGCGCACTTAACACATTCCTCTTCCGTTTGCAGCACTCGCCTATGATTCTGCGAAAATATACATCATAGAAAATCCCCCCGGACACCCGTCGCCGTCTGGTAGCATGACCTCCAATCAATTTAAATTGTTCTCACACTCGCCGCAGTGCTGCACTCCATCCGCTGGCACTGTACTCGGAATTCTTGCAGCAATAAATTTCATAACAGCACTGGTCGCCGCTGCCGCTGTCCGACGAGCGCATGAATATGCAAATACTGTGCAACACAGTGCCCAACAACCGATGCAGGCATTACCTAATTAGTAGCGCGCCAATTGTCCCCCCTCAAAAGTCACCCTTTTTTGTGGCGTTTGCAGCGTCCAAAAAGGAAAGGCAAACACACCACAAAAAGCAAAGAGCCAAAAAGAGAAACCAAACACAAAAAAAGGGTTGGGACTGTGTATTTGTATGAAAAACGTCTGCAAACATGTCGCTGGTCAGTGGCCAGAAAGTGTTTTCCCATTCAATTCGAGGCGGTCGTTGGTGAACGACAAAGAATTTCAAAATAGAAACCATAAGCAAAGAGTATGGTGCGGACCTAGCAGACGATGAAGTAGTATTTCTTTTGACACTCTCCCTCTTGAGCGCTTGTCTTGACGCCTTATTTTTTGGCGATGCGGAAGAAGCGTCTGCTGTGCTGTAACGTAGAAAAGTTTACGAATGTCTGGCTTTGGTCAATCAAAATAAGGGAAGCACCACGCACTGTGTATGGAAGTAAAGTTTTACTTTTGTTCATGTGTCTGGCATTCTTTCTAAGAGATGACAGTACGGAAGTTTGAGCAATTCTTTTGAGGGAATTTTCAACTTTTTCGAATGAACAATGTCTCCAGTGATGACTTATGGGAAGTCTGGACCACGAAGCGTAACTACAGTAGACGCTCGATGTAGTGAACTAATAAAAACTGGGCCTGTCCACTGTAACGAGTGTGGGCTGCTTGAAGCAAATTGCATCGAAATGATTATACTTTTACGTACAGTTCATCAAAAATTAATTAAATGTAAGAGATTCGATACTGATCAGAGATAATGAAGAGATAGAGATATCCAACTTTGACCATTTTCCCCTAGTCCATGACGGCATTGAGCCGTAAAAAATAAGAGTCTAGTGAATTCCCTTGCATTTCACACATACTTTCACAAAATTCCCGGATCCACCACAAAAATGGCGGAAAATTCGCGGATTTTTAAGGAAAATGGCGGCAAATTCGCAAATTCGCGGGCAAAAGCAATAATACGTGATGGGGATGTTCAGAAGTCGATTCATAACCATTTTTATGGCTTAAAATAAATAATGAGAGCATCGACCTCAATTTAATTCTTAGTTTATATGCCTACAGCCTATCTGACAAACTGAAAGAGCACTAGTGACTGAGGTTCAGGTCAGCAGTCAACACCCAAGCTACTAAATTGGCTTGTTGTCTGTGCTGATCCCTAACTTATATGACAACATAGAGGCGATCGTCTCGGTTGGTTTGCAATTTTGTGCGTCTTTTTCACTGTCTAATGATATGTAACTTTTGATTAAATATTCACGCACATTCTCAAGGTCACACTTCATCCAAAAAATCATCGAATTCCTTCGACCACAATCAACAAATAATGCCCCAAAGTAATGCGTAGCAATATGAGGTCTTCATGATTTCATTTATTTGCTTTTTCTAAATCTGTGCAGTACAGCCGTCGACCTTGTGACTAGAGGAAATCGTATAAACACGTCATATCATCAAAAAGTCTGAACTTTTCTAGAAAAAAAGAATACCCTGAATTACTTGAATTACTTATCTTGTATGTGAGCGCAATAGATTTGATTGCGAGTGAAAATAAAGAATAGTCGCCCGAGTACTGGAGATCAGTCTGATTTCTGAGGCAAATCTAGTGCTGGTCCATAAACTTCTTGTCGACGACTTCTTTGAAGACTTAATTGCTTAAAGCTGTTGTAAAATGCATTGTCTTCCAAAAAAAAAAAAATTAACGCGTGGAAAATGAAATTAAAGTCATGTCATATCACACGATCGTTGTGGCAGATTTTAATTGCTCGTGATAAAAGACTTCATAAACTCTGTGCGTAATTAGACGATATATTCAATGTTTTGAGAGCACGCCTGTACATGTACATTTCTTATTTTTGAATTTATAAATAGACAAGTGATGCTTACATTCCTGTTGTGCTTCTGTTCAGAATGAAGCTGTGGATTGTTTATTTTGGTATTACGAGGGGCGTTCAATATGTTCTCGGTATCGATATGAAGGAAAATGCGAATTCAATTTAAATTGTTTTTATTTTTCAGTATAACCTCCCCTAACATCAAAGCATTTGTTACATCTTGAGATAAGCACTTTTTTAAACCGTCAAAAAAATAATTTTCCTCTTTCTCTGCAAAATACCCATTTATTGCCGACTTGAGTTCTTCATCATCCGAAAATCTTTTTCCACGAAGACATCTGGACTATAGTGTGGGTGTTGGATTTCTTCGAAACCACAATCTCGCGCAGCAGCCTTGGAAACTCGCGCCTTGGAAGCGTAGGATGTGGCGTTGATGGTTTCACCTTTTTTTTGTACTCAATGAGCAAGATTCCTTTTGAGTCCCTAAAAACTGTGGCCATGAGCTTCCCGGCAGACGGAGTGACTTTGAACTTCTTCGGGGGGTCTGTTCGTTTTTTATGCCACTGCATGGACTCTTGTTTGCTTTCAGGGTCATAGTGGTGGGCCCATGTTTCGTCACCAGTAACAATTCGATCCATAACACTGTCCGCGTTCTCACTACACATCTCCAAAAGCTCTCTACAGCATGCGATTCTCACTTTTTTCTGAGGCGCTGTGAGCATTCGTGGCACCCACCTTGCACTGACCTTTGAAAGGTTAAGATGGTCATGAAGAATGGTGTTCATGGTACCAATTGAAAGCTTGCCGATCTCTGCCATTATTTTCACCTTTATTCGGGCATCATCAAGAACAAATTTTTCGACTTCTTTGATGCTTTCTCCCGTACAAGCAGTAGCCGGGGCGCAGTAGCGGGGTCGTCTTCAATGCTCTCTCTCTGCGTCTCTTGAACTCACTTGACCACTTTTGCACAGTTGATAATGAAGGTGCGGAACCCTGGTAAACAGCCACCATCTCTTCATGAATAGTTTTTTTACTTTTTCCTTGCTTAGTGAGAAATTTAATTACAGCGCGATGCTCAACTTCATCATCGTATCAGTTGCCATTATGAGTCTGTCTAGAGATAAAACGCGAATTAATAATCACATTTATATGAAATTGTACATGAATGCACTAAAATAATGGTATTACTTGATAAATAAGTCAATTTATATATACAACGACAGCTTCACCCCGATACCGAGAATATATTGAACGCCCCTCGTATGGCGACGAAGGAATCGATTCCTATTCAAACTGAGGGTTGTAGTGACGATCTTGGGTTATAAAGGGTTTCCCGAAATTAACGCGAGACTTGAATGTGCCACCTTTGGTAAGGAAATTGTTGGTAACACTGAAAAGTGAACAAGCCGATAGTTTAGGTTTCGTAAAAAAAAATGTCGTGATACCATACAGCAATGCGTTCCCATTAATATTCCACAATAATATGACAAAACTTAAGTGTGGCGGCACCTATATCTTTTTGAAAACGAGGCTGATCAAGCCTGATGACACATTTCTCTCCGCCGAAATTGGACGATATTGATGTGACAAAAATGTGGTTTCAATAAGACGGCGTGAACTACCATGCAACCTGTGAAACGATACACTTACTGCATGAGACATTTCCTGGCCGTGTCCTCTCTCGTTTTTGTGATTACCATTGGGTCCCAGACAGTGAGACTTAACAACATTTGATATCTTCTAAAGTCAAAGGTTCATGTCAACAAGCCCAGACTAGACGTGCTTTATAGGAGGAAATTTATCGACGCAGTCACATTTTGCAAGCATGGTCATGCAATAATTCGACAAAAGAGTGCGCATGTGCTGACAAAGCCATGGAGGCCATTTTCCCAATGTGGCAGTTTTTTTTTTATAAGAAAACGAAATGCTTACATTGTCCTTTCTCTTGGGCTGTCATTGAAATGTAATCCACCACATACGCGCACCAACATAACCATGTTCTGAACCAAAGGCACCCAAGAGTTATACAAATTATCAAATGCAACCACCAAATTGAAATTGATCCCACTTGAAGACACAAATCTGAGGCATACGTGATTGCTATCGCTGCTCTGGTAGAATCCATGCAGCTCGTTGTTGGACGTCATTGGAAAGTTCTGCTCGTTAAGCAGATTTAACGCGTTGAGCCTTGTACACGGATTGTGTTTCTCAAGTTCCTGACTTCCTGGTTAGGATGACTGTTGATGTTTAGTAGCTGCTTTCTGAACAGTGTCACCATGCACTATTGCAGGGGGATGATGCGTGCTTGGTCGTAAAGCCTATTGTTGCTGGGGTGCCTTTGACGGTCTCTGACAAATGTGTGTTCGGTACATATTCGCAGTATTTTTTTTTTTTCGAAAATTGCGAGCTTCGCCATGCTGGTCTTAGAGATGGTGTGCCATATTGGGAAGCCGTATGTTAAGATCGGCCGTATAAGCTGCTTGTATAGCAGCACTTTTGTCTTCTGGCTTAATCCAGTTTGCTTGCGCATCAAGGGATAGATGCGTTGGAAGCCTATTAGAAGCCTGTTGACCTGACTGTTGAACTTCAACCTATCCTTTTCGTTTGTTGATAATTCCGTACCGTTAGGTTACGACATTTGGCTGCTGCTCTGCATCCACTTCTGGATGGTCTCTTTAAGCACATAAGTACCGATTTCCCAGCATTGTTACGAATACCCCATTTGGTATAGTTGTCAAATTTGTTCCCTGTTTGGATTTCGACTTTTCGAGCGGCTATCTGTGGTAACTTCGAGCTGGCATAAGTCAGCGAGTCATTCGCAAATAGACAGCAGTTCAGTGTGTCGGTTGGATGTGATTGATCTGCCGTGTAGATGTTGAAAAGCCACGGCCCCAGTTTGGATCCCTGTGCAACTCCCGCCTTGGTGCTCCCCTCTGTTGACTAGCTGCCTTCAAATGAGATGTAGAATCTTCTGGAATGTAGAAAGCTATAAATTATTCTGATGAGGTTGGAGGGGATTCCCATCTGGTTTAGCTACCGTATCGAAGGCCTTTTCTACGTCCAGGAAGCAGGCAACGGTGACCTCGTTATTGTTCAGCGCAACATCGTGGTGGAACTTCGTTAGATTATGTAGCGTTGAATGTTTTTTCCCGAAATCCGGAATGACGCTTAGGTCGGTAGACCATCGTTTTAGTTTTCGCACTGCCAGTCTCTCCAAGATCGTGCATATATTGCACAAGAGCGATATAGGCCTGTATCCTGAAACACTGGCAGCGTTCCCCCTTTTTGGGGCCAACACCCTAACCTTTAGTTTTTAGGCCTTTTAGGAAAATAATTCCGTTCAAATAAATGTTTATCTCGTTTTAAATCGCTTGTAGCATAAGTTGTCAACTAGTTGAATTTTTTTGGACAGAGAATGTGATTGTTTTTCTGAATACATGTGAGGTGACAGAAAAATGCGAGGCGCGAATTACTCACATCGTCTAGAGGAAAACGGGGGACTACTTAGGTTGTCAAGTCGTAGAAATATTTGCCGTCCAAGTGACTAAATGTGCGAGATGAGAGGGTACTGCAATTGCAAAGAGGGTGGGTGAGAATTGGTTCTGAATGGTACAATGGTAGAAATTCCGGTTATAACGCCAATGAGAGTTCTAAGATTCGGCCCACTCATTTTGGACCGATAGTAGGTCATAATAGCTTTGTGCTGAGGCACCAAGTACCCAAAGACCATCTACGCTGGCTGTGAGTCAAGCTTTAGTAGACGTTTTTTAGTAGCTATAGCCATGGAGCCATGGCAGTCCGGAAAGAGAGTTGAGCTAGTGCCCTTTCTAAGCAATTGAGGGACATCTTGGAGTTGAATGTGACTGCACACTGCCTGTCTGCCCGAACAAATGACAATATCTGTGCCTTGTATTACATCGATTTTTCGCCACGGCAGAACTTCTTTAATCGCTATAGCATCTGCCTGAAAGACAGTGGAATAGTAGATGGAATGAGAGTTGAAAATTCAGATCCTTAGAGTAGACTCCCACAACTACTCCTTCACCCATCGTCGAACCATCTGTGAAAACACGCAGAGGACCGTCCATCCTCTAGTGGCGAGACTTCCGGTTGGATCTGGACGGGATGCTGCTTGAGGACGAGGAGTTCTTCTCCACGAGGAGCTTATGTACCAGGAGATCGGTGTCTGCAGGTATTTTTTTTTTTTTTTTACTTTGCACATATGTAGCGTACAGGGGTCGCTATAGCATTCAAAGGGGACCCAAATTATTGCCACATACGGATGATCGATGACAGAAATATCATATTCTACACAAACCGCCGTTTCATATATGTACGTGTAGTGAATTTACAGCTGCTCAGCTCATTGCAGTCTAACGACTGCATTTGTTGTGCAACGGAATCTCTTCCCACGGCATTCAGTTCCATCGTATCCCTCAAACGTGTTTCATAAGCCGGAAATTGGAGAAATTCCTGCAAAACGTATTCTTCCTTCCGCTCTTGAGCGACTGTCGCAGGCTGGGCTTGCATAAAATTTGTCCAGTCAAGAGGATGGCAAATATTTACCCAAGCCAAATGAAAAACAAACAATTTCAAAAAAGGTTCCAACTTTGTTTTATTTTAATACCGAAAATGGAAAATGGATTTTCCAAGCGCAGCGACAACGGCAAAGGTGTTTTAGGAAGTGACTGAGGATGCTAATGGCCTCACTTCAGTAGAGCACACATGATTTTTGTTCTTCATTGCGTTAGCGAATGTGCCAAACAGGAAGACAAACGTTACGCTGTTTGTGTGCTCAGAGCTGCTATGGAATGTTGCTAATGGATGCACTTAGCTGCAGTTGATCCCACAATAGTGTGGGGGAGACATTACATAAATGATTTGATTGATTTTTGAATCAAATATAGAGTTCTTCGTTTGCGTAAGAGATTTATGTAATGGACTGGCTTTTAGAAGATGCTTTGCATGCTACCCATTCTGGATGGTCTTTGTCAAGTCGCTTTGATTTACATCGATTATGATTTTGTTTCTTCTGGGTTTTATTTAATTTTCTTATTGGGTCGGGGGATAGTTTAGTAGACAGGGTTTCATTATCCATATGTCGTTCGGAGTTTTCCTTGCTGTTTGCTTCTCATCATGCCTGAACAACGACCGACCCTCATTTAAACAATGGATCCCACTATCAGCAACGCTGACTTGTCGCCTAGTTTTCTAAACTCATTCATGACTGGCACTATAAGTGTCTTGTCGCCCGAGATGCTTGCCAAAGTGTCTTGATCTTGGTCAATCTCTCTCTATTGGTTGTCGTTTTGCGGACTGTTGGAACATAGATAAATCCGATCCTACAATGTCCTTTGAACATTTCAACGGCAAGTTTGCCTACGTATCGGCAGGGCACTTAAAACTTTCAGCCCACTTTTCTTACTTGGCTTACGACAAATGCCTTCTAGCACCAACCTACGCCTTTAATCCGCCGCCCAGTGCTCCGTGTTGCGTGGCATCATGGAATTATGAAAACACATTTGAACCAGAATATTGATACATTATGGCTTTCCTAGATAGACAGCACACGCCGTTCAAGAATTAGGTACATATCGATCATCGCAACACAAAGAGGCGTAAGTGTTTTGTGCCAATTTTTCAGGAGAGCAAAAAGAAAAAATATTGGTTTCCTTTTGATAAAGTATGTTGACATTTTTGGGGTATTTTTGCTGACCAAACACTTTCATTGTTTTAAAAAGAGTTTAGAAGTGTTATCTTATCTGGTTTTCTGTGTCCACCTTCAGTCGAAAGCTATCACTTACGCCTTTTTCTCTTGCTTCGGAATGTCGGAGAGTCACTTAGTCACTGAATTTCGACAAAATGCAAGCCATTTTTTTAACCTTAGAAATAATTCCTTGCTTTCTTCCGACTACCGAAACCATTTGTAAAGTTCTTGGGCATACTCCTCGATCAAAAACTGACTTTCACATTTGAAATTGACAACACATTTCAGAAACTCTAATTAAGGTAAATGTCGCCACCCACTTTTATAAGCAGGAAATCGTTGCTTGAAAATAAAATAATTTTACACAAGATGATTTTCCAAGCTATCTTCCTGTATGGCTGCCAGGTCTGGGGTAGCTGTGCTAAGTGTCACATTAAATAGCTTCAAATATCGCAAAACAAAATACTTAAAATGATGCTTAATCTACCGTGGCATCACTTTACATTGGATCATTGGATGTTGAATTGATCTCCTCCAGGATAAGCAAACTTAATCGAACATTCAAACTATGATGTTATACAACTGACAACCCTCTAATAAGCCTATTCTTTCCACTTAACCACTCAAATTTCCAAATACCTTCCAAATTTCGTTTCACTCTTGTACCCTAATTTCATTTCACTTCATTTTCATCGTCAAAATTGGCGTATTCTCAGAAAACCCACGAGTAATTTTGAGAAGCAAGTGCATCCACAACGCGTGTGTTGTGTTTCTTTTTCGAAACTTCATGTGGCAATTGATGGTGTTCGTTATAATGACAGCCCATAGTGTTGTCATTCTTCGGAAGTTTTACTCGAATTGATTAGCGCAATGAAGCGGTCATGTCCAAACTCATCCATTCAAACATATCAAACTGTCTACACCAGGCGAGACCAGGTAATTCCAGTCAATTCCAGTCAATTCTACACCGGATTTGTGAGTCTCTTCAGATTGAAGACAAGTAAGACATAATTTGAAGCGACATAACTTCATCGGCTGTTCAACTACACTGGTACCCACTGAAAAGAAACATCTCGTCGAAAGACAGCCGACAGTGCTCTAGAATGAAAAATTGCAATGTGCAGGGTCTTGATTGCGGCCACACTGCCAGACCAGTTAGTGCACATATCACATTGATCTTCAGCCAGGAAATGACTCTTTGAACGCCATGGTCTCTGCCTGAAAGACGCTAGAGTACTTAGTTGAGAAGAGTATACAGTGAAACCTCTCTTGAGCGGACACTGACCATCGGACAATTTTTGTCGCAAACACTTTTAGGTTTCTATGACACGAATTTTGTGTCTTGAGTAGGTTGCTAAGGGATTGGAGTCCGTCTAAGAGAGGCGTTTCCCACAATTCACAAAAATATGTTGTCCCAGTCCGTTTAAAAGAGGTAAATTGTTCCAAGAGATGTTAGAATGCTCGGAAAGTACAGACAAAATGGTTGAAGCGCAAATGTCCGCTCAAGAGGGGTGTCCTTTGTGAGAGTTTTCACTGTATGCAGCTTATTGAGATTTTTTAAGTAGATACCTACACTCACTCCTTCCAGGATCTGATGGTCAGACTCAGAGACAAAACTATTCCATGGTGGATTAGTGTAGCATCGGTGTAGTTCGGTATATGAGTTCGTAGTTGAGTAGCCGATCCTCATTTCGGTCCCAGTGGCTTACAAAAATGTCCAGCTCAGGCACCATGGTATTCCCAATCCTAGAAGCACGCGTATTGTCAAAATCGGAAGGAGAAAAATGCTTACTTGCTGCAAGAGAATAACTTCGGTCCCGTATGCACTTACGATTCTTAAAAGAAGAGGCTGAATCATGAAATTTACTGGCTGTCTAGCGACGTCGATCTCTCTCTCCCTTGTCTCAGATGGCTAGGTCGTTCAGAGCGAATGGGCAATAACTCTTCGGACGGGAAAGTCAAAAGTCTACAACTCCCACCCCAAGGACAAACACAATAAAGAAAGACCTCACCTCTGGTGACGTCTGAAAAGAGGGCTAAGTCAGTACGTAGGTGGAAAAGCGTCTTTACTAAGGCCCAGGACTACCGAAGAAGTAGAAGAAAATCCCTTAATGCTTATATGACCCATTAATTAGTGGTTACGAATATGTCTGCTCAGCATTTTCTTTCCGAAAGTCGATCCTCTATTTCCTCTTGATGCGCACTTGCGATCATCTTAATCATCATGCGTCCTTCCTACCTGCCTTCCTTAATTCGGAGTAAGATGTTCGCAGTGATTTCTATTTCCTATTCATAAATCATGTCTTGTGGTCATGGCGCACACGAATCCTCCAAACACTGATGGCTCCGGCTCAACTGAGAGTCTCCCAAGTTGTCGCCTCTTCAATCTCTCAATTGATTAATGACTTTTCTTCCTCGATTGAGTCCGAAGAGGACTTCATTCTCTACCTCGGCATTTCTGCGAACTATCCTCAAAACAAAGCAAACATCAATCTAAGTCGACTGACGTGACATAGGGCTCTCCTTCCAATTTACCGCCTTAATTTTGATGCTTTCTAAATTCTTGTGCAAATTCCTGTGTATCGTGAAAGGCTTCCTGGAATTCCCGAATTTCCATAAGACCACCGTCGCCAGCGTGACAAATCCCGGTTCTTCTAATTGACAAACCTGCTTTTACGTCGGCCCGCCTAATGAGTGTGTGTCAGCTCAGCGTTGGGATTACAGACCACACCCCGGAGTGCAGTGCGAAATCTCATTTGTCTTCGAAGTCCCTGCAAAAATAATTCCTTCCCTCCTGGCGCTGTATTCCTACCTGAGTCGTCCTGCACACAAGGACCTCTGTAATTCATCTTCCGTACGACAATCGGTGTGGGATCTTATCCTCATCATCCCGCTCAGTGCACACTTGGCTTGTCGCCAGAAGCGGAGCTCCTGCCCCAATCCCGTGTGGTATTTCCCCGCCGGGCATGCGTTGGCACTTCAGTGCGCTCCAGTCCTCCGGGTAGCCTTATAATTGAGTGCGCCTCGATGAGTAGGCTTCTTGCATTTTTTTGCTGCCCCTTCTCGTGGTGGTTTGATTGCCGCTTTGGATTTATCTGTGACTATTAAACGAGCAACGACGCAAAGCAGACTTGCAGCATCGGAGATTCTCGCACTCAATGGACCATCAAGAGTGTGACTATCTCTTGGATCGATTCGCACTAGACTGCCGGAGGAATGTGCGTGCGGTGAGCCTGATAAACGAGAGTCTCCCTGTACGAGGATATCTTGGGTATAGAGTTGCACCCAGAGCTGTCCTATCCACACAGAACGCACTCGCTCTAATGACGGTAATTAATTTCAGCCGCAGAGATCGGATGCCTGGACGGGTTTGCATTGTGTAGCAGTGCTTGGGGCGGCAGATAAGGACATTTTGGACACGGGCTAGAGACGTCTGTGCGAATGATTGGAATATTCCCGCTACTCAAGGAGTTGAGATGGAAATGAGATACCTGCTGCGCGGTGGACTGCAGCGCGACAAGAGATTCCAAGAAAGGCGCAAAAAATTCTCCAATTACTGGTTGCGTGAGTATTGCGAGGAATAATTAGCCTGCTGCTGAAATTCCATTGGTGCGGTTTATAATTACCCAGGCGAGGGAAATTGCATGCGGCCTGTCTATGGTTTAGACAAATTGCTGCATAAACGCAGTTGATTGGGGTTAACTGCTGAAGGAACTGGAAGGGATACAAAGGAGCAATCACAAGGACAAGAAAAGAATTTTGTGCTACGGTCAACCAACATGTAATTAGGAAGGATGTGCCTTTGAAGCAGACAATGAGGTGTATTTTGGCCGCCGTTTCGGTGATAACATTTGTTAGGGAGCACCTAGGCTTAAAAGCCTGCGCGAAGTTGTTGGTAGCTCCCCAGCAGGCGGGATGACAACGATAAAACTCTGGACATACAGCTTCCTCGAGGCCTCCATGGATAACCTCTGCTACTACATAAGGCGTGAGGTTAACCAGGCATTAGAGCACACAAATACGTTCGAGCTAACTTCCTCAACGATGGAAGTCAACCTTGTATAGCACAGTCCTCCAAGTGCCGTAGGCCTGATCAGTAAATAAGAAGGCTAGCACTTGACAGTCGTGAAGAGTGGCGAACAACAAATTGGGCAGCGTTGTGTCCCAAAACTCATACATTTGAATTTCCTAAACCAAATTAATATACCTAGTGGGCCGTAGCCACGTAAACGCATATCAAATGAAGGCATTAAGCAGAAATGAAGTATGAGAAAGATTAGTGGTGTGCCAACCCGAAATTTTTTCAAACCGAGTTAACCCGGGTAAAAAACAGAAGCAAACCGAGTTGTAACCCGGGTTAACGAACTCGGTTCGATGATCAAGCGAAAGCAAAAAAACATTGATTATGGAATGGGGCAAATGGAGTTATTTTGTCTAATTCTTTTTAGTTTCGGGTATGTTTCGGTGTCCTATGGTTAACGCGTTGGCAAGGGAAGCGATTGGCGTACGGCGTAGCCAATACAGGCTGTTTGTGTGCAAATTGCTGTTATCAGCGAAGGAATGGATTGGATTAGAAGTAGCAGACAAGAGATCATTTATAAAAATGAGAAAGAGTGTCGGAGACAGAACAGAGCTATAAAGGAACACCAGCATTTATTTGGTGGATATCAGACTCGAACCCATCCAAAACTTGAATTGAACTGTAATTTCTAATCCATTTAAGGAGAGATTCATCGACACCTTAGGCACGCATTTTCGACAAGAGAGCTTGATGCCAAACTTTGTCAAATGGCCCAGAAACATCAAGAGCAACGATCTTGCTTTCGCCTGCATTGTGCCAAGATTGGTTCCACTTTTCGGTGAGATAAGCCATCAGATCACCAGTGGACCTGTTGCTGCGGCAACCATACTGCCGGTCATTAAGAAGCTTCCGCGATTCAAGATTTTTTATAAGCTGACGATTTATCAGCGTTCCCATGACCTTAGACAGAAGGGACGTAAGTGCTATGGGTCGGTACGAGGTGGGTGATGAAGATTCGCCCTTTTTAGGGACGGGCTGGACAAATGCTGTTTGCCATCTGCTCGGAAAGAGGCCAAAAGAGTAGGACTTTCGCAGTCGTTTTGCCAGCGCAGAAGAACACCTCTTCAAACGAGATCTTTGGACGTCGAGATCTTTAAGTACTCTTGCAACTGTACGAGTGCGGAAGTGGAATCGTCCGAACGTGAAATCTCCGCTCTCAAGTACAGGTGGCGACATATTGGAATCTGACAGTGTTGAGCTGGCTACAAAATGCGCCGCAAGCAGATTTGCTTTGTCTAAAGACCTGACAGCTGGGATGTCATTGTAAATGAGCGTGGGTATTGAAGACGGAATTCTCTTTTTTTTTTTACAAATGAAAAAGTTTTTGCTACCCTTGGGACATTGTAGCACTTTTTGCCTCAACTTTTGCTCATACGAGAATTTCACTCGTCTTATAATTGCATTACAGTACGGTTCTTCTTATTCTGGTTTTCCTCGGTAAGGTTGGCTTTGTATATCCGGAAATTCAACTCTCCTTAATTGCTTATGTAGGTTTTCTCTAACATTTTTGGGGTTAAAACTATTATACGCTGAAGCCATGACAATCGGTCGTTTAAGTTAAATTAAGTAGAATTAATCGTTAAATGTCCACTGTGAAAACGAAATTTGTTTAATTTATCGAAGGATCGAGACTTAAGCTCACATCCACCATTTTTTACTACTTTTCTGTTAAAGTAAAAAGTCTGCATTTCTGAATGTCACGTACACGGAAACGGAGGATAGCTAGTTAAAGTTGAAACAAAGTTCTGTCAAACCATTCACCACTAAGCCCTCCCAACATGATTTGCTTCCAGTCATCAAGGCCAAGCTGGAGGCTCGAAGGTCATTTGAAGACCTTCCAAGCTGGAGCATTGGTGTGGTATCGCTCTATGTGGCCAAGGTAGTGCAGTGGACTTATTTCTGAGAATGACAGCTAGTTCTAGTGATTTCAATTCTTCTTCTGATATTAGGTGCTTGTCCAGAAGACCGAATCTCCAGACTTGAGGCAGAGAACCCAGGACCGTGAGCGATAATAATAACATGTGTGCTGCACCAGTCCCAGGTAGAACTAGGCCTAGCTTCAACAGGAACCACTCATGTTGTGTTCACCAGTGAATGGGACCAACAGTCTTATGAGGACTCTGAAACTTTTTCGAACCCGAATTAGTTGTTGATCATTGTCAGTGACTTGAAATGATCAATTCCACCTTAGACACGATAGTCCTCCGTTGACTCACAGGTTCAGAGTCGAAGAATCTTCGTGAGTTACCTATACGCTCTGCATGGCTCTGCCACCTTAGGCGTTGGATCCGTAGACGAATGACTGAGCTCATGTCGCTAGTACAGTCCGTGGTTGAATCTCCCGAACGCCATCAACTCCAACAGGCCAAAAATCACACTGATAACATTTCTGTGTTGAGATTGTTTATGCCTCTGAGTCGTTCCGCAGGACAAGGACGCGTAGTGGTTCTCCGAGAGACAGCTCTATGCGCCTTGAGCCCATAGAGGGTTGGCACGAGTTGAGGGTGTATTGCATCGCGACCTTTAGATCTATTGTAACCCCTGACTGTACTGATGATTCATGCCAAGATTATCTTTAAGAAGCGGCCGTGATTACGGCATCTCACCTCCCATTCTTACGCAGAGTTCTTGCTATTGCCCAATCAATTAGATATGGCCTTCTCAGCTGGGAGAGCGTAACCAGCTGGGTGTACGACACTTGAGGTGCCTAGTCCAGGACCGTAGTTGGTATATTCAGGCATATTCACTGAGGTCCAAGAAGAAGAAGAGCCATCTCCTTCCTCCTAATTCTTTGACTCATTCGTTCCGCAGAATACCCTTTTGCCACCACAAGGTACGGTTAGATCTATCATATATCTCCTTTAGAGAAATGCAGAGTTTTACCATCTTGTAGTTGATTGATGGTGTTGCCAGAGGCCTTGCCGCCTATTAGACGACTGGCTCTTGAACAGCTGTTACTTCTGACTGGAATGCACCTAGTGATCCGGTAGACGGAGAGACATAGAAATCGCATCTCTGGTGATCTAGCGCAGACCCCTGAACATGTGCCTTCATCCGATCTGTGCAGATTTCCATAACAGTCGGGTTACGGACGTTGTCTCCGTCCCATTTGTCTCTTGAGGGAAATGCCCTCAACGTGGATTTTTGCTACGTACTCGACAATGATCTTCATATGCTAACTGTCTCGGCTAGTTATTCAAAAGGCATCCACTTCAAGTCCAAGTCCACATCTCAATAAAAATGACTCTTAACACACGGTGTCCCAACACTTCAACACAAGCCTGTGCACGATTGGATTATTCATTAGATTTCCGCAAAAAGCAACCGTCTGCAATTCTAATCACCTTCATGTTGCCCGGTCCATCCGGGCCTCAGCGCTTTGCAAATGAAAATTTTAATTTTCAAGCGATATTACTTTCGCCGCTCTCCGCTGGCAAGTGACAGATGTTCAGCCGAGCGAGGCACCTCTGTTGGTCGGGCCGAATCAGAGGTTTGCCAGCGGATTCTGACAAGTGGCTCGTGAAGAAGCACTGATCCCCTCGAGGGCAGGACAATGCACTCCTACATGTCTAAATAAGGGATTACTGATCCAACAAAAAAAAGAAGGAAGAGGGAACGAAGATTATTTATGTATCTCCGAGATACGGCAGAGTACATGCTCAACACACGCCACCGGGCAGCAGATGTTTTTTTTTTTTTTTGTTGCCCAAAAAACCTAAACTCGCAAGACAGGTACCCAATTTTGGTGCTCTCCCTCTGTCTCACCTCTCAGTACCCTCTTGAGAACTGGTTCTGTTGAACCTTCAGGAACTCACTCACGTTCTTCGGTACTCTCTCCGACAGCGAGTGAAGAAAAGAGGAAAGGAAAATATCCTGTTGCGCAGTGTCTACCTCCACAGACATTTCAGCCGCCAGCAGTGAAGTCCTTCAAAATGAAGTTTATTCCCACTTCTCCCACCTTCCACATCGTCCGAAGGAGGAGAACGGTGAGAAAGGCGAAGGTGTGTGTGCGTCTGAGAGAGAGAGAGAGAGTGAAGTATCGAATATCCTTTCAGAAGTACATAAGAACCCAACAGCTGTTGCTGAGATTTTTTGAAAAATCAACGAACCGCTGCAGCCTCGCACCAAGGATCCATGCATCGCCGTCGTACAGTCGTTCTTCGCACCTCGTCCGGACTGTGTTCTCGCATCGCATCTCGGAGATTATCGGTTTTCGTCAGTCCTCTCTGCAGTCTCGGCAATTCGATCAAGTGACATGGTTACGTATCGGGAACGTTTGATTTCTGGGCAATTGCGTCTCACACGGGTTCGGGTTACGTATTTATCATCAATGACGGAGTACACGACCATGAATGGAGTGAATGGGACCTACACAAGGAGCCCCACTACCGACAGTCCACAGCCACCGCTATCGCCAGCAAGGATATGCTGCCCATCAGTAGAATCACCGCCACGGTAAGTGGGGCGGGGGAGGGGGCAGGATGTGCCGATTGGATGACGTGTAATCTCTTGAATTTTAATTACCGACCTCTCAATGGATGAAATATTCAGCTGAGAGCAGGTGGTGAAGGGTGCGAACGTGCAAACTGCCATGCCAACAGCGCCACCGACAAACATTAATTCGTGAGGACAGGATATTAAATTAAGTGCATGCATGGCATTGGATTTAATTAAGCGGATAATTTCACATGTCCAACACTTGCTCTGCGACTGGAAGGAAGGACACTTTGATTCGAAATTCAATCCGTGCCGTTGCAATTGCGGCGCCGGGACCGTAGCAGCAATATGTAAACGGTTTAAACGTCGTTGCTTGTGCGTTCAAAATGGATGCTTAAATCGTCCTCTATTGGATAATCGTGTGAAATTTGATTGGTTTTTGTGCTGGGACTGGGATGCTGTGTCGCATGTGTTTTAAATAAAACTCTCCAGTGGAAGTTTTAAAGTGTGTGCGCTTGTTGGTGGGATGAGCAATGTCGAGTAGGAAGTTAAAAAACCAAATAAATCCGGATTAATATTCGGAGTTGCGGTGTGTGAGCTTGCAAATGTGTTGTTGATTAATTCCATACATGTTCAGTTTAAAAAGGAAATCCCGGTGGCTTGCAGTTTGGAACATGAAAGTGGCCAAGTGATATAATAAAGCCTTTAATTATTGATATTCTATGTTCAGCTGTGCGTCGGGGCGGTCCTGTGCCTCAACAAACAATCCTCTCCAGCCAGCGCTATCGGTAGCTAGCTGCGTCCACTTGGTGGTCTGAAATTGGTGGAGCGACTTCTCCACTTCCTAGACTGACTCGGACTCGAAGACTCTTCGGCCCGTATTCCAGTTGCCTATACCTGTCCTGTGCCTCAACAAACAATCCTCTCCAGCCAGCGCTATCGGTAGCTAGCTGCGTCCACTTGGTGGTCTGAAATTGGTGGAGCGACTTCTCCACTTCCTAGACTGACTCGGACTCGAAGACTCTTCGGCCCGTATTCCAGTTGCCTATACCTTCAACATGGATCTTATACCTTACCTGCGTACACTCCCGATTGTGGTTAAATCTTCTCCACCCGGTGTCTTGAATGCAAACATGTGTCTCACGAATAACTGCCATCTTGAATTGGCAAGGGACTTATTCGCCTGCCTGCTTTCGGAATTGTGCACGCCACTGAGTCGAACAGCAGGACGCGTACAATCAATGTGCTGTACAGTCAGAGTGGTTCTTTAAGTTAACTCAAATGCCCCTTAAGCCCAAAGAGAGACCAGTTGGCAAGGCTAATCCTGCATTTTATCGTGGAGCTGATGTTGTTCGGACTCTTCATCGACGAGCGAGCGACTACTTGCTTGCTTCCCTCATCGATGACAGCTTATACTTCAATTAGCTCTTAGCTGCAGTCGAGTTCGGTTATAACGACCACTCATGGGAGACGAATTTCCCGTCGATACAAGCGGGTGTCGCTAAAAAGGGTTGTAAAAGACGTTGTTCATTATTGAACGGGAAACCAAACGTTAGCTTCGTCGTTATTACCGAAATATCGTTACAACCGAGGTCGCTATATGCGAATTAGACTGTATTTGTAAACTTTTGCCTTAAGAAATCGAAACTGAGAGGCACACAGTAGATTGTGACCGACACCAAAAGTGTTATCTCTCTTTACCGATCAGCAACTACGGTTGCCGCTGCGGTGGCTTGGCAGATGCCCCGACCGTCGCCCTGAACTAATCCGGAACTAATCCATTATCCACTGGTAGATAACCAATAAGACCTTATTAGAAAATGGTGTCGTCGGAGTTGGAGGAGAAGACTTATTGTTCCGTGTCTTAGCGGAAAGTCGTGTCCTGCCAGTGTCCGATGTCATTACAGGACAGAATTCCAATGTGCAATCGGTTCAGGGATAGCTCCTTCTTGGGGCGTTTTGATTCCAGTCTAGGCCAGACCATGACATTATGGAAGGGTAGTGATTAAAAGAAACTAGGCACTCCGTGAGCATGCCAGACCGTGAGTTCTATGAAATTTGCGTTCACTTGCCTGGACGCATCTTTCGCTTCTTCGAGATTACCGACAGTCACCGTAACCTGTCGTGTTCTGTGCAGTTATGTACCTTGCTTTATTCAAGGAAGCTCCTTCACTTCTTTGGTGAACTAGATGTATGATGCTTTGGAGTGAAATCGACCATGTGGACCGCATGGCACTTCTTTGCGCACAGAGATAAGAGTCCTTAAATAATAAGTATGAGCCTATCAGAAGTGGCTCGAAATTATGTTGATCGTCACTAGAAAGCTCTGAGGACCTCAGAAATTGTTATTTTGGTAATTTTCCGGGTTTTGTGGGTCACGCCACCTGGGCACTGATCGTCGTTGGTGTGTAGCCTCCTACGGCGCGCGGATGGTTTCACGTTTAATAGCAACATTCATAATTCACAGCCGTACCCCTTTCACTGACAAATGCTCTAAGAGCATTCCTAGAAAAAGCTTCTCAAACTTCGCCGTTCGGAGTCGGCCTAAAACAATGCCATTTGTACCGAAAAAATGGTTCTGAACCGTCATCAGCATTTAATTAGAAATGCTGGGCTTTTTGAAACTGTTGATGTGGGTGGTGGGTGGGTTTTTTTTTATATTCCAATTCGATTTGGTTTGGCCACCATTTTGGCCTGGAAAGTATTTGTTTCTTGCCTCTAGACATTCGTAGGGACTGGTCGATAACTATTTATTGTCAAACTAGAAAATGTAGCTCTTACGTTCAGCATAGAAGACAACAATTATATTATGAGCGGCAAAGCACATATCGGCTTGCTTGGCTAATAGACTGTACCATAAAACCATCCAAGTTTTCATACATCGAGCTTCTAATGTACGTAGTAAGCCAGTGTACCCCGCGTAGCTTTAACCAATCTAACAAATAAACTAGCTGCTTCTGGACCTCCATGTTTCCATCTAGTAAAGCTTCAATATTTCCCACAAATCATGACATATCTTCTTCTTCTGATGGCAGCACAGTTCCGGGGTGACCTATGGACCTCAACCAACACTCGTGTTGGCACAGTACCTTTATCCAGTTGCTTGCATTACTTACGCCAAGTTAGCTGAGGTCCTTCTCCACGTGTATGCGCCATCGAATTTGTCGTCCTCAGACTCCCAACTGACGGAGTCGAAGACAGTCGCTTTCCTCATGTCAACTAATATTTCCGAGTTGACTTAGAAGACCCAACCCGCTAGAGATTTCAGGCTTCCAGAGTACATGGTTTGAGGACATTTTATGGTATTTGGTGTTATTTCCAGTGCTTAATAATAACAATATGGTTGGCTTTAGAGTAGAGTGGTTGGCCCGTAGAGGGTCAAAGCCTAGCTTTTCAGCAACTAATCGTGTTGTGCGTGCTGTTGTTCCTCTCACGAGCGGAAGGGACCGACTCCGAACGGCCAACTTGAGAAACTCTTTGTCAGCAACTCGAAAGAGGTGGGCTTTGAAAAGTATTTTGGAACCTAGATAACGTAGGTTCAAGTGCACACCTCCACAGCCTTCACATTTCAATTATTTGACATTATTTCTCTTACCACACACTACCTCGTGTTGAAAACCAAAATGATTATTTAACGTCAACAGCTGAATGGTGTCTAGACTCAGTCTCCAGGTATCCATGCATACAATTGATTTATTCCAGCCTTGTATACAATGCATTGTCCATTGTATGACCTGTGGGTCTGAAAGGAACGTACATTGATCTCCTCTACAAAAGCTCTCCAATCAGTCAATGTCGAATATATTAGCATGTTCGCAGTTATTGCTATCGGTCACTGCTGAATAGACATTTTCAGTCAAGCGAGGAAAGTGGGTATCCGAGGGAGGGAGGCAACAATAACTTACAAATCCATTACTTGTGACAAGTGACGCATTGGCTTTGATTTCAACATCGCACTAATGATTTCTGATTGAGAACATTTTAAAGTTTGATGCTGCGTCTTATTACTGGTGCGTCTTTTTACTGATGCTTCTGACAATCAAGGCTAAACCGAATTGCCGGTTTGCGGCAGATAGAGGTGTAAACTGAATGTGGTAGCATCCACCTTACCTACCAAATGCATCAAGTGTGTTGTAACTTGAAATTGAATAAAAACTGGGGGAACACTCCGAGTGAAAACACACGAATCAAGTGTTTTCGTTGAAGGGAACACTCAATTGGGTGGGAATAACAAATTTCCTCAAAGTACATACTATATCCTTAAAATGTAAGGATGGGTGCACAGTTGGGTGCTGACTACAGTCGACTCAAGGGACCTTTCAAAAAATCCGAATTAACAAGAGTTCGAATTAACGAAACATTGTTGAGTTTGAGCGAAGGTCGGAAACGAAATTAGTACACACAATAAACTGCATCATTTGTAACGAAATCATTGATTTCTTGTTCTGTTTTAATAACTTCATGAGCACCGTCTAGCCAGTGCCGAGAATAACTCGGCCCCCTCCGCTCTTAGCAAATGTTGTATCCAACAATGACTTTGTCTTCTTTGATGTGACGGACGGAATTTGTTTTACTTCCTATTTCTTCATTGTTGTGGAATTGGAAGCAGCCAAAATGTCGTCGTCACACGGAACACCGCTTACACAGGCTTACATCGTCGTCATCGGAAGTCACAGATTCACCAAAGTTAGGAAGAAGGCTCCATCCATCGGGAGAGGTTGAATTTTTTGTTTACTTACATTGTTCACATCGCATACGTCAGAATCTAACGGGATCAACGCATTAGAAAGAACAGACAAAAACGAAAAATCTGCTTACTGAGAGGAGGCTGGCTACTGATTTCAAAAGCGTTTTTGCTGCCTGCCCGACCGGAATTAACTTCGAATTAACGAACGTTCCAAGACATACAGGTTCTGTTCGATTTGTCAAGGTTTTCCCAGAGATCTAACATTCCGTTCGAATTATCAAGAATTTCGAATTATCAAGAGTTTCGAATCATCAAGCATTTCGAATCATCGAGAGTCGACTTCCTTAAACATAGCATAAACTGCGAAAAATCAAAGAACTACAATTCACGGCGTTTCGGGAACACACTGGATAACTTCAAGAACAAGTAATTAGTTTCTCTCCGATATTCCCGAAGAAACACGTGGTGGTGCCATACCAAGAATTGAGAAGATGAAGATATTCCTTTGATACATTGTTGACCCGGGAGTCCAAGTTGGAGTTCGTGGGAAAACATAGATCCACAATTTGGCATGGGATGTGTTATAAGTGCAAAACCAAATCTATGGATGAAATTTCTCTCATCCAAGCCAAGTATAGTTTTCAGAGTGCGCTCATTGGCGCTCTCGAGTGTACTCATATTGAAGTAATATTAAAGCCTCATGACGATGAGTACCTTATTCGTAAGGGCTTTTTTACTTTTTTCGGATTTGCGGAGGTGTTCAAAATAACGCCATGGATTGTTTTTATTTCGTTCTTCCATAGCTTTCAATGCGAAAAACAAGCTGCTGAGTTGAGATTTTTCCCTGCTGCTGTGGGAATTACTAGGCGGGATAGAGTGAGAAACACGGCAGTGCACGAGGAACTCAACATTAAGAAGCTACTTCTTGGAACGGAAAGGGCTATGCTTCGGTGGTTTGGTCTCGTGGCACGACTGAGTGGATGGCGGAGGATCGAGGAGATCTCTCGTGCGTGGTTTACCTTGAGTGAAGCCTCTGGTCAGAACATGATGACAGCTTCCAAAGCAACTTGCCCTTAAATTTTCTTGTCTGGTGTTCGGTTTTTCCAGCTAAAATTGCAAACATTTTATAAATTTTTTTTTTAGAGTTGTTTAGTGTTTTTGAGTTAGAGTTGATCCTACAAAGTATGCCTCTTCCCAAATAGTGTTTTCCATTATTTTTGAGTATTTGTCTCTCTTAAAGCTACCTCCTATGCACACTCAAATTCTTCAAGCGACCTCTCAATACATTCCATCTTTAGTCACGCCAAAATGGAAAGTGCGACAGTCAACTGCCAAAATATGTGAGTGCAGGGGTTACGTTAAGCTCAACGAAATCTACTTTTATTCACACCAGATGGAGTGATCCCTTCAAATGCGGAGGAAATACTCGCACTAAATTTTTATTCACGCCACCCATTGCCTACAACCGACAAATATTGGAATATTCAACCTCTAGGCTGGTAATAGAATTTATTTATTTATTTATTTATTTATTTATTGAATAGCTACAATATAATTCAAATTATATTGTAGCTTAGTAGCCAGAGCATCAGGGGGCCTTAGGCTAAGTTAATAGAATATTTTTGAAAAAAACAGTGAAAAAGATGGTCTATCACCTCCTTGCGAATATTCGCGTGTCCCATCATCCCTTTGTCCCTCTCACCTCTGCTGCCAGAGATTCCACAAAATGCGGAACACGGGCGCATATTTTCATAAGACTTCGTTTGTTTGCACATTTTTGCACCGGCTCGAGCCCCTACAACACACCATGAAATCAGACCCCTTCTGTCAAAATGTCAATCAGATCACTATCCCAACAGTTGACCATCCACATGTTGAACTCCCTGGTTCATCTCTGTCATCCTCAGCCTTTCTCCTGTCTATTCATCCCATGTCGCTGACACACAAAAGAACAATTATTCTCACCCTAAATCCCACCCATTGTGCTCGGCTGTGCGGTTTAGTCAAAAGAAATTCTCCGAATCAAGGTAAAATCGTGGATTTACATCGTCTCTCGTTTTTTGCACCAAACCTTTGAAAGATGAATACGTTCCTGAATGAAAATAGAATTCCGTTTACCTTCATTTTCCCGAAAGCCGGAAGGATGTGTCCTCTTTGTGCTGAAACAAATATTCCATCTCCACTTGCTCTCCTCATTGTGCAATCCGTCATCCCGATGGAAGAGTTCCGGTTTATTTTTCACACCAAAGTCTTCATAAAATCGTCCTTTTGTTTGAAAAGAAGAAAATCCAGTCTTGACTAACGTACTAAATATGTTTGCTTTCTTGTGTCTCCTTGCAGATTTGAAACAACGACAACGAATGACGGTGTCAGTGTCATCGGCATTAGCAGTAGCAGCGACATAAAACGAGATTTGTTTCCTAACAATTTGGTGAGTACCTTCCCCTGTCCATATGTAATCTATTAACCATTTCCCTCCTAATACACGGTGCATAACCGAGGAGTCGGTGCAGAACTCTTCTCAGTCGGTGCTATGTTTTTCGTGTTTGTGTGATTGTTGCGGGACTCATGTCGTGTGTATCTGCACTAGTTACCTCTCAATCAGCTCCAACCGCGCCTTTAGAATTAGTTTGTAATTTATGGATGTTGTGCGGAACGCAAAAACCGTTCCTCCGCCTAGGAAAGGGGCTCACTGTAGCGTAAATGAGAAAATGAAACAATTAATTGGATCAATATCCATGAGGTTGTGGGGCTATAATGTATGTGCATAGATTATAGTCTATTCTCCGAATACAACTGTAAACACTTAGAACATTGGATTGCTAATAGGTAACCGAGATAATTTATGCACTCTAACAGATTGTGTGAGACTACCTGTACACGGATGTGTGCACAAATTGGAAAAAACCACACAGACGTGAAGTTTCTATTGACCTTGCTATGACATAACCTTGGGTTGCGGAGTGAGTGTGTGCTTGTGTTTGGTTGCCACAATGCGAACAGCTGTCACGGTCTTTTGGGATCGTCTTGAAAAAAAAGTATAGAAGAGGTCTGCTCTCGCACTGGTCGTGTCTCTATGTGGCCGATTGTCTAATTCGTTCAGCTCACTCTTTTGTGTTAATTTCTTGTGAACAAACGAAATATTCGAGAGAATTTCATGGCAGGTTTCTTGTGCTCAATGCATCTCTCGTGTTAGATTAGAAATTTCATACCTCTCTTGGCAGGATGACAGGCGAAAGTAATCCCGACAGGCTTTGTTCTGCGTTTACGAAATATGGACGAAGATCGAAATGAGGGATACTCTAGAGTCAAGTCACTCACTCATATGCGACTCGTAACAAGAGTCGTATGTCTACATATTCCTTATGTTGAATGGATTAGCGCATTTCTAGTCGTAGCAAGAATCCTCGTCGTCGACATAGTCGCGTGTCGGATCACAACAGTTTTGTGACATGTTTCACTTGTCGAATGCGTACTCGTATATCTAGTCGTAGCAAGAGTCCTCGTCGTCGACATAGTCGCGTGTCGTATCAATGCCTAGTCGCATCTCTAGTCGCAGCAAGAGTCGTTGTTGTCGACATAGTCGCGTCTCGCATCACAACAGTTTTGTGACATGTTTCACTTGTCGAATGCGTACTCGTATATCTAGTCGTAGCAAGAGTCCTCGTCGTCGACATAGTCGCGTGTCGTATCAATGCCTAGTCGCATCTCTAGTCGCAGCAAGAGTCGTTGTTGTCGACATAGTCGCGTCTCGCATCACAACAGTTTTGTGACATATTTCACTTGTCGAATGCCTAGTCGCATCTCTAGTCGTAGCAAGAGTCATCGTCGTCGACATAGTCGCGTGTCGTATCAATGCCTAGTCGCATCTCTAGTCGTAGCAAGAGTCCTCGTCGTCGACATAGTCGCGTGTCGGATCACAACAGTTTTGTGACATATTTCACTTGTCGAATGCGTACTCGTATCTCTAGTCGTAGCAGGAGTCCTCGTCGTCGACATAGTCGCGTCTCGCATCACAACAGTTTTGTGACATTTCACTTGTCGAATGCCTAGTCGCATCTCTAGTCGTAGCAAGAGTCGTTGTCGTCGACATAGTCGCGTCTCGCATCACAACAGTTTTGTGACATTTCACTTGTCGAATGCCTAGTCGCATCTCTAGTCGTAGCAAGAGTCGTCTTCGTCCACATGTCGGGAGTCTACTCATATCAAGAGTCGAAGTCAACTTCAACTACGGGTGCAGCAATATTCTGCAGGCTACCTCGTGCCTGTTGAAATCTTTTAACATTCACAAGCTCTCTTGCTACAGCCTGCGTCAGACTACGACGTCTAATTTGTCGGTTGTCCTAATTTGTTCTCAATTCGAGGAGAATGCGATTATTTTCGATACAACGGAGTACCTACACAAAAGATGGATTGAGTCGATTGTGATGCAGCACATTCGAGATTTCACAATTAGCAATTCGAGTATTTTTTGGGAAGTACGAATGATGGAACAAGAAAATTCGAGTATAGTCGCAGTCGACTGAAATGCACACATATCTCGTGTTGTACGCTGCGTTATGTCAAAACGATCGCACCTCTGCGCTAACGACACAAAATCCATCTCCTCAACTATTTTCATGGAGTGTTCGGTTGTCACAAGCAAGAACAGCTGTGATGTTCCCTCGGGATCGTCTTAAAAAAGATAAGGAAAATGAAGAGGACTGTCATTTGTATACACAAATATTTGTGAACATTCCTATGCTCATCCAAGTGGACCCAGCTAAATGTATTCCCCTCTCAGTCAATTCTTGTGTTCCTTTCGCAAACACTGAATGGGTTCTCCCTGACTGCCCATCACAGTCATTGACAGGTGAACTCTCCTCTTGCAAGACTTCCTCGTTTGTCTCCCAATTAACCACACTTCGCTGGAATGCTGGTTATTCAAAAAATGTTCATAATCGACATTCCAGAAGCAATATGCAAACCATGCACAAATTTGAATTACTTAAGAGCCACGAGCATGCCTAACCGTCAACCACTTGCTGTGACTGTGTGCTGTTGAGCGGCGAATACTTGAGTGGTGACGAAACGGGTTTCCAACGACAGCGCGGCTCTTGCCGACAATTTATTGGTTTTTAATGAAAAAGACCGACAAAAATATAATGTATGCCATTGCATCGATACTGGATACATTGCAAGATACAATTATTCGTCTCAACTCGCGTCTGATGGGGATGGCGACGATGGTGGTGGTGGTGATGGTGTCGGTGGTAGTGAAGTAGGTAGGCTCGCCTCTTGGTATGCGCATTTGGCAAGCCGAAAAACGTCTGTTCGTCTGGTGGTGCGCTCTTTGGTAATCCGGTTTACATGGCGGCTGCATGGGTGAGTGAATGAAGTTGAAATCGAAAGTGAATAGCAATCCGGTCGGGTGGGTTGATTGCTTGGTTGCCCACTTGTCCCCTTAAAATGAATAATTAAGACTCATTGCCTGACCCACAATTGACCCAATTTGCCCCCAGACTTCCCCCACAGCTGAGATTGATTCAGCCCAGCAGCAGTCGACGGCCAATGGTCTGTCGCGACAGATGTTTCACAACGACGACTGATATCTGATCAACTAAACTGGTTCTGGTTATGCATCTGGCATGACAAGTGACCAGCAGAGAATAAGAAAAAAACCATCCAATCAGCTTCGGATTTCAAGGTTGCAGCAGAAAATTAAACATATGAGCACCTTCAGTCTTCTTACTTTGGGCGGATTCATGGTTCTCATGCGACTCACTTGAGTCCTTCGAGTGTTGTTCGGCTGACCGCATTCGATGGGAACTCTTTTAAGTACCGGCTGGAGAGGTTGGCTGAAGTGTGAATTGTTTTATATTGCATTTGAATTGTGTGCACTTGGATCCTCCTCGCGATATGATGGGATTATTTGTTAATTAAGTGGTAAAGGGTAATGGCCACGCGAACGTTGATCCCTAATGAGTTGTGTTTGGCGTTCGAAGTTACAGACAGTACGTGATATCTCAATCGGCTTCGAATTGAATTCATTTTTGTCATCCTAGCATGTTTGGTTGGACGCTTCGCAACACCCACTTGGTACTTGAGTGGCCAGAGTCAATTAATTCATTTCGGAGGCAGCAGTCAAGGGAGGTCAACATAATTCCAAAGAAAAAAGAGACTGTCAACTCTATTCTCTTCATTCAGTCCAGCGAAATCGAAAACTTGACATTTCATAACGGTTCGAAGTGAATCTGTCAAGTGTCGGTAATGTGAATTGCGGTTCCCTTTATTCGTACTTGCGACTGCTTCGGGTTCTGTAAAGTTCACAGTTCAGCAACTAGTTGCGGATCCATACCAAAATTGCTTGAGAGACAGCAGAAGATGAAGTCATACGAGCTTCGGTTGAGGGCATGCAAAATCCCCCAGACAAAGAAATAACATTTGAGGGCGTTTGAGGACATTTGAGGGCGTTTTATAATGATTTTAATACGTGCATACTTACATGACTTGCGCCCGCAAAAGCGTTTGAGAATACTCATAAATGCCTCTAGAACCATGACGGATCGAAGGTATAGAGGAGGAAGGGAGAAAAGTTACCTGTGCCCATTGTTTTGTGCGGAAAAGAGTCGGTTGATACGCAGGATAAGGGTGTAAAGTCTTTTTCATCAGCACAAGAGTCAACCATGGATAATGGCTGACTATTCTTGGTTAGGTTTTGCGGACAACATTGACCATTATCCCAACTGATTACACTGGCAAGATATGAATTAGCTGGCCGGAACATATGCTACCATTCCAAATTGTACGGCCTAAGATCGGAATTATAAGTCTTGGAAGGAAACCTGAAAGTACTGCCATCATTTGATTAGAAGTAGCAGACAAGAGATCATGTATACGAATCAGAAAGAGTGTCGGAGAAAGAACTGAACCTTGGGAGACACCAGAGCTTATTTGGTTGATATTTGACTAGAACCCATCCAAAGCAGCCGGTTTGTAGAAAGTAATTTCTAATGCAGAGAAGAGCACAATTCATGAATACGGTACCCATTATAGACAGAAGAACTTGATCTCGAACTCTGTCCAATGTCATAGAAATGCAAGCGCAGTGTATTTGGTTTTGAGTACAAAAAGCAAGGATTGGTTCCACTTTTCGATGAGTTCTCATTCACATGAAGGCAAATATGTAAATACCTGAAATGGTGCATGACAGAGATGCCCAACTTCTACCTCTCTTGTCCCCTAACATTTTTGACAGCCACTTTTTACATCGTTTTTTAAAGCCAAATTGACCAATCAGAGAACGGCATTTAGGTGAATAAACCTCAAAAATTTATGAATAACTGTCAAAAAGCCTCTGCAATTCGTCGATGGAGTAGGGGTCAATCAGCTGTGAAGTTGGGCATATATACACTGTCATTGAATTACACGTCAAATTGACAAACAACTGGCTTCAAAAACGCGATGTGTCGATAACATAGTGCACAAACTCTCCTTAGAATACCGGGAATAAGCAAACGCACATCGAAAGATTGAAGAAAATCACCCGATCCACCAGATTTGATGTGTTTTTAAGTCTTGGCTTCCTTGCGACATGCCTCGGGGACACAATCAGATCGTCTCTGAAAACATACATTAGCCTTCCGTTCCGACTGGGCGAGTTATTACACCTAAAACAAAAACCTCAGAACTTACAGGCATACCATTTAAAACTCAAACATAATTGTTGAGACACGTACGTTAAGTCGCATAACTTTAGTTTACTTTAGCTATTACTCCCCACAGTCTCATTTTTAGGGGTAATTTTTTTAGAAATGGAAAGAGTAGCTTGTAAAAAAAGTTTAATATAGTGTCCTAAATATAAGACAGTGGGGAGTAATGGCTTAAGTAAAGTCTAACCTTAAGTTAGAATAGTACGAATAGCAACCACAAGCATCGTTAAATTTTTAAAGTGTCCTAAATTGTTGCCGGTATTTGAAGCAGAATTCAAGCCCCATTTGCCATGTCGCCGCCCATTAAAGAAAATTTAACGAAACTGAACGAAGTGGTTACTAAGCGGGAAACAGAAGACTGCGTTGGTGCTCCCTGTATAGTCCGTCAAGTCAAGTCATACATTGAAATGAAAATTCTAATTTTTCAGTTGTTTTCATTTTTCAAATGTTTTTAAAAAAAAATTCTCAATTAAAGCGGCAGCAGAATGCACACGTTCGAAAATATTTCGACAAGTTTTTACGTTGCTCTCATTCGTTCAAGGGGCACACACAAAACACTACGTATTTATGCACCTAGTTATAGGTTCATTGCAACCATAAGTTGTTCTATGCCTTCAATCAAAAAGTATATTTCTAACCCGAAAAGATCTTTGGGGAGCATATATATATTTCTCTCATATTTTGTATTGCCAGTGCACAGGCACAAGCGCTGCCACATAGACACCATGTATCATTTCTGTATGTTCGCTTGATTGCTTAAATTATCGACTTTGCTCTTCTCTCGCCTCTACGTTTGGTGTGCCATACACTCATACAAGTCGTACTTTGTTCTATTTCAAGGGTAACACCTCAGGCAACACGGAAAATGACACAATCGTTCGCCACTTCGACTCAATACATCACACTTTGTCAAACGAAACGCTTGTACAAATCTTCAATATTTCATTTACAAAGAAATGTCTATCCCGACGAGCTCAGTTAACAAACTCGTATCAATCAACGAATAAAATGTCAACAAAGTGAGGTATGGTCAATTGTGTGTGACACACATAGAATGTCAAAGTCACGATAGGAATAAAGGTCATGTCCGTGAACGTCATCAGCCAAGTCAAACGGTCATTGTCTGTCAATTAAATTCATCGCTCTTCTGTCTTGTGTGTGTTTCCTATCTGTTTCAATTCATGTACAATTCGCCAACGCAGCCCATGAAAATAAACTCTTGTACTCGTTAATTGCTTAATTTTATACTTCCTCTCCCGAATGGAGGAGGGGAAATTGAGAAAATAAATTCATCACCCGCAGTTGGAGAGTTCCTTTCGGATGTCATAAACCAGCTCTATGTTACTTCAATACACACACGTCGACCCTGTACCGTCATCCTGCCTCATGTCTCATAGATTCATCCCAACGCAACCGGCAGCTGTTTCTTTGGCACATAAATAAGTCCTTCGGTTAATGGTCTCCTCAAGACGTACACAACCATTTATCTGTGGTCCTTGAAGCGTGTTTCCTTTTTCCAAAAATACACATAAAGTGCTACTCAAAAATCAACGCACGGCTGAAGGAAGGATATGCCACTCTTGTGTGGCGCTAGACCAGCAGCACATGCCCCTACGAAGAACACGCATCCAAGGCAAATCAAGAAAAAGTATCAAATGTCATCGATAAAATAAATTGTCGACAATTCACGCACAGGCGGCAGATCCCTTCGAGTGAATGCTGCGGTTTGTATGGATATCTTCAGCTGCTGTCAGGAGAATTTCAGTGTCACAAGATCCTACATGGAATTTCCTCCACACTGTCACTTGATCTAGACTCTCTGGGCTGTGAATCAGGTCAGAGTTAACTCACAAAATAGCTCCCCGCCAACAGATGCAGTCACGTTTCCATTCATTTAATGGATTCTGTTTGTTTTGGCGGACTTCTCGTGGCGAGGTTATCTGCTCGTCTCGTTAGCCTGTCTACTCTTTTGAGATAAGAAAATGTGCCTGTGCACTCGATCCCCTTTCTGCCGCCGAAAATAGATGCCAAAAATATACTCCTACTTTAATTCTGAATCAGGCGGCTGCTTCCTTCCCAGCCACATGGACTTTTTGGGTGCGATTGTCGTGCATCCGTCTCTCCCTCTGAAATGCTGCTCGCTGTCAGTGGGACGCTTGAGTTTATTTGCAAAGCGAAAGTGTGTATTTTTAACCACGCCACGGAAACTGAATAAAGTGAAGATGCACTTGGCTCTTTTTTGCGCAAAAAGCAAAAAAGTCTCAGGAATGTATCCGCACCACACGGAGATGAGGAACTCAGAGGCACGGTATGGGCTGTGCGTATATGTGGCTGTGACATTTTTACGGCAAGATTAAGCCGTAAGGATGAGTTATGGGAGTGTGACGGCACCGGTGAAGGTACTCGTACAGGATGACAAATTATTAGTCTGGGGAAATGAATACGGGGAATATATTGCATGCTGCGAGAGATTGTGACTTGTTGGGGATTAGACTTTGATGAACTTGACGCATAAAACTTTTAGACAGCCATATGTTGCTGTGTGTGGAATTCAGTTTGAAGATGAGAGCCTTTTCTGTTTTTTTCCTTTCCTAAAACTAATCCGGGAAGTTTTTAGCGCTGGGATTAGGGACAAAACAAAGTGTGTAGACGTCGCTCCTTGTTTTGCGATGGCAGAGGGCATTGTTGGGGATCGGCGAAGTTAGAAGTTCAACACAGAGGAACACAGCAAAGGGTTTGCTGTAAAAATGCTCTCATTCTTCTTTCTGTGGGTAAAATAAACTCCTTCTCCTCCAACAGCATCTCATCCACTTTGTGGTTTCAAAAGTGAATTTAAATGAAACAAATTTGTGATTTAGATTTCTATCGAATTTTTATTTCAATTTATTGCTTGGGCCTTGCGATGCTGTTGCAGAATTCTGTTCGATGACTTATCGAGCAATAACTCGCCAATAACTTGACGATTATTCATTTTCAAAGCGTCAAGAGCTGGCGAATTGTGTGCATAAACATGGAGGGACTATGCAAGCAGAGAAGTGGAGGACTTGACCAGTTCACATCACCAAAACGCGAAATAACTCTCCAGAAAATTTCCTTTGTCAAAACAGGACGAGCCACGTTGTGAGGTGTGGCGCACCGGTCATTTTGAAACCACATGTCTTCTATATTCACATCATTAATTTAAGGCCAAAAATTACGGCTATCATTTGAACATAGCGATTAACCTAAAAAAATGAAGTGACACTCTTCTCCAGAAGATGCAAAATCCGCCCCCTCAGGCGCCGCACAACTCAACTAAAGCACAACTCAACAAATTTCTGGAACTCAAGATCGATAATAAGCTAACTTGTAAGGAAACCTTCCACTTTCTCCTTATAATTTTGCCAAGAGCCATTGGATGTTAATGGGGACTACAGCCACACATCGATAGTGTACGGAGTCTTAGTTCCTTGGTCAACTGCAAATACAGTAGTCAACTGTAACACAGTCACCCGGGTGCAAGGACTCGCCTGCATAGCAGCGAATCTTTAAGGAACACTCCAGCTGTTGCACTGAACATTTGCACTTCTTCATCTTCCCAACTGTGGACCGAACTCAACATCGGCCACTCAAATACTCTCGACGAATTCAATTTCCTTCTCAGCCGCAACGATCGCCTGCTAGAGGTAGCAGACGCCTGGCACAGATAGCTGCCACACCTACCTCCAAGAGAAGCATGGACCAATTCCAACCCCACCACTAATTGTTTGTGGACACAATAGACTTTCGACAATCAATTGTCTGAAGAATTCATCTTAGTTTAACCCTGCATGTTATGATGGTTTACTCCTGCGGAGCATATAGTGGTCTGCGAGTGATCTCCGCGCTACTTTGTTGCGGCCCAACCTAGTCGCTTCCAAACAGGATTTTTCCGGTCTGTCGATGCTTCTCCACGGCCTTCCTCTAACTAAAGCATGTGGGGTCCATGATTTGTTTAGGTGCCTCGCATCTTGAACCGATTCTTATCCGATTTGTCTTGGCGACGCTGATTTTCAGTCCAGGTCTTCTCACCTTGAGGGGTTTCCTGGGCGCCACCTAAAGGTTTGGATAGCAGGCAGGTGTCGTCCGGGAACATTGGATTCCATTGGAAGTTGGTTCGATCTGGAATAAGGCCAAGAAGAGCAGGTGTGATAACACCTTGCCTTATACCCTTGCCTTACTCCTCTGGTGTTGGTGAGAGAGGTACTTCCTGCCACTTCCTGTTCTTGCGCTTAAAGAGTACATTTCAAGACGCTTCCCGGTAGAGCACTTGGATGAGCTCGATGATTGTTGGCGGTATTCCAATGTCTTACAAATAACTTCTCATCGAATCATGTGGAATGATCTCTTGAAGTCAACGAATAGCAGAAGGATGAGTTTGTTCGATGAACATCCGAATCGTGTTGACACAAAATCCCATATGCTGCTCTCACCGTATGCGAAGCTTTGTCAACACATTCAAACTAATGAGTGTCATATTTCCTGTAGAGCTTGTATTTTATTGATGGATTATGTGATTTGTCTTTTCACGAAAATGTTTACCCCCTCAGATGAACGGATCAAGGAATGTAACCAGCAATCGCTCATAATGCGCGAAACGAACCTTCTACAGAAGCAGTATTTTTGTGGTAGACTCTCGCAATTTTAGCCCGTTCAATAATCAAGTCCGGACAGAGATTTGGATGATCCCATATTTACAAAATGCGTGTCGACGTTCCTGTTGCGTCAACGTTCCTGGTACGAGCAAAATAATTTTCACGGTCCCAACTCCCTCGAGTCACTGACAATGTCAAGAAAAAACTTCTCAAATTAACCGATCGAAGTCGGCATAGCACTGCAGGTCCCTTCCACTCTCGAGAGAACAACACACCACGAGTGGTTCCTGAAAAGCTAGACTCTGACCCTCTAAGGGCTGTAGCGCCACCCAATTATAATACAAAAAACCTCTTTCGAGAATACCAAAATCTGCAATTCCCAGCGCGCTACTTTAAGTCACCGAAAGTTCAAATGAACTGCAAACAAAATGACCATGAGCACATCTGATGCTGATGAATGTCAACATCCAGCTTGTTAGTCAAAATTGCATGCAATCAGCAGACGGATTCACTCAACAAACTGTCATGCATCAGTCATCGTTGTAATTAGGCACACTCCTCAGAGAGACCAACGCCAAAAAAAAGATCCAACGTTTGCACAAAACCCACATGTCATATGAAACTGGGGCAAGGGCTTTGGGAACAGAAAATTATCCTTAATTCAATTGCCATCCGCCGTCGTTCTGCTTGTGTGACGAGTTGAGTAGCAATTGTCTTTGAAACTATGATGGATCCTTATGCACAGAGCACCACTCTAGAAGAATGCATTCCTGGCCTGAAGGATAATGAACACATGTGCATGCTAATGCAGACATCTAGTCTAATGACCCCACATCCCAAACTAGGCAATCGATTTCCAGCAGTGAGCCTTGACACAGATTTAGGACTATCTTGACCGGCATAAGTGCTGCCCTTAATCTGCATTCTACACAACAATCTGAATCGACAGGGGGCAGCATGTCTAAGGTTTCATGCGAAGTAATACTATGAATCCGAGAAGAACCCGACACGCTGAAGTTCGTCGCACATGCCTGGTTGACCGAGAAACCGCAATCGATGTTGTCGTAAGTTGAATGCATCTACCTAGGGTTTATCTGCCCTTTTCTCATGGTTCCCAGACCGGAATACACGCACTTTGAAATCAATAAGCAAGCATTCGCCAAGAGAGGAGGAAATTTGATCAATCGGGGAGCTCATCGATTACCATCCATTCAACACCTTACGATGTCGCTGTGAGATCATGGGAGAGAGACAAAGTTACTGACACTGAACTGGGGTAGGGTGTTGTTGGTGGCATTCTCCTCTACAAAGTTCAACGAACACCACATCGCTTGTGATACAACAAGCGCGATGGTTGGGTATCGCTTGTTGGGTTTCATTTACATGAATCAGAGATGTTATGATGAGCAGATGGAAGGAGGCATATTAGTGTCAGCCTGGTCTATTTTGAATGTTGTTTATGTATTAGTTGTCAGTGATGGCTACATAGCCGTACAGTCTCCAATGCCCTGTGGCTTTACAGCGTTTTCAATCCAGAGAGGGAATCAAGCTCTCTTCGGAACCAGAAATGGTGAAGGTCTTCGATCTTTCAGCCTTCGAATCTTACATGATCGCTTTTCAAAACCAACCACAGACGGTCTTCGATCTTCCAGCCTTCGAATCTTACATGATCGCCCTTCAAAACCAAACACAGACGGTCTTCGATCTTCCAGCCTTCGAATCTTACATGATCGCTTTTCAAACCCATACACAGACGGTCTTCGATCTTCCAGCCTTCGAATCTTACATGATCGCCTTCCAAACCAAACACAGACGGCTTAATAATTCACGGAAGTAATGGATATTTAGATTTCTAAGCTCCGCCATTCGTTGGCTTTAAGGTTCATCTTACAGATCTTGATCTTTATGGAATGTATTACTTATTGTATAGCGCTGGAGTTCATATTGGACCTAGGCCTCAAACAAAGAGCTTCTCCAGCTTAGAAGGTCCCAGTTTTCGAATGCTTCCTCTCGTGCGTTATCCACTCGGAACGAACAATTCTGCAGGCCGTCGATTATTTTTCATACGCTTGTGATAGGCGTGCAGGACTTGCACAAACTTGCTTGCTATAACTATCCCGTGGATCTGATGTTTCTGGTCCTGTTTCCCGCGTTGTCCAGGAAGATTAGGTCTGCCTCGAAGTTGTAACTGCGACCATCCTTGTGACGGTCTGGCCGAGCCGTCGATGTTGTCTTTCTTTTAACAGTGAACGCTTAAGTTAAACGCATCAATTTAAACGACCGTTTTGTGTATTCTCTAAACATTTCACTCGCTCAGTCTCTTCAGTGTATACCAATTTTATAAGGAATGGGATCAGCAGTTTTCGTTTGAAGACGGAAATGGTTCGATGAGTAGTTTTCCGCAAAGTCTTATCGCGAGGCCATTCATCATCGACCCGATAAATCTCGAAAGGCGATAGATTGCGATAACTAGTACACGTGTGGTTTCAACAAACACACTATAACGATCGATTTTAACACTATCCGCCCGATCAATTGTAGCCGCCTTTGCTATAATGCCGGCACTGACGGTTTTCATTTATAACTCGCTGTGTTCTTAATGTCCTGTCAATGGGTCTTCTGATAATTGCACAGACTTTTGTGAGATCATGCCTCCAGTGTCGACCAGTGAGATGTGCGCGACCGCGGAGGAAAATCATGTGACAATGCGACGCATTGCCTGCAGAGAACATCGTATGCACGTTGTTAGTGACACTCACCCCGAGATAAGTGGTGCAGTCAAAATTAATCCTAGATCGGACCAAAGATGAGATCGGTTAGTGTTTGCGCCCCAGACTTCAGTAATCCATTTTGGTCTCTCACAAGTCGGAAGGTTGACAAAGCGGCGAGGTAGACCTGGCCCGCCCGATCTCTCGCCATCTGCCTCCAGTTTCGCAGTCGGCTGAAGTCCCTCTCGACTTGTGTGCGCCACCTTATGCGTGGACGGCCTTTGTTCCCTTTTCTCTCATGCTCAGCGTCGTAGATTGTATTGGTTTGAGTATCCATGCATTTTTTAACAGTTCTTAATTCGTTATCAACAGGTAACAGTCATATCTTGTACGCAAAAACATAGCAACTCCGATCAGTCGCTTCACCTAAGCACGTTCCTTCTCTTCTGTGGGATCATGATTTACCAACTGCTTCCTCTCTTTTGTTTATCCCCCGGGCCGACATTTTCAGGTTGGCGATAACATTTGAGGGACGTATCACTCCGTTTAAATGAACTCCCCTCTCAGTGTAAATGCGTCCTCCACAAATTCCAACGCTTCAAAGTACCATTCAAACACGCAACAAATGCCTTTGATTATCAATCCATCCAAACCCCTATGCCCTACAGAATCTATCAACTTCCTATCAACCACTTGCCCCCTTCTCTCTATCCGCCTAACCTTGTCAAGACTAGGATCTTGTCCCGCGTCACTGCCACGATTTCTGGCATTTCACACCGGAATAGTTTCAATTTACGATCTCTACCTCATTAAAGCTGTCAAATTATCGATCGGTAGTAGCGAATAAATCATCCTCGTATCTTCCGCACTGCTATTCGTCACATTCTGATAAGGTATGCCTCTGTGGGTATTTATTTATTTTTTTTGCGCTACTCTGGCGCTTTCAAATTCCACAATTCAGTTTTGTGTTATCAGCAGATATAGTAAGACGAGAGGTTAACACACGGTTTTTTTCTAATTCGTGCCTCACGCTGTCGCTGAATTGTACTACATAATCTCTGGTGTTATTATTTTTTTGTTCTATGGTATTTCGGATGGTATTTCGGTCAAAAGTTATCACTCGAGTTGGATCAACCGAACGCAGTAAGACCATGGTGTTCTCCCATTCGAATGACACCTATGGTTTCCTTAGGCTTTTGGAATTTGATAAAACCACAGACGAGGTCCGTGTCGAGGTGCTCTCCGCCATAAAATTTATGAAATCGTTATCGTTTCAACATTTTTTTTGTGTCAGAAATAAACCCCGACTGTTGTGTTATCTCCCGTTTCATTGTATCACGCCAAATTATCATATTTAATGTGTTTTATGTTTACAGTGCAGTAAAATAAGAATAAATGAAATGTTATGTGTTTCCGACTAAACGTGGATGAAGAACTCTCAAACACAATCAGTCTCGTTGAACTACTAAGTCAGTGGACTTTGTGAACAAAATATTGCACTAGCAAATGCACTCATTCAGTGAGCACACGTGTGTATGTATAATGAATGTTTTTTAAGAGTTTGGAATGCTTAAAAGGAATTGATTGAATTGATGGGAGCTTGGTTGGGGTACTCCCAGTATGTCTGCCTCGTGGGAATTCACAAACACAGCTTCAACCATTTTTGTCGCAAAGGCTCTTCTTTCCAAAGTTCAATATATTTGCATAAACGCCCGACACAACTCACTTAGCAGTGAATATCTGCAAATTTCACAACTTCCGGACGATGTCACGGAACAAAAACAAAATCAATAGAATACCAGCTGGCCACACATCGAAGCTACTACAAAGTTCTTAACTGTGTTCTAAAAATAGTTTCTAAGTTTATGTGACTAATCCCTTTGTGACATCACTCACCTGTTTGCCAGAGTGATCGTAGTCAGCTTGTGATAAAGTAACGTGTGCCAACAAACGCATAGAAATGACGCCATTTCCATGGAGAGACGTATCAGTGGAATGTAAGGTGTCAACCCAGCAATCCTCAATGGGAAACCTATTGTACTAATTGCATTTAATGCTTCGAAGCGATACCAGATATCACTTTGTAAACCACTTCCATTCATGGTGAAGACAGACATGAGTATGCATTTAAGTTAGCAAGCAGAAGCCACTAAGTATGAGAAATAGGTTTATCTGCTAACAGGAAGCTATACAATTTGAATTGGCAAATAATTTATTGGAATTAAAAAGTCGTATGATGCCGTTTCTGGTTTATTTGATACTTGAAAGGGAACAAACAACATTTCGATCGATTTCATCAACTAGAGACATCATCAAGCAGGATGGCTTTAGAACAACTGTGGATTGGCTCTAAGACCTGATTGCGTCGTCACAGGTCGTTGTTTTGGTACGATTCTCTCGAAAGCCTTTTGAGAAGTGGTCCTAAGATCGGCAAGAGATGTCGGAGAAGTTTAATGTGCGATGGCAAGGCTCGCAAACCCACAGGACTGTGTGTATGTGTTGTTTAGAGACAACTTGTAGCTAGTCCTCAACTAATCAACACGTTTTGAAAGCTGTTATGCATTGAATAACTTTGCCTTCGGTAGCAACAAAGAAGTCGTCCTGCCTTGATAAAGCAGTATGCACAGTCATCAGCTTGACTAGAATCAGAAGGAGCCCCTCTCTGGGAGATGAAAGGCATCAAGAACACATTTCGAGTTATTGTTAATGCTGGATAATGGTGTATAATATAGCGATCAATGCATTCATCCACACATATTGTCAAGTATTTTTCAACATTGCCACGCCACTCCTAACGATATATTGATCATGTGTAACTTGACGTTGTATACAGTTAATGCATTCAGGAAACTACGAGGCAGATGGACCAACCCACCCGAAAGGCTTCTTTTATCGGTTACTGACTTAAAACCAAAATCCCAGATTTGGGACTGATTCAGTCAAGGAAGATATGGCGGAACTTAGGTATCCGCATCCATGGAAGTCTTGTCAACACTTGATCATCGCAGAAGAGGCAACCTGCTTAGAATGGGAAAGATTGGTTTGATGCGTGGACTCCTACGCCGGGAGTGTCAGGGCAACATTCATAATGCACAGCTCCCCTTTTTCGGGTCAGTGACTGTAGTGTCGACTCACCAGTGCATCCGAGCCTGTCTGTGCTCAGATCGCATGCTCACAAGTCAAAGATAAGACCTAAGATGCATGTCACGAGTGTTATGACACATCGAAGAGCACCTCCCATCGAAGTGATCCCAATACATGACACTGACAATGCTCAAAGTGTATTCCTGTCTAGATTAAAGCGCAGTCCGATGTCGGCATTAAACTGTAGGTCACATCCACTTGTGATAGAACAGTAGAACGCACAACGCGAATGGTTGCTGTTAAAGCTAGGCCCAGGTCCACATCGGACTGTCGCATCACCCATAATTATCACTAATTATGCAATCTTTTGCTTACTGGGAGTCAGCCACCTCAACCTAACTTCTCCTCTCCTTCATCATTAAGCATAAGTTCAACATAACTGTATCTACCTCCATCCTGATTGGAATAGGAGACAGCAATAGTGCAGAGTCATTAGACTCGCTCGAACATCGACGTACCGTCTCGTCTCTATCCATAGTTTAACGAACGATGCTCAAGTAAGCTTGCCAACTGCATTCCTCCTCTCCATGAATTCACCCGCAATACCCGTCTCGTCAGGAATGCTCATCAGTTTACCCTTAAGCCTACTTTCGGACCCACAGTTAAATTTAGAGACTCGTTCATCAGCCGCGAATATGGAATGCTCTTCCCAGGCCAATATTTCCCCCAGAATACAATCCGCAGATATTTAAAACCAATGTGCACAGGTACCTCCTCTCCCTTTCTCCCTTTACACCTTCGGCCCGTGCTATGTCTTCAACCCTGACACTTAAGGGTCTAACAGTCCATTGTGTGCGCGCAAATTATACAAAAAAAAGCAAAGCTTGTGGAGGACCGTGTTGGTTCACTTAAAGCAGTGCCGAACCTATTAAAAGGCAGTTTCAATATAAACAGGAATGCTAAGTTTCACATGATCACTTTTATATTTCCTCGTGTTTATCGACAAACTCCTTGGTTTAAATGGAATTCATTCACTTTAGCCGCCAATTTAATTTCTTCCTTGATGCCCCGCCTTGATGCCAGTCAAAGTGATTATTCAAGAAATTCGACTCTGATCTGCTTAAAGTTTCAAATATCCGTGATCTCACACAAAAATGTTAATTAATGTTTTGATCAGAGATCAGATCGAGAAGCCGCCAATTGTATTCTCGTCAACCTTCCCCTATGCTGTGATCAGATTGACAACAGCCAGAGCATCAATTCCTTGAAGGTAAATAAAAAAAAATGTATATTCCGGTGATGCGACACATGATGACTGTAATCATCAATCATGATCTGTTTAATCTTCATCTTCTTCACTCAAGGCAACGGCGGAGTGTTTTACCAATGTTTGCGAATGTCTTTATCTTTAGGAGGAACTGTAAAGCTTGTTATGACATTTTATCGATGGGTTCCGACGAAGTGCATCCCGTCGGTCCAATTTTGGATATAATCACCATGAATTGTAGCTACTGTCTCACCGAATGCCTTCAAATGTGTGCAATTTATCAACATGAATAGAACAAAGCTTTGTTGGTCATAAGCAACACGTACTCTTTCACAAAATGGTGAATATGGAACTCCACATCTTCCTGCCGCTACACCATTCCATTAATCAATATCATCTTCTACAAGTTCTGCATCTCCATTCCCTCTAATACATAATCTGATATTCCTCTTCGCTCAACCAACACACAACACACCCACGTTCATTGCAAAGAAATTAATTATTATCGCCTGGAGTCTATTCCAAAGAGAAAACGTCTCTTTCAAGGTTATGTATCCAATCAATCACAATATGAAGATGAAAATCCTCATTCAATTGTCCAAGAGCCTTGAGCTTGTGCACATACCGATTGTGAGACTCAATTCAATCATTACGAAATCGCCATGCGATAATTCTTCATATCGTCCTCACACAACTCTCCCTTTGTCTGTCAGATAAACTTAATTAAATCTATAAATAAACTAAATTACACATTCTCTCATCATTGCTTACAGCAAACCCAAATACGTGCAGTGTCTAGTCCATCGCTTTCCGATCACCCATCGGATGTCAATCTAAGAAACAGCAATCAGACTGAATACAATAGCCACCAGCACAATAGCGATACTCATCAGCATCAACTAACACCAAGTACTAATACAGTGATTGTAAACGGCCATCATGCATCTACATCATCGGCAGTATCCACTGGTGTCCTGCAGAAATTCAAGAGAACATTTTCGAATTTCAACAAACCATCGAATGGTGGCAATAACAGTAGCAACAGTAGTAACTCATCGTCTGGAATGAATGCCATTGGTACGGTGCAAAATCAACAAACCTCAACAGCGCATCTACAACAGATTCCAGTTCCAGTCCTCGAGATGGGCGACAACACCACAAAGTATCGCTTCGGCCCGTTGATATGGAGGTCGAGCAAGGAACGTCGAAAGACCAAGTATAATCGTCGTGATAAATGCAATAGTGGGGATTCTGGAATTCAAATTGAATTGGAGAACGATGAGGCATTCGCTGGAATGGTAATGGGTGTGACACGTGGAGAGATGTAAGAATATTTTTAAATTGTCTATATCCTAACAGGAAATCAATGGAGCCACACTTACGTCAACGCCAAAGGCGAGAATACGTCGGGCAAACTCAGCAAAAGCAACCAGCTCACCCACATCAGCACTGACCGCCAAAGCAAAGGCACTAAAGAAAATGGAAAGTTATGACAGTCGTATGGCACCGGCTTCCCTGCCAGCCAGGAGGTCACTGAGTCAACCCAGCGGTTTGGATCGAGTCACGCGAACTGGTAAGATGCTTAACAAATACCTTTGTCGAAGTCGGAGCAGGCGTTAATTCATTTTTTCCCTCTTCTGAATTCATTTGCAGATCTTGACGAGAGTGATACGGATAGTGTGTCATCACATCCCGACAGCCACGAAGGTAATCACTGTCATGCCTTTTATCGTTTTGCTTTATTTACTGATTTTGTGTGTTTCGTTTCCAGTTCAACACCGTCCAATGTATGCCGAAGTTTTGCACAATTTTACTCCAGCCAGTCAACAGGAGCTTGCTCTTGAACGTGGTAATCTAGTCGAAATTCTTCGAAAGGAAGTCGGCCCTTGGTGGTATGGCCGAATCAAAAACGATGCAGTCATCGAAACGCTTTTCGAACCGCAACTCGGTTGGTTTCCAAAAGATTTTGTCCGTGTCATTCAGTATCCAGAGTCCGATGGAACATTCATATCACGACAACGCAAAGTAACCTCACCATCTCTCGATGACACACTTGTGGCAACTACATGCAGTATAAGTCCAAACAATGTGACCACAATCGTTGTCGATCATCCCATTCCGGATGCGAGTCCCAAGAAAACTGAACAAGAAGCGGTTTACCTAAGAAATAACGCTGTCAAGGAGCTATTGGAAACTGAGATTAATTATGTGAAGCTATTGGGTTCACTATGCACCGGGTAAGTTAAGAGTGCTGTCAATTGAATCAGTCAAATGAATAATTTTGTTTGGGTTTTAGATATCTTCCGGCGATGAGGAAGCGAATTGATATATTCTCGACTGAAAGTCTGAATTTGATATTCTCGAATATTGAGAATATTTGGAAGTTCCAGCAGAATTTCCTGGACTCCTTAAGACGTGGCATTGAATTGGATCGTATAGCTCAAGTGTTTCTCCAACATGTAAGTTTAACTGCTTGTACTTTGTACTCAAACCGGAATTAATTGCTTTTCTCTGAAACAGCAATCCGGATTTTTGGTGTATTCCACATACTGCAACTCATATCCACGTGCACTGATAGAGCTAGAGACTTATTCACGTAGCAAAGATGCTAAGACTGTCCTAGAAAAGTAAGTTCATCATCAAAGATCAGCCAAATTCAAAATAGCTAATCAAATTGTTTGTCTTTCTAGTTGCCGTCAAGCCGAGAATCTCCCTGAACTCCCATTATCCGCCCATTTACTTGCCCCTATTCAGAGAATTTGTCGGTATCCCCTTCATTTGGCAGAACTCATAAAAAGCTCTTACAGCTGTGGAACTGAAAATGGTGAAGTAATTGATGAAATTGATGCGAGTCTCTTGGACATTGTTGATTCGAAAGAAATACTCGAAGCCGCATTGAAGGCAATGAGAAAAGTTACAGAAGCCGTCAATGAAGGTAAGACCCATTATCTCATATCCCGCACAAAGCACTTTTCTAACAATGGATTATTTTCTTATCTCTAGGCAAACGTCACAGTGAAAATCTAGCCCGTCATCAGTCCAGTTTTGAGAACTTCACTGGACCACCACTGCACTTCCACAGCACACGATATTTCACACAAATCGATGCAACGCGTGTCTCGCCGAATCTCTGGAACAACACCTACACCCTGTTCCTCTTCGATCATCAGCTCATATACTGCAAGAAGGACATTCTCAAGCGAAATCACTTCATCTACAAAGGGCGAATATTTCTCGACAACTGCCGCATCCTCAACCTTCCCGATGGCAAGATCTTTGGCGCGACTGTGAAGAATGCGCTCCGAATCTATTGTGAATCTCGAAATAAGTGGTTTGATTTTAGTTTCCGCAGCGCAAATCGCAAAAAACGTTTTCTCAGCACACTGGCTCTGGAACGTCAATTCTGCGGCAAGAATCTTTTCATTTCCGAACTGGCTGGCGATGAAGAGGATAATCTATCTGATAGAGAATATCACAGTGATTACGAAGCCATGACGACGACGACAGTTATGACGCCCAACGGAGAGAGCCACTATAGCAGTGTGCAACTCAATTGGAAGGAGAATGTCTACGATGAAAAATCGCTTGAATCGCCAGCTAAATTGCAAAAATACAGTGATACTCTGCCCAAAAAGTCGCGACAGGTTAACTCGAAGGAGGGCTACGAATATAACACTGGTTCGCTGGGACGCCGACGAATCGGTAATTGGTTCCGCAAATCAAAGAGCACGAATTCAACGCCAAACCAATCGCCAACCCATAACCCGAGTGTGATAATCTTCAATTCAGACAGTTCATCGCAAAGTAGCCCAGCTCTGGGTAAGGCCAAGTCAAAAGATTCATCTGGTTCGTCGTCGTGAACTCTGACTGACAGGGGAAACGTTGTGAAAACCGATACAATCGAGCTCCTCGATTTCAATACTTAAAGTGAATATTAAATTGTGTCAATTAAGATTTAAAAAACATCAGCAACACGTTATTATGTACATTGTATAATTTATGTATTCCACTAAACCATGTTATATATTTTATTGTTAGTTTAAGCACACGTGACACGCAAACAGCAAAGCAAACAAACCGCAACGGAAGAGTTTGGTTCATAATTGAATTATCGATTCATATTTCTTTGTTTTGGTTAATAATTTTATTTTGTTTAGTCATGAGTTTTTATTTTTCTTATCGCATATTTGTGTATATTATGTTCAGTTTTTTAGTTTAATGCTTAAAATACTGATGCGATAGTGGCGTGAGGATTGATCTGTGGATCGAGATCGATGAGGGTTAACAAGTTTTGTTCATAAGAGGAAATTATTTTTTTTAATATGTTTTTATTTTGTTGATAGTCTAAGGTTAACCTGGAATAACAATTAATTTTATATTTTTTTTTGTTTATTTAATATTTACTTGTATTTAAACCATAAATAAAATTTAATTTAATTTTTAAACTTTTTTGGTTTTCTTTGAATTTAATGAGTGCGCGTTTGATCAATATTTTTTCATTTAAATGGTTCCAACCATTCATCGCCCAGTTGAGGCAAGTTGAAAGTTCACAAGATAGAAAGACAGTTTAACTATGATCAATGTGATCTTTAATTTAGACTTTCGTTAAAAGATTCCCCACTAGCATCTAATTCACAACTCATCTCTCGTCAGACACTCGGAGACTTGTCTACGTCGGGTCCTTTACTACATCGAATTGGTTTTATAGTTGTTTTGGTAAAGCGTCGCCTTACTGGTCGTGTCCACTACATTGTCGTTCGTGAAGTTCACGTTTGTCTCAAGGTCCTTTACTTCCTCGAATTGGTTTTATAGTTGTTTTAGTATAGCGTCGCCTTAAAAAATGACTACCTAATTTGATTTATCCTGGAAGCGTTGCCATATTTCTCTGTATCTCTTTTCCTAGACTACCTCTACGCCCAGAGACCGATATCTCATGCAGAGGTATAGACCAAAACTTTACCGTCTCGGATAAATCTGATGGTGATTCTCTATCGGACAACAAGCCTGTAGCCTCTTAAATTGTCTTACCATCGGCTTGGAATACACCCCGGGACGGAGATATTGAGAGAGTTCCTAAACACTCCAATGCAATGTCCCTTCACCCTTCTTGGACTGGCGTGTCTAAACTTGCAGAGTAGCTTTTTCCTGACGGCTTCAGCTGGTATAGGGTTGGCACGCTGCTGTGTTAGGCTTGTTCACATTAATCTCCAATCGAAGCTAATTTACGTCAGAAGTGCCATGTTCGCTTTTACAACAGTCATATTTCGTCAGACTTCTTCGCATCAACTAGGTTTGTAGGTGGAAGGTTCCCGCTTCGCATGTATGCAGAAATCGTATCAGCTGCAGAGTGAGCTTTCGGACTTTTTCTTTTAAATTTTTCTTTTCAACGTCACACAAAATCGTGTGCTATCGTGTGCTATTTTATTGTCGATCATTATCATCATCATCTTCTGAACCGCATGATCCACTAAAGGGTTCCGAGAGTAAAGCACGCACGAGTTCACCACCCAACCTCTGCCATCGACTGTAACTCATGCCCAAACGTAACCAGACTAGTTTTTGGACTTGGCCTAACCACCTCGTCCTGGGTCTGCGAATCGGTCGCCTACCTGATGGAATCGAATTCAAGGGTCGCCTCGGAAGTCGTGATGATTTGGACATTCTTCACACGTGACCAACCCATCGAAGCATAACCCTTTCCGTTCGAAGAAGCAGCTGATCACTGTTAAGCTCCTAGTGCATGGCCGTGTTTCTCACCCTCGCACGAAGAAATTTCATCTCAGCAGCTCGTATTCGCGATCTTATTCCTTATGGGGCTCCTCTAACATGTAGAGCACATTGAACAAGCGTTCTGGAAATGAACATAACCTCTGATTTTTCCACGTTAACCTTCACCGCGACATCAGCACTTACGGCCACAAGCCTATGATATTTGATACTCTGAAATCTGAAATCTGATAAAAGTATAAGGCATCATTAACTTCTCCCTGTTTTCGCCCAATGAAGTCAATGGGCAGCTGAGCAGATTTCTGCCATATCTCTTTTCATACTAAAGGTCTCTTTGAGTTCATTCGTGATCTTCATTTAGGAGTGAGTTTAGGATGCCTGTGTACAGCCCGTTTCTATGCACGTTCTCATTTGCGCAGTAGGGCTCATAAAAGAATCAAAATGATAGAAGTTCAAGGCGCGTATGCAAACTAGTTACAAGTAGAAGCACTTTGAGGAGCTAAATGACCTTTCTACATTAACTCAAACGAATGGATCGCATTTAATGCTTTCAACATTATAAGAAGAGATATTAGTCTTTCCAGTGGGAAACCCCCAGTCCATCTCAGTTCTGCTCTCAAGTCACGAATACTACTCTATTTTTACTCACACTTTTTAGGAGTATAGAGCAACGCAATGGTGTTAGGCGGGATTAATTTGCTTCGCTTAGCTCACACGTATTCACTAAAAACCGCTGTGAGATGAATCTGAGTGGCAATAAACGTGGCGCATCTCTTCCTCCATTATCTCTGATTATAAGCATCAATGTTTCCTGGAAGTTCGAAATCCAAGTCGCAGTTCTTTACGGAATTTATCTACTGAATAGTTTTTCGTCTCGCATTTGCATTGGACAGCAAACTTCGTCAGGACTCCCTTTGCAATCAGCTCGTTTGTACTTTTATCGAATTTTTCAAAATGTTCTTAAAGACCGGCAAATCTTTCCCAATTGATGTTTCTTGATAAGAATAATGCTAGTTAAAAAAATAAGTACAAACTCTCAAAAACTGATACTCCTGGGTTGATGCGTCAACTCCTACGCACAGAGGTCAGGTGTGGTTGCCTGAATTTACCAGTTCCCTTTTTTTCTGGGCATCTATGAATTTAAGTATGCGTGTGGCACAGCCACGCGAACAAGCTTTGAGAAATAGTCTAAATAGGCAAAAAAAGGCAATAACGGTATAGACAAAATCAAATACAGTGAAACCCTCTAATTGGGACACTCTGCAATTGGACACCTCCCAATTGAATCGCACTCCACACATACACTCCGTTTTTTCATATAAGTGAACTTCTTTAAACGAGGCACCTCTGAACTGGACCATGGCTCAACGATTTTGGTAGAAAAAAAGTATTGGTTGCCTGAAAATTTGGACACACAACTAAGAGAGGTAGAAGTCACAAGTGTGCGGATGTGTACATCTGCTTATTCACATGCTATTATGCCAAAAATAGGTGATTTCCCGGAATGTCCGAAATGCGTTTGTACAAAAATCCTTGGTCTTGTTCTGTTGTTCCCACCAAGCGCTCACTCATTTTAGTAGTGTTTCTTAGATTGAACATTTCAAGAACATTTTATTTCAGAGCTATGTGTAATTGTGACAGAATGATATTTGGCCCAATTTTGAGGTCCTCTCAACTGGTCAAACTGGTTCACATTTTCTTAGTCCCTTGGAGTGCCCCATTTGAGAGGTTTACTGGTATAATTTAATTCGTGCGGTTTTTTTGCGTCTGGTCGAATATTCCGGGCGTTTTTCGGCTACTGCTCTCTTCAAACGGATTAATCGTGTTCGTTAGCGTTGTCCATTGATGGTTTTGACCGGGTTTAGCAGCTCATAACACAGCACACCCTTCTGATCCCACCAAATACAGAGCTTTACCTTCTCGCCATGGATATTCGGCTTTGCCGTTGTTTTGGCCGGTTTCACATATGATCCATTTTTCATCACCAGTAACAATCGGATGCAAAAATGACTTCCTTCTGTGGCGCCGTGTGACGTGTGTGTCGTGTCCCACACTTTTTCAGGCACAAAATTCGACATATTTAAGTGAAAAAAAAATATTGTTGTTTACGCTTTAAATGAATGGCATATACTGAAATGACGTCCAATGACAGTAGCTTTCCAACGCATGTTCCAATGGAATAATACAAGTTACGCCATCTCTTAGCAAACCGCACGAATTAAGTTATAGACCCAATATTTGGAATTAGAAGGGCGTGAAACGTGTTTGTACAAAGAGGATATTGTCTTCTGATTAGCCAAAAAGAAAGTGGCAAGTTAGTAAAAGCATATCCCTGGACGTATCGGTCATAACGTCGCTGTAACCGATATCTTAGGTACCTATGTTCAACTAGAAATAATTATTTTTAATTACTTACTGACTTAAGGGCCATTCAAACTCTTCCTCCAAATCTTCTCTTGTTGGAGCATTTCTGAACCCGAAATGTATCAAACAGTTTGCAATGATTTAACCAATGACACAGTCCATGCTTTTGAAATGAGTATAATTGCTGATTTCTGTAATGGTCCTTGAAGTATCTAATAATTTCTTAATGGGAGCACCGAGGTAGTGTTTAGTGGAAGGAATTCATGGCGTATGGCTTGCAGGCTGTTCTATTGTGCAGGAAATTTATCCAAAAGTTTTTTTAATCGGAACTCCCAGTTTCACAGGTATTTTGAAAAATGAATTATGTCATCCAGAATGCGCCACTAGCTGCTTCGGATTTAGTCGTTGTAACCATTTTTTTTTTAAGACAAGTTTTGTCGGCTTTCCCTCGAAGGTGAAGAGACTGCTGAGTGCTAGGCACATCTTGTGTGTCCGCCACTAAACTGGTTAAGGAAGCAAATCTTCCATAGGGAGATACTTCCTTCAGTGGAATTAAAAACTTAACTACAAAGGACTTACAATCTTTCACGAGGGAAGATTCCTCCACCATCGCCACCGTCCCCGCCGTGCCGTTGCGGAGCTTGGGATGATTACGGTTGAGAGGGACTGCGAAAGAAATGTTCCATCCATAGCACGTCTTTAATTTAACTCCAACCCTTCGATACAATCGGTCTATCCTGGTCGCGGTGTCGCTGCCTTCATGGATTGTACAAGAGGAAAAAAACAGTATTTTATCATCGCAAAAAAGTGGAAAACCTATCGTTGTATGCCGCACGTTGTTTTAAGTGATTGTTAGGGATTTAAGAATTTGGCGGTTATAACCGATATGTCGTTGTAACCGATTGAATGACTATTGCTTGACAGCCAACTGACCCTTTGAGCTAAACTGAAAGCAGTGATCGTGAATCATCGTAGTGAGGTGAATATGCACGAACGCGAACCACTCCCTTGGAGAATATTTTTGATTATTTTTTTGTATTTGTTTTTTTGCGACAGAATGTTTTCTTGTTTGTAACATATTTCTTGTATTTCCTTGGCAGATGGGAGATTTTATAAAACTACTGTGGTATTAAATGCTTTTTATGTTTTTATCCGTTTCTGCACACTCCGTCATTGGACGTTGTTACTTTGTAATCAACAGTGGAAAGCACTTGCACCGAAGCACATAGTCATGTAATGAAAGTATGTGTGTTATTCTAGGTAAAATGTTAAAAATAGGAATCCCCAATAGGTGGGTAAACAAATAAAAAAAAAATGTTCTAAACATAATTGTGTCAAATAATGTGTCAAACAAAAAATTCATACATTTTGGTGATTTGGTGATGATTATGTATACAATCACACGCATATAGAATATTCGAAGGGAATATATAAAATCCCAACAACAAGTGTAACGTTAATCCAATTGTAAAACTAACACAAACTCACACCGACTCGAACGTCTTAATCAGTTTTCTTAACATATTTCTAGCAACAAGTTTCGGACAGAACCTCATCACACCAGCATCTAAATAAAAACCCAAACAAAAACTAATTAAAAACCAAAGCTAACATATTTTTCTAAACTCCTTCAAGCAAAAACAAAGAAAACAAATTACCTATCTTGAATGTTTTATTCATAAGAATTAAAAGGAAAACCTAAACTATTGTCATTTTCCCCTTGGAGCAAAAGATTCTTGGAAACCCATAATATTTAGAATAAACAACTGCCTATAATGAAGCGCAACACTTTACCAATTCTATATACATAAACATAAATATAAGATTTGTAGTTACCACTAAAAATTATACAACACATAACTATACATATATAAAGGGGTGAAAGAAACAAAACAAAAAATGCCGTTTACTAAACCGAAGGCAAGCATTTCTAATCGGAAGAGTTAAGTAAACACACAGTTTGTGCAAAAAGCAAATAATTAGTTTAGAAAACTATTATACTATCGTTAGACGTTAGGAATTCTACAATTTAGATTTAATCATGGACAAGGCAATGCTTTAAAAGCATCCGACGCCCTTCCCCACACTCCTTGAAAAAAAATTATACAATTGTAAATATTTTTATGTTAACCAGAAGCAATATTCAACTGAAATACACCAAGCCCTATGAGTTAAGCACTTACTCGTTTGTTCAGGAAGATCTCAAGATGTTTTCTCGCAGAGCAACCGATTTTATGTGAAAAATTAAACAGAAACAAAATGTTGGTTTCCAGTCAATTTTTGAGACGATTCCATTTGTCGAACAAGACGATCAAGGAGTATTCCTCTTTTTTGGAATCTGAATTGTTAACAGACAAACACGATCAGCCAGACAGGTGAGGTACTTTTTTTCCGAAACGTGATCCTGTAGAGGCTTGCTTCGTTGGACGTGACACATCTGTGTGTGCTGCATCGCGTTTGATTGACATTGTATGCTATCGAATTTAATTAACTAACATTAATAATCAACCAACAATTTCATTGTATTTGTTTTGTTTTTACTAGAAAGACACTCAGACTCAGACCTTTTTGTGTTTTCCTATTCAATGCGTTGAAAGTAAAAAATAAGAATATAAACAACAAATAAATAGTAGGATGATTGAACAATTTGGAAAACAGAAACAAAATGATATTAATAACCATAAAATAAACTGTGTATGTAATAGCCAACATAAATATTATATACGACTGAAATTGAGTAACAAGAAATATAATGAATTTAAATGAACCACATACTCACGGCTTTTAATTCAACTTGGTAAAGTATTCTCATGAGATGTACACAGTTTGTATGCATGTCATTCCTCATAAACTCTCGGAGCACTGGCGGTGAATGCTGTTGGGAAAGGAATTCCTGGAGTGGCGAAGCCTACAGCAAGAGGATTAAAGATTGTTACCTGGATGGTTTGTTGCTAGCACGAAGCTTTAAGTTAACTTAAGAGAGCAGTTTGCTGATACTAGTGTTAAATCTACTTCGTAGGCAGGTTACACTGAAGTCAACTTTACCTATTCTTCGTTGCCTGGCCTTAAGCATCGTCCGTTGGTCTTCGAATTTGCTAAGTTCCCAGAACTAGCACTTTGCAATTGGAGTATACTTCTGCCTAGAAATCAACTAGGACGAAGGTTGAGTTCATAATTGCAACATTGTTGCCCCTGCACTGCACAAAATATTCTCTCAATACATTTATGAACATTTTTTATCGTCCACTAAGAATTATCTTTAATCAATCCCTAAAAATGGCTGAATTTTTAAATGAATGAAAGTATTCTTTTCTGACGCCTATATATAAAAGCGGTTTGAGGCAAAAAGTAGAAAACTATCGACCAATATCCAAGCTTTCATCGATACCAAAGTTATTTGAAAGTATTGTAAAAGAAAAATTATATTTCATGGTAAAGGAAATTATTTCTAATAACCAGCATGGCTTTATGCAGGGCAGGTCATGTACAACTAATTTATCATTATTTTCAAATTACATTTATACAAATTTAGAAAATCAATTACAAGTTGATGTGCTTTACACCGATTTCTCGAAAGCCTTACAATTTGCTTTTAAACAAGCTAAAGTCTTTGGGATTCCATTCGTCAATGTTAGAGTGGTTTTCCAATTACTTAAAGAACAGGAAGCAATTGGTAAAGATCGATAATTTTAGATCTCGAGTAACAAAAGTTACAGCGGGCGTTCCACAAGTTAGCCATGTGGGACCATTACGCTTTCTTTTGTTTATAAATGATGTTCACGAAATTTTCAAATATTGTAAAATTTTAACATTCGCAGGCTACTTTAAATTGTATTTATCTATAAATAGTTTAACTGATTGTAATAATTCCCAATTGGATATCCATGCACTAGTGGAATGGTGTAAGCACAATGGACTAGAGCTGAATATTCAAAAATGTAATATCTTTACGGCGTATCGAATTACATCCCCGATTGTCTATGATTATTTCATAAATGATCATTCAAGATCTGGGTGTTATTTTTGATACTAAATTAAATTTTGCATTACATTATGATTATACAATTGCGAAGTCTAATGCGAAGTAGAGATCTTCGGGATATAACTAGTCTTAAGTCCATCTATTGTTCGTTAGTCAGACCGTATTTAGAATATTCTTCCATCATTTGGGATTCCCCATATGATACAAAAGCACTCAGATTCGAAAGAGTACAAAACAATTTCACGAGATATGTTGTCCGTAAATTGTATTCCATCGAAGAACTCCCTAAATATGACGATAGCTATGCATCAATCCGATCCGATTTACTTTTTCTCATGAATATATATGCTCCCCAAAGATGTCTTCGGATGAGAAATTTACTATACGATAAGAGGCATAGAACCAACTATGGTTGTAATGAATTACAAGGTGTATAAACACTTTTAATGAACTTTGCAACGAAATTGATTTCAGCTTGTCTCGATCGGAGTTTAAAAAATTGATCCATGCACTATTCTTTAATTAATACTGTTTATTTGATGTAATCTATGAGATGCAAAATCGGTAGATGATCCTTAGTCGCGCTGCAAAAATCTGCTGCGTAAAGCGATACTGAGAGTTAACACTTAGAAAACGTAGTGTCCAGGTTTGTCAGGAAGTATTCATAAGTGCAACATCAGTGTTTGGTTGACATTTGTATTGATAAAATGAATGTCTACATCATGTCAAAGAAGATACTAGGTTTAATGTTTGATAAATATAATAAACTGACCAACTTTCTGACCAACAAAAATATTAAAAAATGAAACCGTAGCAAAATACGCAGCAAAGGCAGCTTTAACGCAGCTTTTAACTAAAAAGAATTGGAAGATAAAATATGTTCAAAAATAACAGAAATTTCTTTAAAAAAAGAAGAGAATCTCCGTATTATGTGCTTAGGAACCATTTTCGGATGAAAAAGTCCACTTTTCGGTTTCCCTGCAATCCTGCAACAAAACAAAAATCACTGCCAATTTGATCGCAGTTTGGCTGTCACATTGCTTTTGTCAACGCATTTTCCGACTGCTCTCATGCGCAACCAATGCAGTTTATTTACATTTATGAACGCAAATCTTGCAGGGCTGCCGCGGTGTGACGTTTATGAACTCGGCCGGTGTAAAGGGTACAGGACGACCAGACCGCTTGTCCAATGAAATCCAGTTGTCAAAAAATTTGCTACATCATACATTAGGCATTTTCTATTATGTCCACCACATGCATGTGGAGTCTCACACTTATCGAATGTGCAGCTCTTTTGTAAATACGCCACGTAAATTTCGTCATGAGGTGTGGTCAAGAGTTGGGTGTGCAGAAAATTCGTTGCACCGTGCCGTGGAAAAGTTTAAGCGTGATTGAGGTTCCTTTGAAGCTTAAGCCACGAACCAAACAGATTGTTGAGAAATGGAGAAAACGTTGTCTCTCTAGCAGTCAATATCGAAGAAAACACAAAAATGTCGATTCGATACCGATCAGTGGATTTGGAAATGGCAGGGGACTCAACTCGAAGGCCATATAAGATTGTGCCATGGGAGCTAATTGAGGATTTTGGCCAAAAAATAATCTTCTCCGATGAGGCGCCTTTGTCAACAAGCAAAATGGAGTGAAAACAATACACAAGTGTTCGACCAAGCATCAATGTATCCTCAAAGATTGAGTGTTTGGTGCGATTTATGGCGATTTATGGCACGACGCCATCATGGGACCTTAATATTTTCGAAATGGGAAAGGAGTCAATGAGCTCAGCTTTCGGGTATAGAGTGATGATAACCGACTTGCTGTGGCCAGAGCTCGCCAAATTAGAGATTCATCAATTCGTGCAATCGCGCCTCTCGAAACCACTCTATTACTTTCTCCTTGATCTACGCAAAGAAGTCAACCGTTTTGGTCGAGCTCGATGCCAACATTCCAGAGGCTATCGCCAGACCGATCCTTCAAGCTTTGCATGACTATCTCACGACTGGCCATACAACCATTATCTTCGAGCACAGTGTCAGCGGGGTTCGACTGAGAATTGAGAGCCTCTCTGATGGTGTACACAACATTGACCAGTCTGATGTGCATCACTGTAGGAGACAAAACATTTCAAAAATAATAGTGTGTGGCCTGTGTACCTAAAGTCTGTCAGAAAACAGTGGACACATACGCACTCCCAGTAATCCAAGCTGCAGCCACAGTCGCAAGTTTCTACACAGACCCGTCAGCAGGAAGCTTAAAGCCATTTTGAGAAAGTACATGCTTTCTGAATCTGCTTGTGTCCCATTCCTCTCACTTTTCCTTCGGAGAGTCCCAATCCTTTCAAATCCCCAAGCACAAGTCCTCCAGCAAGGGACAGTGGTTCCACATCAAGTCAGCGAAATTAAACACTGATGTGTGGTTATAGATGCACTTGGACAACACAAGATCAACAAAAAATAGATCCTTTAGAGAGGGAGTCTGGCGTTGGAAGTGGTGTTTCTCTAAGGAACTCGACTTTCGTTTTTCCAAAATACTCCCAGAACACAGTTTTTCCAGCGGAGATTATGGAAATTAGTGGAGCACTGCCATGGCTTAAATGGAATGTTTATTAGCATCTTCAAGGACAGTCAGCAGTCATTGGAATCAGTCCCTCATAATTGAACTGGAGTTGCTCTAAGATGCCTGAGCAGCTTAACACCTGTCTTTGGCTGGCGCTAGGTCACAGAGACATTCCAAGCAACGGTACGAGTGGTTGGGGTCATCTCAGAATGCTGCCTATTGTCAGATCAGGACAGGGGATTACTAGGATTACCAGTAGAGGAGAAGGTGAGGCGTTATGCTGTTTATATCGTGTCGAAACTGCTGTAACTGCCGTAACTGCGAAACGCGATTAATAAAAAGAAATCCATTGTTTTTCTAACAGATGGCTTGCGTATTCTGTACGGGAAAAGATAACTTCACGGACAGTCTTCGATTGATTGACTCAGTTTGGTTGGACACCAATAGATAGAAAATACGCCATATTTGACAGGCGAAGCCAGTCGGCTGAAGACGTGAATAACGTTTATGGCTCTGATAACGTAACAGTAAATAATGCGCAGTTTTTGTTCCGTCAATTCCGTTTCGGTAATGTCGATGTCAATCGTTTGTCCTGTTTACGTTGAGGGATTTTGGAGAAGAAGATTCAACCATGAAATCTACACAGTACAGCGACATGAGCCTACCTAGGCGTCTACTGATTTAACTCCTAAAATGGCTAGCCATGTAGAGCGCATGGACAACACCGCACCAGCCAAAATCAGCTGGAGAGTATTGTTGGTTTGGGCCCAAGTCCACCCCGAACTGTAGCGCCAAGGCTCGATGCAAAAAGAAGCTCGATGTATGGGTATCACACGAGTTATCGTCGAGGATTGTGAAACAAAAATGTCTGAGTAGTTTGCCAGCCGGATCGAGGGCTTTAACGAGAAAGAGAGAGAGAAATGGAGAGAGAGAAAAAGAGAGAGAGAGATAATGCCTTATTCTATCATACAGAAATAATAAAAGCGATGAACTCGACAAACATGTCAGGCTATCATACCAATTCAAATTATTTAGGCGACAGACGACAGAGGTAAAGTTCTCTTAGCAGCCTCCGCAAATCTTCACAGATGGATGAAGCTAGAAAGATCACATACTCTGTACCATTCATGCCAATAGCTACCGCACAACATCCACGGAAGCTCGAAACCCTTGCTCATGTCAATTGAGATATTGGCGCAAGGTGTCTCATCGTTAAAAAACTATGAGCTGCTCTCTCTAGTGTCTAAATGTTCACTCAGCCTCATCTAAATGACTAGGCAGATTTTTAGAACAATTATAGAGGTAATAACCGGGTAATGTGCCATTGGAACTGACGCCACGAGGAGGATGAAGAAAGTATTCCTATTGCTATTTTTCTCCTCCCGAAGAAGAAGTCCCCTGGAAGCCTGCTATTTTAACAATCTGGTTGAACCAAGTAGCTTCCGAGTTAGTCATCTCCAACGGTTTCTCAGAAGCGTCAACTGGTTTGCAAAATATTATCAAATTTAATAGCGTTCAACCATATACCATGACTGCTATCTATCAGCAGTCAGCCGCTTCAACCCAACCGAACCTCCGCAGTCTCCTTTTCGAAAATCACGACCATTTTATAGCATAAGTGGTCAACTCTTAATTTTTTGCTTATTTTTTACACAAAAATTCAATGCAAATTGCAGTGCGAATTATTTCTTTTAGGTTAGGCCACAGGCCCATGTAAGTAACAGTACAATTACATTATCTTGTTTAATAACTTTCATCTGAAGAGAAAATGTAATGCGTTGAAATAAAAGCAAAAAACATACAAATTCTTACTAAGAATGAACAACAAATAAGCACCATTTTACATAAAATAACTGAAGGTACATGCATCCCCATGAACATTTATTACTAGTACTACATCTTGGCAAGGAAATACATTCGATTTACACAAAGTATTTAAATTTTAAATTGAAATGCTTTGGAAACTCCCGCCATACTACATATACATTTATCGAGATCTAATTAACGAACAAAATCACACTGCATTGCCATCTTTATCATATACACCAACCACATGAACATAAACAATCCGCCATTGCAACGGGAAATGTCAAAATTTTCAAAGCAATAATCCATTGGCAGACTGTAGTGTACAAATTATCTTGATGACAATCGTCACAGACCGCATATTTGAAGCAAATTATAGTGGGTAAACCAAAGCATAGTCTAATAAAACGTACCTTTAAATAAATGGCAAACTATAATCTTTCGTTTAGTTAAAAAATCGTTTTCATAAATCTAGTCGCAAATTAAATATAATCAATTTTACTGACTTCCGTTTTACGATTAGCGGAACTGGAAAACACTTGCTTCCATTGTTGTTAATTTCTAGCGCAGGATTTTCCCTACAAAACTCTGCACTATTGAAATTTGAAAAATTTCATTTCGCAAAATATGAAATTCCATTTTCGGATGTGAATTCATTGCCCAATTGCGGGTATTATTCGTAAATATTGCCTGAAGTCAGTCAAATGGTGCATGAAGGGAGCAAACAATTTGTTTGCAATTTTGTTTGTCCGAAGATTTCCGCTGAAATTTTGACAGCAGCGCAACTGTCAAACGTGTTGACAGCGACTGCACAGGGATTCGGGATTGTTTTCATTATAGTTTTCGTATAATTTTATCATTATTTTGATGTATTTTTTCCCTGATATCTTATGAAGTAAATAATTTCTGTGTGAAAAGGAGAATAGTAAGAGTATGGTGGGAAACAAAATTATTGCAGCTATACGTTCAGACGGAAAGGTTTATCCTTTGGACGACGACGAGGGCGTCGGTGCCTCCGGTGGAAGTGTCCTTAATACCAGCCATGGTCAAATCGCAAATATTTTTAATCTGAAATTGGTTTGTAAATGCAGACGTCTACACAAACTAAATGCACAACAGAAACATTGAATTTATTTCAGAGAGTTAATTCGTCAACAAGCCAAAACATGAACGATTCTTCCGAGATAATAATGAACAATAATCGAATACAGGCGTCTGTGATGGACTTGGGAAAGAAATTGCTGCAATGCGCACGTGATAATGATATAAACGGGGTAGAGACGATGATGAGGAAGGGTGCTCCATTTGCTTCGGACTGGGTATGTACTTTCGTCCTGTCACGGCCGCCACCTGTTGGTTCACACCTTACTTTGCCATTCACATATTTCAGCTTGGAATGACAGCGCTTCACTTTGCGGCAATGAATGATCGGTATGATATTTGCAAGTTGCTTCTGACGTCCGGCGGAAACAAAGACGCTCGAACAAAAGTCGACCGGACGCCTTTGCATTTAGCCGCATTCTACGGCCACGAGAGAATAGCACAACTGCTAATTGAATTTCAAAGTGCATTAAACCCCAGAGATATGGTGAACTTCTACTTTAGACCATACATTTTCGTGAGTTTCATTGAATTCTGTTCCCGCAGCTTCGAATGACGCCACTCCATTGGGCGGTAGAGAAACGACACAAATCTATCGTACGCTTGCTGCTCAAACACAACGCTGATGTGACGGCTATATCCAAGTTTGGAAAGACTCCAATTGCCTTAGCAGTGCTTACGGAGCAGCCCGACATACTGCAAGAATTAGAAATCGCCAGGCAAATTCAGAAGAGCAAAAAGTACAACGAGCAGCATGAGGTAAGACGATCGTTTAGTTGAGTACTTTTCAAAGTCAACTAATACATTCTATATTTTATTTCTATACATTTTTATTGGTAATTCGTGAAGATGCGGATCAACTGGAGTAAACTAGTGCGTAATGTATTGGTGATTGTCGAGTACATATGCTCACTTACTAATCCCATAACGTATGACTATGTCACTTACCCACGCCTACATGAACTCCTTTTATATTCCCTGACACAGTGAAATGCATCCCATCTGCCTTGTGTTTTTTTGTAAATTCAGCGAAAAGTTTTGTCGTTTGAAAGTCAATTTTATTATTGCAGTAAAAATTCAAAACACTTGGCATTACTTTGCCCTACAAAATTGTTTGGCTGATTTTTTTTGTTTAGATAAATCTAAAAATAGAAGTAATGGTCCACAATTGGTGAAGTTATTGCGACGAACTTGTTGCATGTTTGGACAGAGCCTGCAATAGGTGAGGTTAGGTTGAACATAGCCTTTGTACCTGGGTTGGGGTTATGGTCGAATTTTTGGCCTCGCAAATATATCCTTCACACGTGAAGGGCACACATTCGCGGTATAGAAACCGTGTTCTCTGTATTTTTTCCTAGCCTTTGCCAAAGTAGCCACCGGTCGTAGAGCTGAAATGCAGCGTGCGTCTTCTGACAACATCAAATGGGGTGAAAACAATAGAGTTGAATGAATTTGGAACACTTAACTTCAATGCTGTTGCTAGAAGCAAAACCTTAGTAGCAGGCCTTAATCTATGAATGACACTTGTGATGATGGGAGTGGTAAACTTTTCCTGCGGTGTCGTATTTGATTTGAACTCAGATTAAATTTATAAGAGGTACAGCTCGAGTATACCGCTCAGATCTAGGTATTGTGTCCCAAGCCTAACCTTGTTGTTCATAGTCCTCGTTTAGACTTCTTCTTTATTTAGCTCTAAAGACCGGCTTCAACCATCAAGTCTATCCAACTAGCACGATCTCTGGCTGTTGGGTGAGGTCCTTCTCCTGATGGGTGCGCCATCATAGACGGAATCGAAGACTCGTTTCGACACTATTATTGTTATTTGTACCCTTTGCCTCTGTCTAATCCAAATTTCAGCAAACGATGTTCAACTGGGCCAACCAATTGGATTCCCCTTTCTTCCCCAGCAGTACTCGCTTTATAAGAAATGATCTCCGGATTACACTTGCGCCTACTTTCGTATGTACATTTTACTCGAATGTGGAATGCACTAGACCAATGTACAAAGGTACCTTTCTCCCTTCAATACCTTCGGCCTGTGCTTTGTCTCGACTTCGAGTAGTAAATGTATTTCAAATGTATATAATTACAATTAACTCGATACTAATTTACTAATAACAACAAAAAATGGTGGAAGGGGAATGAATATAACATCCAATAAACCAAACTACTCATCTCGCTACCAAGAGTTAACTGCAGTGTACGAGTGGGAATCATTACAGCCCATTGTGGACCAGGCCCGATTCCTACTGATATATGCAGGAAATGCATACGAAGAGACAGCGGTGATTGAAACTCTGGAGCATCTCCTTTGTATCTGTCCCCGGCCCTAACCATAAGTCGATATAAAACTCTAGGCCACCCTTCTTTAAATTGAATCCCCTTCTTCTTTAATATATTTTAACACGACAAAAACCACACATTTTGCTTAAATAAGGCGACAGTGGAGTGTAACAAAGTTTAGTCTGTTTGGTGGTAGCACTATGGACCAACAGGCCTACGTGAGGTTCAGCCGCCATCAGTTTACCTAATCTGTCTGCAGACGGTATATATCCGTCCATGAGTTACCTTCTCCATAGAGTATTGCAAAGGACACATATTTTGCTTTGATCAGTCTCCCACCTCCAGATAACCGGCTGCTCCTAACCTAACCTAAAAACGAATTTTTGAACACCCCACCCAAGTGGTTGTAATTTCAATTTTCCTTGAATTCAAATAAGAACTCGTGCCTAGACTTAAATGTAGTTTCGAAATTTCATAATTTGGTGATGCCAGAGTGTGGATGTAATTGACCAGTTCCCTACTGGCAGGTTCATCCGCGGTTCCTCTAAACTAAAAAATAATCCCTTATCTTTGTAGTCGCGGAACATGTCCCTTAGTGATTGATACCACGGTCCCAATGTATAGAGACAGTGTCAGAAGTCCTAAAGCCTCCAATCACCGTAAGTCTGACGCTTCACGCTGCTCACATAGCACAGACGCGTTCAGTGCACAATCACACCATCTTTTCAATTTTACCAAAATGCGATGAACTCGAGGGTTTTAAAAAAACCACATTCACTAATTTGCATGAACAAGCTTTCTCCGCTGAGGGCAAAGAATGCATAATTTTCTATCGGACGTCTTCTCAACGCGATGCACAACACAATCATATTTTTGGTTCTAATTTCTGAAAAAAAAAAACACATAATCTACGACAAAGCTTTTCTACACCTGGCCAACGCAATGCCACTCATTGTGTCTTACCATTTCTCTTATTTATAGAAAGAAACGAATGAAGCTGTGAACTCAATTATAGGAGGAGTTAAGGACGACGATGAGCCGGTCAACAAGAAATCCAGAATGTGCAGCGAATCTGAAAAATTAATCAAAAATAGTCTCGGTCTGTCTCCTGATCATTTTGCGGACACTACAGGTAAGACGATCTGATCTCAAAATCATTGGCATGTGACCAATCGATGGCACATTTTCAGATTCAAAAGACCTAGATAACTCAGCCATAAATTTACTGAAAAGTCATGGGATTTCCATGATGAAAGATGACGAAGATACTTCAAATAATCTTCTCACCACCGCTCTACAAAACGGTCGTCAATTAGTTCTTTCAGAAGGTGGAAGACTTCTGTTAAACGAAGCCAAACGAATGGGTGCTGACAAAATTGCGAATAGCCTTAAAACACCCATGAGCTCCCACTTAAACGCAGTGACACAAGTAAAAGCAAAAACGGAAATCGAGCCATCGCCCGTCCAATCAGTCACCAGATACCGTCAAAATATCGTTGCTAAGCTGAGAGACGCTGCGAAGAAGGAGGTGTTGTCGGCAAGCGATGTCACAACGAACAACAATAATGAGAAGCAGTACAAGGTAAGGCGGTTGGTATTTGTCATGAGAGCGCTTAAAATGTTATGATCGCTGTTGCAGAACATTCGAATAATTTCATTAAATGACTTCAAGAAGATGTATGGGAACGGAAACATGAAAACATTGCAGAAAATCGACGCCACATCAAACAAGTAGGTCATTGATTAACAAGTCCAATTCAGTTCATGCATGTCCTCGATTTCAGATCCCAGATAATCAAGATCAAAGGGGACGACAAGAAGATATATATGCACAAGAAATCTCCAGAGCAAGTAGGGACATCAACTGATTTGTGCTCTGGTCCAGCTGTCTTTATCGAATTTCGTTCTCTTCTTCTTCTGTTTTCAGAGTCACATAATTCACCCGGATGACTTAGGGATTATAGAAGACGACGATGATGGTGAACTGCCGCCAAATATAGTAAAAGTCTCACCAGAAAGTGATCAAGAAGAAACGTCTGACATTGAAACGCATCAAACCGCAATAATTCATCCACCAACTCAGCAACAGACCGTCGAACAACGCCTTCTGCCAGTGAGACATCAGTCAGTCCCTTACAATTCTCGAATAACGTACTCAAGATCACCCAGCGTGGCTAGCGTAGGTGAGGTCAAGTCAGAACGTACACCAGTGATTCCTTTATTGACAATACCAGAGATCTGCCGGCAGCTTCTCGAGTTGCGTAAACAAAACGATGAGTTGCGAAGAAAGTATGAAATCGCGCAAAAAGAGAAGGAGGATTTCCGAAATCGCCTAGAAAAGTTGGAGACTTTTTTACTATTAGAGCACACCGAAGAGGATTACTCGGAAATGTGATGTGGTTCCTCGCTTCTCAACGAAATACTTGTTTGTACATAGCTTTGTTTCAATTTAATTCCTACTCCAGTGCGAGCAAAAGGGCATATATTCATGAAATTGCGGAGATGATAAACTATAAGATAAAAACGTATATATTTTTTTCAAATGAACCATAACCTTGTCAGCCATTGTTAGATGTTGAGGACGAATACTTGTTACAGTTTAGAGTCTATATAAAGGTTTTTTCTTTTTTCTACTTTTCTAAGCGAATCATTGTAAAACAGCGTTTTTTTTTTATTTCGAAGTGAATTTTGATTTTCTTTAAATTAAAAAGATTTTGAATGCATTGTTTGGTTTAATTTTTTCTGAGAGTCCTGGGAGTAGAATGAAAGAACACAATCCAAGATAACCTGTGGATAAAGAGGAAAACGACGCATATGCTGTCCTCAGGAGGGGACGTATAAAATCGAGTGCTTGGACAAAGCGTTGTAATGAGCAGTTAAGGTTCGAGCTGTTCAGACACTTCGTCTACCTCGGTCTTTTTTCTACGGGGTGTACAGCGACATGCCAGTCGCCCTCGCATCCGACACATAAGTTGCCTGGGTCGTTTGGAGCTCAAGGATAAGCAAACTCCATCCTGAATTATTTGACTCCATGCCTGTAACACCATCTAATGTTTCACACGCAAGTGGATGAGGGGCTCATTTCACTTGATGTTGACTTCTCCAATTAGAAGTAGCATGGACGCATAAGGCAGAATAACTTTTAGTAAATTATTTCTGAAGCGAGACACAATAAAAGTCTCGGAATTGACATTCAGTTGGTTTTTACCAGAACATAACTAGAAGTTGATAGTCGACTTAAACCAAGCACAAACAAAAATAACGAAACCTACCTTATCGACCAATTATCCACCAAGTCATTTCTCGCATTCACATGTTCACATAACATCCCTGTACAGGGAGCTGTCAACGATATGAGGATGAAGTTTATCAACACGTGCAACTTTCAGTCGAACATCTTTCTTGCAGTATCAACTACATTTAGCAAATTAAATACTGTCGTGTTAATAAAATCGTGAATATGGTAATAAAATCTATGCAGAATTATATTTCATGTACATTTGTACAAATATTTTCATTTCATCGTGTAGAAAAAGCCGAAAGAAATTGATTTACCGGGCTTTCCTTCGTTGGACGATGGTAAGAAAGATTCTGACTTCAAGCCAGTGAAGGGTTCCAAATCAAAGAAAAGTGGTGGATTCCAATCGATGGGACTGAGTTTCGATATAGTCAAAGGCATCACCAAACGTGGTTACAAAGTCCCAACACCAATTCAGAGAAAGGTAATTCTGTGCAAATTATGTTGTGCCTCGTAATTTCATTTCATTTTTGTTTACAGACAATTCCGCTCATACTTGAAGGTCGTGATGTAGTTGCGATGGCTAAAACCGGCTCTGGAAAGACGGCATGTTTTCTCATTCCAATGTTTGAAAAGTTGAAACATCGTGAACCAACTAAAGGTGCTCGGGCTTTGATTCTGTCTCCAACTCGAGAATTGGCAATTCAAACGTACAAGTTCATCAAAGAGATTGGAAAGTTTATGGATCTTAAAACAATTCTGGTCCTCGGTGGAGATTCCATGGATTCACAGTTTTCCGCGATACATACGTGTCCAGATGTGATTGTTGCTACACCGGGAAGGTTCCTGCATTTGTGTGTGGAAATGGATCTCAAATTGAACTCGATTCGTAAGTAATGAAAAGAAGGTGCAGCAGTTTGTGATTCTGAGGGCCATTATTCTATTCTCAGAGTATTTGGTGTTTGATGAAGCTGATAGACTCTTCGAAATGGGATTTGGAGAACAACTGAACGAAACGTTGAATCGTTTACCGGCTTCGAAGCAAATGGTCATGTTCAGTGCAACGTTACCAAAACTCTTGGTAGAATTTGCCAAAGCTGGCCTTAGCGATCCTGTACTGATTCGATTGGGTAAGAAAATGTCTCTCTCTCCCCACGAAGTGTGTACTAAATGCGTTGGATTATTTTAGATGTTGAAACAAAGATACCAGACGCGTTGACTCTAAAATTCCTGTTCTGTCGGCCCAACGAGCGGTATACGTCTCTAATTATCCTCTTTAAGTATATTATACCGCAGGATGCGCAGACAGTGGTTTTCGCCGGTACTCAACATCATGTGGAGCTTATTTCATTTGTAAGTAGTCTTTATAGTGGATTGAGAGCATGCGTTTCTACTGGTGTTTTCTTTTTCCAGATACTGACCCAAGCGGGCATTTCCAATGCTCCGGTGTACTCAAGCCTTGATCCCTCAGCAAGAAAGATCAACACGGCCAAGTTTGCTTACAAGAAGGTCTCGGTATTGGTTGTCACAGACGTGGCAGCACGTGGTATTGATATACCCAGCTTGGACTATGTGGTCAATGTTCATTTCCCAGGCACTCCGAAGCTTTTCGTGCATCGGGTTGGTCGGTGTGCTCGTGCCGGCCGCACAGGTACAGCGTATACCATCTTCTCCACAGAGGACCAAGCACATTTGCTTGACTTGCACATGTTCTTGAACAGGCCTTTCAACATAAACGATACCAAGGCAATCGGTATCGTGCCACAGGATCTACTCGAGGAGGAGCACTTAACAGTGATGGAATACAAGAACAGTCATCATATTGTAAGACCTTCCCTTCAGATGCTCGAATTCGTAACGAATAACATACTTTTCAGAGTGGAGTATTAAGGACCAGTGAGAATGCATTCAAGAAGTACATGGCCTCGAGGCCAGTTGCATCTGTGGAAGCCAATAAACGTGTGAAGACCATCAAGTTCTTCAGCCTAAAACCGCTGGAAGATTTCTTAAAAGTGTCAGATGGCGCAGAGATAGACCCTGAAGCACCTAAAAACTCAAGCGATGAACCCGAAGATCAGCGTCGGTTAATGGATGAAAAACATGACTTCGTCATGAAAATGAGGAACTTCCGTCCGCCCGCTGTAAGTTTAACAATGCCCTTAACTTTCACGACAAGAATTCAATGATTTGTGGATTTTTGCAGACAATATTCGAGCTGGGCCGCAACAGGAAATCTGTCGAGTTCACGGTAATGAAGGAGAAACGGGATAAGCATACCAACGCCATCGGTAAGTTTCACACAAAGATGGAAGAACTGGACAAGGTAGAAGACGAGCGACTGGCGAAACTCACTGAACACGACGATAAAGTAAAAAGAACTTCCCTCTAACACCTCTAATCTTGGATTAAATTCAATTTTTTTCTTTTATAGCCTCAGCCAGCACTCGATGACGAGGAACTGACGAAGACCTTCAACAGAGTTGTGGCCCCGAAAAAGCGTGAAAACATGGACTCACTCTACAAGCCAAAGGCAAAGAAAAAGAAGAAGACCCACACGAAGGACACTGAGAATTTCATTCCCTATCAATCGGCCGACAAACACACCGAAGATGGTCTTGCAATTCACAGCACATTTGAGCGTCAAGCGATGAGCGCCGAATTCAGCGTCGTCGAACGCACAACCGTCCCAGAATTGAAACACAAACCGGGAATGAAGAGGTGGGACCGTGTCAAGAAGAAGATGGTTGCTGTACAGGATCCGCGAATCGGAAAAATCCGGACGGAATCAGGAGCTTGGATTCCAGCAAGCTTCAAAACAGGCCGCTATGCGGAATGGAAGCAGAAATCAAAGATCGAAGAACAAATGCAGCGCGAAGCAGGCAGCGATGACGATGCGCAGAAGCCACTCACTCATGAGAAACGATATCCAGTAAGCAGGCATGCGCGACACAATGCGAAGGTGGAGGAGAAGAAGCGCATGGGAACGGATAAGGAGCTGCGGAATCCCGATCAGATTGTTAAGAGCCGTATGCGTTTGGAGTTCATCAAGAAGCGCCAGCAGGATAACACAGTGAAAAAAGCGGAGAATCGAAAGAGAAGCATGAGAAAATCGCAGAGAGGTGGCAACAAAAGGAAGAAGTAGGACTGCAGTTGGAATCTGTAAATAAAGTTTTAATTTTGTCATTGGACATAATTTGGTTTTCTGTGTTTTGTTTTTCCCGTCTCTTCTTTTGGGAGGGCGGTGCAGGAGTTGCGCATACCTTCTATCACTTGTGGTGTGCGTTCAAATATTCACTCTGCACAGTGCACAGTTTCATAGGTCTGAAAGAAACGCCTGCGTTTACTACTGCCACGAAGTATTAGACTCTTCTGTTTGTGTGGCACCAGGATACAATACACCAAAGGGACTTGTGGATTTGGACAAGGAATTTATGTGATAATGCTGCTGTCTAGTAAAAGCTCCTTCAACTTTGCTATTTGGAGTCAGCATAAAATTACACACTTTATCTACAACAGCCAGCGAAAGAATTAACGAAGCTCAATCTAACAGCATCCTCGAGCGGCAGAAGGATACTCAAGTACGGAAACGGACATAGAAATCGTCGACGCTGGAGCAACACTTTCCTCGATCTATCCGGACAAGTATCACCGTTCTGTAGTAACCTGCTATAGAATAAAATGAATCGGTTTAGCCTTACGTGCTTAATTCTAAGAAGCTACTCTTCACAAACCTCTTGCCAACATTGAATACGTAAAATAAATAAACTCCTAGAACTCAAGATTCCACGATATGAGTAGGTATTCCATGGAATTTGGAAAGCTTTTGAATGTCTGAATTAAAGGGCTAATATAGAAACTTCACCGCACTTACACTGTGGACCTTTACACCTACCTCCTAATACCTCACCAACAGGAAATTCGTGATAAATAGCAACTTTACTCTGAATTAGTCTTTAACTCTACCATAATGGGACTTATGCAGCGTTTGCTTATCTTTTTAGCCCAGAGATTAGCGTGTTTAGATGCGACGAGATATCGTTTAGAATTGACTCGGTTAAGAACCTCTAGATAAGACTGTCATTTGAGCAAGTTTCAGAGATGATCATGCGTCAGATGCTCCTAGAAACGCTCCTAGAAACGCATTCCCTTGGACGCATTCCCTTTCAAAGAATCAGTCCTGATTCGTTCTTCGCACCATTCAAACGCACAAGTAAGTCTTTGAAGATGAACGCGTCATTGACATTCAGAGACAGAAGAGATGACAATCTCCGACTGAGGTCCATTCCAACTTAAGTTTGTGGTCATAAAGTATAGATTCAGATCGTAAAAATAACATCATTGGGCGAAGCCATAAATATGCAATGCACTAGATTTTGTTGGTGCTAATCGAGGAAGTCTGGCAACATCACAGCTTAAAGGTGTCAGAAGCAGAAGGCATGGTATATGTATGCAATTTTAGTTTCCTCAGCATGAACTGAATAAATGAGATTCTCTAGATGCCCATGGGATCACTCAAGTTTGGGAAACGGCTCACATAAATCGACATTTATTATATCTGATATTTACGCCTTATTTACTTGCACAAACCTTTCATTCTACAGCAGCAAACAAACATGCTGCATTGTATAGCAGAAATGAAGTATGACAGAGTCGCCCAACTTCTACCTCTCTTGCCCCTTAAAATTTTTGACAAACATTTTTTATATAGTTTTTAAAGTCAAATTGACCAATGAGAGAACGGCATTTACGTTAATTCGTGAATAACCGTAAAAAATTCATGAATAACTGTCAAAAAGTCGGTCAAATTGGTCGATGGATTGTGCACTCCTTTGTGTCATAATGCTCACGACATGCATCTTAGCTCTTATCATTGTTTTTTGTGTGAATGTCCAATCTTATCTTAGAGCAGTCGTGCTCTGACCACACCGGCAAGTGAGGTTTTAGTGGTGAGTCCACACTTTCAACATAAATGAGTAAAAATCCAGATCAACAAATCTCTACAAATCTGGCCAGAAAAACTTTGTAGCAGTTAGAGCAGTTAGAGTACGCCCAAAAAATTAATGAATATTCGAAAGGAAGTCTGTATGAGTTACGAGATGCGAGGACATAACGTAACTCACGCAACTGGCTTGAAGTCTGAAACTTTGATCCGTTGACTGTCCAAAAACGTGAGGCAAGTGCTGGTCAAGAGGATAAAATAAAATTAAGACATTTGTTAACTATATGTTTTATAATTCGATTTTGTTAATAATTATACATGCTCCATTTGTACATAGCTTTTTTGGGGTCCATAGTGTGTATAGAGACAAAAAATACTACAAAAAGGCAGTGTTAGGAACATTCCACAACTGTTATTAAAATGAAAACGAAATACAAAATAATAACACTTGCATATGTGTGTACGTATTTTGCATAAAGCAGTAGGTATCTACTTTGTGCATTGTATCATCCACTGCTCTATCCACCCAAGAGACCAGCAATTTTAAGATATGAAAATGTTGTATTCATGTTTCCCTTTTTTTCATGAAAGAACTGAAAAACAATAAAATTTAGTTTTTTATTCCTAGTTAAACAACAATACAATATAGAATGAAGACAATACAAATAGAAAGAAAGGCATTGAGTTTCAAGTCCCATCTTGGTGCTCATCGATAGACTTAAAAGGCTTAACGACGTTCGGTTGCATAATAGCTCTTCTTTTTTCCTCTAAAATAAGTCGATATGGTGCAATCGCTCTAAGCAGTCGTGCTATACAGACTGAGCTCCTTTCCAAGTTCGAATCAGTGGAGTCTATAGTATCAACAGCGTCATTTATTTTGATCATCAATTTGTACAAACTTTTAACTGTCAGATCGTCTTGTTTTGGAATTATGTCGTCTTCACCCGGTTCGCACTGTTCTTTAACCTCTATTCTAACCTTCTGACAATGAAAACTCAGCATGAGACGCTAAGGGCTCATTAATGTCCAGATCTTGAAAACCTTCTCCTCCAATCTCACGGCCAAGTTACGTGAATTTTATATTGTGGAGATTGTGACGCTTTCGAAATCTATCAAACATTACAAAATTCTTTTGTTTTGCTCCCGACTCGTCTCCTTTTTCCCGCTGAAGACGATCAAACCTACATATTCTGTGCCTTGTTTGAAATTGTAACAGAGTCGAGTCCAACTTTTTTCCTGTTGTTGTCTTCAATCCAAGATTAGTAAAGTGTCCATCCTTTCCATTATCGGCTCCTTAATTTGCTTTAAATTTTTAGCTGATTGTTGGCGCAGCTTGGAGCGTCAACTATCGGCGCAGCTAAGTCGGCCGCGTGCGAGACTTTTCGGAAATAAACATCAATTTGGGCGTAAATTCCAAAACACCTTTATTGAATTAAAGGTTACAATTATTTCAATAAATTAACATAAAAAATCAGGACTTATCGGATGGTTAATACAAGTTGCGATACAATTTTGGGAAAAAAGTTAATAAATTAGGATTATTATTGTAAGTTAAATTTATTTTAATTAAACAAAATGTTACACGTTCTGTCGGGCTGTCTTCCAAATCAAAAAGAGAGAAACAATACAAATGACGAAATTAGGTACTCTTGTTTCCAAGGTAACGGCGGCGCACCTACTTATTACTTCTAAGGCGCGCGCATGATTGGTCGCAACACTGATAAAGGTGTTGCATTTTGTATCTATGCCTTTATTGAATCTTGATTAGCTACCGTCGACTCATTTATTTTGAAAAAAAACCCCCAACAGCAGAGGATCCACCTTTTTTCAATCGTTTCATAATTTCCCACTTTGTCTCTAGAATCAGAACGACTTTCTTTTTCTTAAATGTTTGTTTGGAAGGTTGTGATGATCGCTTTGATGTGGACATCTTAATGTAGCGTTTCCAGAGCATCTCTTTTAAAGAGGACATATAAAGGGTGATTTTTTAAAAGCTATAGGAAAGCTTTAAAAAAAAACACATAAAATTCAGAAAAATGCATGAAATCTTTATTTGAATCGATAGTACGGTCCATATAATTTAATGTTTGAAGATTATTTCATGCAAATGTTGACCTTGACTGCGCCTCAAATGGTCCATCCGCTTAGTCCAATTTTGGCATACTCTTTCCAACATTTCGGCCGGTTTCTCACGAATAAATGCTTCAATGTTGTCTTCCAATGCGTCAATTGAAGCGGGCTTGTCTGTATAGACATGAGCTTTAACATAGCCCCACAAAAAATAGTCGAAAGGCGTTAAATCGCACGATCTGACGGCCAATCGACCGATCTCGAACGTGAAATAAAATGTTCACCGAACTCTCCACTCAATAAGTCCATTGTTGCGCGTGCTGTGTGGCATGTGGCACCGTCTTGTTGAAACCACATGTCATGCAAGTCAAGCACTTGCATTTTGGGCAAAAAAAAGTTGGATATCATCTCACGGTAGCGCTCACCATTCACAGTTACGTTACGATTCGCATCATCTTTGAAGAAGTACGGTCCAATGATGCCACCAGCCCATAAACCGCACCAAACTGTGGTAGCTCTTGCTATGCTTATTACGTTTGATTTGAGCCAAAAATGAGCTTCGTCGCTGAACACATGTGATGTTGCGATGAACTTTCTTAACAGAGCACGCATTTTGATAATAAAATTCAATAATTTTCAAGCGTTGTTCGTTTGTAAGACGATTCATGATTAAATTATAGACCAAACTGAAGATGTTTGACAGTGAAACAAAACACGAAACGTGCGTCAGCTGTTTAAACCAGTGTTGCCAAAAAGATAATAGCTAAAAAATCACCCTTTAGATCTCGTCAACTGATTCCCCTCTCTGCTCCGAGCGTCAATTCTTTGTGCACTCTGTCCGTCTGTGGAATTCTCTACCGCGTCATATAAAGGAAAATCAGTTAGTAACTTCTCAGTAAATATTTAATTAAACTTAATTTTATCTTGATTGTATTCTTTATTAGTTTTAATTATATACTAAAGTTAAACATGTTCAGCTTTTTGTATAAATTAGCTTATAACTAGCTAATAAGATATTGTATCTTACAGTTACCAAGCAGTCTCGAAATAATAAATAAATAAAATAAACATGTCCTCTTTTTTGCCGCTGATCTTATATGTACTCTCTTTTTTCATCTGGATCTTTTTTGTTCTCTTTAATTGGCTGCGTTTACTTTTGTCCTCTTTTTCATAATTTAGTACTAAATTACAAAACAACTACAGTGCGACCTCAATAAAAGCAACTAATAGAAATTTGGGCAGTTGTTTTTACTGAGTTTCTTGCAATAATCGAGTCAAAAAATGGAAGGTGCCCAAAATGAGACAAAAAGTTAAACTCCTCCAAAATAGTAAAAAAAACGTGTCTTGCACTGGTAAACAGACCAAAACTAATTTTTTAATTCATATAAAAAAAAACTAACATTTTACTTGTATTTAAAAAATTGAGAAATTTTTGATTGTGTCTTCTTAGACCCTGAATTTATTTCCACAGCTGATTCTCGTAAGTTTTGCAGATCTATAACATTATTCAGTGAAGCATCATTTTCTTCAGCCCATTGAAGGCAAATGTCTAGTGTTTAGTTAGAAAGCTTAGGAACACTTTTTACAATAGCCATAACTAATAATACACAGTAATCCGACTAACGACACTAACGACTACAGAGTAAAAGGCACGAAAAACTACGCCTGTCATACAAAACGCAAACATCGTCTAACAAACATCTGCATGAAAAGTACAACGAATAGCTGTAAAATAACTGCCCAGACATAGCAAAAATAAACACGAAGGAAAACATACAAATAGCAAACGAAAAAAGAGTTTATGAAGCAATAGTTGCTTTTATCGAGTCACTTCTTTTTCGAGGAGTTGCAATTACTGAGTCAACAATGGTAAGACTTAAGGCGTTGCTTTTGTCGAGGAGTTGCACGTATCGAGGGTTGCTTTTATTGAGGTCGCACTGTATGTACTTTGTTGGTTGTCATTATACCTTGCTATTAACAGAGTGTTGCAAGTATTTCCGGCACTTAAAGATTTTTTGTTGTCCATTGTTTGATTCAAATTTGTCAGAAGCTTTCTTGTTTTGCGCATTCTTTAACATTTTTTTGAAAAAACGAAAGAAATGAAGGAATAGAAAGACTCACTTTTGGAAGTATCAGCTACATAGCAACACTTAGCAAAAACTGTCACAATATGGACACCCTATCTTAATGTGATGCGATTGCGATTTCTAATTCCAAAAAATACGTACGCACATACAAATGTTGTTCAACATATTAGAATCATCATCAAAACATTTGGAATACCTTCCAAATTAGAAACACAACTGAACAACTAGTAACACATCAGATCACACGGCAAGGAGCAGGAACCAGCAAAAGTATGAAAACCAAAGGAATGAAATCTGACGCGCATCTTGAATTCAAAGCCCACTGGCAGACAGTTTTCTGTTTTGGTTTTGCTACATATTACCATTGTTTATGAAACTATACATCATATACAATGATGGTACATACTTCCCACGAAACGGATTTTTGATGACTCGTGTATAAGCACCGTGTATGTAGAGGGAATTTTGGAAAAAATAGCATATAAGCGAAATCGCGTGCATGTACATACAGGCCAATGTACATACATAGAGAAGTGTACAAAAAAAATCAAACATATATCAAAAGTTAGGAATACATTTTTTCAGTATAAATCCCACAACGCAATCAACTTTTGAAATCATCCCCTTGCTGTACACTGTGCAGTGCTGTCTCCTCATGGATTGCTGACAAGCGTACAACAACAAATGAAAACAGCGAATTTGCTGTTAGTCATTATAATTCACAGTGAGTTCGTAAGTAAAATATCTACAAATACGGGAAGCATTTGACGGAAAAGTTATCGCTTCTCGGCCTTATGGCTAAGATCAAAGTGTAGTATCTGTTCTTATCAGCTTAACATCTGATAGATCCCCCATCGGGGGACAACAAATGTTAAACTGATTTTTGGAAATAGACGGAGTGCTAGGGGCTTGCTCCACCTCTGTCGCGGGTTGGCCCGGTATTGCAGTACCGCCGGGATCGGCCCAAATTAATATCAGTAAAAGTATTTAGAATAAAATGAATGACTGATTAGAGTGATTATTGTCCGCTTTTTTGTTTTGGACTTCCTAGGAATGCGATGCACCAATATTGGGTTGCCGTTTTATCGACCGATGGTACAAATTTTCGATGACGCTGAAGGTTCTATGCCGTTAATGTGCCGAATTATCTCATCATTTAGCTCTTGAATTATTGCTAGCTTATCGACGTACACCTTTTCTTTCAAATAACCCCAAAGAAAAAAATCCAACGGTATCAAATCACATGATCTTGGCGGCCAATTGACATCGCCACCACGTAAGATAACACGGCCATTGAATTTGTCGCAAGTGGCACCGTCCTGTTGAACCACATATCTTCCAATTCGGGCCATAATAAGTTCGTTATCATTTCACGATAGCGAACACCATTCACAGTAACTGCCTGACCGGCCTCATTTTGGAAAAAATACGGCCCGTTGATGCCGTCAGCCCATAAACCGTGGGTGCCCTGGTTTTTCGACAATCACTCTTGGATTATCATTCGCCCAAATGCGGCAATTCTGCTAATTGACGAATCCACTGAGGTGAAAATGTGTCTCATCACTGAAGATGATTTTCTTCGAAAGTGCACGATATGCAGTTTGATTTGAACGCCCATTTTCATAATAAGCCTGAATAACTTTAACGCGTTGCTCGATTGTGTATCTATCCATGGTTCAAATTGAGTTAGTCTGAAATTGAGAAATGTCAAATGAAATGCAGAAAAAAACTTGACGTTTAGGTGTGGTTCACATTCAACATCTGCCCTTAACTATTTATAACCGCCCTTTATAAATAGTTTTTAAGAATTAGCCGAATCGGCAATCACTGTGCTATACACTCGAATGTTGAAGTCGAAAGATGTACTAGTACACGCAACCGACCGTAAAATATATAGAAAATCAATTAGAAGTGGTGAACAGGAGTCCGCGCTGTGGTGAACTTGGGAGTAAAAGTCAGGCAAGAAATGAATAATTCCTATCTTTTTTCCTTTGTACAAATTGCTCTTTTTCCTTTACATGAATGTCTTTTTTATCGAGAATGTTTTTGTTTTTTTAATTTTTTTATATGTAGTGTATATTTTTTATAAAGACTTATTTCCCCTTGATATTTTAGCAATTTCTAGCGGATTTTTTCAATACAGAAACTAACATTTCTATCGGATTTTAGGCTGTGGTCTAGCGGGTTTTCTTTTCTCTCAGTGGCAAACTTGTTGCAGCTATGCGACTTTGTGGCAATTTGACAATTTTTGGAGACCCCGAGACACCATAAAATGACTTCGGCTACTATTTTATATGAAATTCACTTCTTTCGCGAAACACGTTGTTGTGTTTCCCATAAGCAATAAACTCAACACAATTATAAGGAAATGCAACTAAATGATTGCACCACTGCGACTTTCATTATCTTCATCATCCTCTTCTTACCCGCGTGCTCCACTAAATGGGTCGTGGGGGCAAACCACACACGAGAGATCTCCAGCGACTTTTTTTTTGTCCCGAGACACTTTTTGTCTTTGTGCGACTTTCTCAACATTGGCCCAACCAGAAATGAAGTACCAAATATATGCACACTTACGGCCTTGTGAAAGGTTACCTTAGTAGCTATCAAAATATCACCATTTTGAAATGAGCGGCAGCCCAACAGCGTTGATTTTTGACGTTAGCTGGCCGGGGTTGCGTAAGTGTCACATTTTTTGACTTTTATATATTTACCGTATAAAAGTGTATAAAACTGAAAAAAATGTATGAAAGTCAATTAAATGCAAAAAAGTAGGCATTTGTGAAATAAAGTAATAAGCAGCACTATAGTACTTTGAGGTCGAATATGGGCACTCTTGTAAGAATTGAAAAATTAACATATTTACATCAAAGATAATACAGTCGGGTCATCTCTTAGAATTCCCTTCCGGAAGAGTTAGCTCTGAATGTTAGCTGAGTTTTGCTTTGAGGAAGTCCTTGGTCTCTTTGACAGAAAGGTTCTGTTGGTCCTGTTTGCTTTGACCGTCTTTGGAGTACAGTGACATGAGCCTAGTCAGGCGTTTACGGATCCAGAGTCTAAGGTGGCTGGCCCATGTAGAGCGCATGGATAACTCAGATCTCTCTCTTAATATTTGTCTTTCTACCATCGAGTGCTACATTTCTTTGAAGCTAAATGTTTTGCTATTATCAGAAATGAAGTATTATAGAGAGGGCCAACTTCACAGCTGATTGCGCCCCAGTCCATCGACGAATTCGACGGATAATCATGACATTAACATGATACTTTATTGAATATTTGTTACTCAGTAGCGAATACATACATTTTGCCACAATACTATTCTTCACAGGCCAGCTGTAAAAGCTGATTGGAGGAAACAATAGCAGCAAGCCTTAATTCGTGTATTGGAGTGGACGGTGCAGCTTGGATTATTCCTCGAACGATCCTCTCATATTAGCATAAGCTCCCGTGAACGGTCTGGATGATTTCCTCGCTTTAAACCATTTGTGAAGACATCTAGAAGCGGACGGTGCAGTTCCTTAACCGATCCTCTTATTGGAATCTCTTACTCTCTATCTACAGTGCAACTCTCTTAAGCGAGGAACCCTCTTTAGTGCAGTGCTTCACAAATCCCCTACAAACCTACGACTATCTCGTTTAACAGAAACTCGCTTAAGTGAAAAACCCGGATAGCTGAATGAACTCAAAATTGTGTCAGTTATTTATTTGACATCCGCTTAAGTGAAATTTCCTTTTCACGTATGCGAGATCCGCTTAACTGAAGTGAACAACCCGCTTGTAAAACGTTTACACCGCACCTAAATCCGACATTTCGTGGAAAAAATAATCGAAATCCAATTTTGCGTACCCACTGGAACTTCATCAATTCAAATTACAGCTATTGTCAGAGGTGGTTATTGGGATCAGAAGTGGTTGAATGATTTTAGCTATTGCTGACTCAATGGTTGGTTTGTCGACAATTGTTTTTTGTCTGCGGTCTGAAAGCCAACTGAAGTGCTAAATCTGTGAAGAGGATTGCTGATTTCACAAACTGAACAAATTCAACATTTCCCTGACATCCAACATTTGCTAGAAATGTATGCCGAACATTTGGGCTGAAAATAGACGAAATGTTGGACTTAGGTGGGTAGTAATAATGGTGGTTAGAGATCCAGGGCCTAGTAGCTAGCAAAAAAACTTTTTCGAGAAAAAGGTTCGACATATTTGAGTGAAAAAAAATTATTGTTCCTTACGCTTCAAACGAATGACATATACTGAAAAGACGTGTAATGACAGAAGCTTTCCAACGCATATTCCAATGGAATAATACAAGTTACGCCATCTCTTAGCAAACCGCATGAAAAAGTTATAAGCCCAATATATTCTTAAAGTACAGAGATATTAAGAAAATAATAAATGAAATGAAATGAGAGCATTTTCCCAGCTTTTGGGAAGAATACTACTTTTACCCTCTTCCAGGAGTTTACGTAGTGTAGAAAGTCGAATATGTGTACACCTTTATAGTGTACACTTGCTTTTGTGCCTGAGTGTATGTTTATTATTTCTTTTTTGCCTTGTAAGTATCTATCTTTATGTGTTCATATAACAATCCATCCCCCATTCAACCTCAACCCCAGAGTTGGCCACGAACACGCCGTCTATCATGGACGACCACGCCACAGCACATCGGCAACAATATGCATTCGATTTAACAAGTTAAGTGAAATCGTCTCACTCGATATCCCTATTGCTTCTTGGTACACCCTCACGCTGCCAAGCATGTCCTTCCAAAAGCCAGGCTTCACCCCTTATCCTTTATTTGCGATACGTTAAGCAATCTTTCACAGCTATACGAGTGTAGTCATGTTTCCTCAGTCGATACTCGCCTGCGGATGCTCACAAGCTATCCCAGAACCGCATCCTTATTCTATTCAATGGAAAACGAGTGGGGAGGGGTCCATATCGAAAATTCGATTCTCAAGAATCTCTGCCTGGGGACGGAAGGGTATTTCTTGAATGGTTTACTCCTCTGTACTCCTCTCGCCGGTGGAGTTTTTGTTTACATGACTATTGAAATGCAAATTCTAAGGAAGGGATACTTGGCTCCCCGCCCCGCTCACATACAAGCACAGCGCATGCATCCGGTTGTATCCCATCGGCCATCGGCCCGGGCGAATCACTCGTTCTTTCCTGTCCGATCAGGGCCGATCGAAGGGTAGGTAAGTGGATGAATATTCAATTTTCTATTGTGAATCACATCTTGTCCTTCGGGTCAAGTCCCTCATTTTTATTCGGTTGTACGTGCCTCGATTGGGCTGCGGCGCGCTATGGCGGCCTGACCCGGTAGTGATGGCAAATAATGACGAACATTCGTAAAACTGAATACCCAGGCACTGCAGCCTGATGGGGCTGTGAAATAACTCATTTTCAGATGCACGAGGAAGGGGCTCGATTTTTTTTTCTCGATTCAAGGACCGGGAGTGGTATTGGGTTCCTATTTTGTGTTCGCTTTTCCCTCATTTTTTCAGGGCGAAATATTGTTTCTGTTGACTGCTTGAAAAGTAATTTGTATTTGCATTTTCCGCTTGCAAGCTGCTTTTTTTCTCATTTCAGGAATTCATTTTCCCGAACCGAAGCCTGTAACATTTTGTAAAGGTGGGGAAGGGGTGGGGCACGGGGAGTTTATGAAACAGTCAATTGCATCATTAAAAAGTTGAATTAAAAAATGTTCAGCCGGGTGAAAAGGAAGTGGAGTACGGATTTTGCCGCGGCGAACGGAACGACGACTTCGTCCTGGGCTCCTTCCATTCGATGTGGCTGTGTATCGATGAGAAATCGGGAGTAATTATTTTGTATTTTTATTTTTGGTACGGTAAGTTGGAAGCAATCAGTACAGTGTGAGTCCTCTCAAAGGAATCTTGCGTAATTACTGCTGTAATTCTGGAATGGTTCACTGGCAACGTTTGAGGGTTCGTTCTGTGTGGGCGAGGCTAGCACGGAGTCCGTTTGCGGGTTTGTTCTGTGTGGGCGAAGCTGCCACTGCGTCCGGCAGTTACGTTGAAACGTACACATGTGTACCTTTGTTCAGTGACAGGCATAAGGGTTTCAGAATTATCCAATGCTGAAGAGAAAATTAAGGATAACCTATAAAGGCTTATTGTGGAAGAGGAGGCATTGAGGACACCTGACACCGGCTCTGGAGAAATGCACTGATAAAGGCGATGCCCACATATTTTTGAGAGGCTTACCGTCTGAAATATGGAACGATTTAAAGAGCGCTCTTAATACAGAAAAAAAGGTACTATGGTTCAATCATCACCGCTGGGGCAACAGGGGGAACGTTCAAGTAGTGACATAATCACAAGCAGTAAGTAGCTTTATTTTACAAGAAAAGTTGTTGAGTCCCAACCAATCTGGCTTTAGGAGGAACCATATCTGTACTTCGGCGATTCTCAACGTTTGTGATGACATCAGAAAATCTATGGACCTTGATCGAGTGTCCTGTCTTGGTCTTTTAGACACGGTTAACCACCATTTTTTGAGCTCCAAATTATTAAATCAATTTAAATTTTCTAATTCAGCAGCAGACCTAAGCGCAAGAAAACAAGCTGTCGTTGTCAACTAGAATTCGCCAAACTTTGCTGAATTCTTTTCAGGAGTACCCCCAGGGATCAATTCTTGGGCCATTGTTGTTTAGCATGTTCATCAATGTCACAAAAAACTCGTCGGTACATATGTATGCCGACGATGTTCAAATCGAAATAGACCACAATGGAGTAGGAATGATTGAGGATACAGTAGAACGACTAAACAGTGACATAAGAAATTTTATGGACTGGGCAAAGGCTAATCAACTTTACCTAAACCCGAAAAAATCGAAGTGTCTTGTACTCTACAAAAATAAGTACTTTCCTGTTCTCTTTCTTGGAGACACTGTTCTAGAGTAAGTTGGCAAGGCCAAAAACCTTGGTATATGATGCAGTTCTAGCCTTGAATGGGACTGTCATATCAAATTGGCAATTGAGAAAGTATACGGCTGCTTAAGGACATTATTTCTTAACAAAAGCTTCACACCAAAACATATTAAACTTCAACTTGCTAAAACGACCAACTAAAACATATGGTTGTCTTAGATCCGAAACCAAGAGAAGACTAATTGTTACTTTCAACAACGTTATTAGATATGTATATAACTTAAGGCACTTTGATCATGTCTCAGCTTACAAAAATTGTGTCTTAGGATGTGACTTATATAAGTACTTTTCTATTAGAACGCTGAAAACCTTAAACACCGTCTTAATGATCAAAGAGCCAGCATATATATTGGGTATATAACTTAATTCGTGTGGTTTGCTGAGAGATGGCGTTACTCGTATTATTCCATTGGAACATGCGTTGGAAAGCTACTGGCATTGTACGTCATTTCAGTATATGTCATTCATTTGAAGCGTAAACAACTAATTTTTTTTTCACTCAAATATGTCGAAATTTGTGCCTGAAAAAGTGTTTTTGCGGGGAGTTCTTCTTCATTACTTTAATATGAAGAAAACTGCTGCCGAAAGTCATCGTATTTTGGTGGAAGTTTATGGAGACAAAGCTGTTTATCCATGTCGCGAAGATAGTGCTCTGTATTTGGTGGGATCAGAAGGGTGTGCTGTATTATGAGCTGCTAAAACCGGGTGAAACCATCAATGGACAACGCTACCGTTGTAGCCGAAAAACGCCCGGAATATGCGACCAGACACGAGGCAATAATTTCCCATCCCCACGCCCCACGATACTTTTCCGGTTAAGAACTATTTGGAAAACAGTGGATGGGAAGTTTTACCACACCCGCCTTATAGCCCGGACCTTGCCCCTTCTGACTACCGCTTGTTTCGGTCGATGCAGAACGCCCTCACTGAAATACGGTTCACACCAGAGCATAATATCAAAAATTGGCTTGATTCATTTTTGGCTGCCAAGCCGGCGCAGTTCTTTTGAGATGGGATCCACAAATTGCCAGAAAGATGGGAAAAAGTCATAGCTGCAGATGGGCAATACTTTGAAAAATACTATTGTACCTGTTTTTATTAAATAACCAGTTCAAATTGGAAATTATGTCAGTTCATATTGGAGAGGTGAGAAAAACAAGCTGAACAGAATCTGTACTCGGTCTTGGACCGTACTTGTGAGGGAAGATGATTCCACAGGGTTACAGCATGAATGAAAAAATTCCAGCGCGATGTTAGACATGTGAGAAGGGAAGGTTTCAACGTGATATTACGATTCGATCGACAGAAAGTTAATTTTTCATACAAAGTATTAGGATGTTTGCTATGAATGATTTTAAAGAGTAGGATACATGACGCGTAGTTTAAAAATGCCTCCAATTCACATCCAAGAAGAATGCGACGTTGGTCCGGGACATGCTGGGATCTTCGAGGGTTAAAGACATACCCCTAGTCGTGTTGAATGCTTTTAACAATTTTTGCTGAGAGGATTTATCACAGTCAGTTTCCCTCGTCCTGTCGTGATTTTCATCCTATCCCGGCAATTCCCCATCATCACGACTTTCCAGGCGGCCGTTGAATGCGATTCCATCAGGTAGGCGACCGCTTGGCAGGGTGGCGGTTAGACCAAGTCCAAAACCTCGCCTACGTTACGCTTGGGCACAACTCCTGATGAGTTGGTGTCGATGACGGAGGATCTACTTTCCTGATGATCTCTCTTTAATGGATAATGCGGATAAGAAGATGAACGGTAGGATGAAGCGTGTCATGGAAGGTTGTTCGAATGATTGAAGGCAGCTGTAGCTGAGGGTCGGACTCAAATGGAGTCGCAAGCCTGGCAAGTAATTGAGTACATTTTGAGTGAGTGCATTAATGGAGCTTGACTGACTTCATGTGTGGTGGTTTTTTCAACTCCTACCCGCATGAACCTGTGCTGGACAGGTTCAGTTCGCGGCAGGAGAACGATTTTCCTAATCCTAAGCTCGCACCTCTGTCAAGTCACTGGGGGGGTCGGCATAGATCTCCAGTTCCGAAAACAGCGCACACAAGTGTCGCACCATTACTCGCTGAATCCATGTATGTTGACATCCCTGCCTTTTGTTTCTTACTCCCTGGTGTGCCTATTTTCCTGAAGATTAATCAACAAAGCAAATGCTCACACAAGCAGTGCATGCCAAGGGTTATCTTGATAACTCTTCAGACGTGGCAAATTGCTTGGACTCAGTCTCGCGTCATTGTTCTGATGAAGGAGATCTTTTGTAACGTTGCCAATCCCATCGTCGGTCTGTCCATGGACCGATGTTAAATGAATTCACGACATCTTCAAGTAATTTACACACGAACCGCATCCGCGTCAGAGGAGAAGCCATAAAAGTTTTCAAAACGAAAACGTGTTTGTCGTACACATGGCGGTATCCCCTGGCTGCGAGTCGGTTACATTTAGTTGATTAAATCCTCATGTAAGTCACGGAGTTGGAATCAATGCGCGTTATGTGCTCCATTTGCACGAGGGTCCTGGTCGGTTGAGTTCGGATGCTGGTGCATGTGCCAGCTGGCCATTCGCATGCAACTCGATTTCCATCAGAGAAGTAGGGAGCACACATGCGGAAGAACCGTGCACATAAGACAAGAGGAACTGTGCAAGATGTTCGCCAAGGACTCTGTGCAGCTCGTGGAGCCGAATAAAAGAACCGGAAGAGCAGCTGAACTGGCAAGCACAATTTACGAGTAGATTTCCATCGCTTTAGTGATTCGAATTTAATTCCAAAACGCGCTGTGAATTTGAAAAAAAGAAAATAATAAAAAATGTGGCCATTTGACCGAAAGTGTGATAAGCTGACCATGCAAGGGATCATTTTATGGGGGATAAAACCGAATGACTCGCCTGCACTGAAACGTGTGAATACGTCTTGGGGAGTTCCACAGCGCTTCCGATTGGATGATTCCGACATAATTGGTCGATCTTCATCGAACTTGTCTTACCACCAACCAACCTTACATAACCATAAGCGAAATGTCGTTCAAAGCAGCTCAAGGCTGTAGATATGACACATTAGCCCACTCCGTTGGCGTGTTACAACGAATTGCAGAAAATGTGTGCAGCTAAGTGTTGCGTGGAGCTGGTAGATGGTAGTGCTGGTGGCTGCTGGAGCTGATAGTTGGTGAAGCTGGTTGGTTGCTGGCTTGTATGGCTAGTGGCAGGTAGAGTCGGTGGGTAGTATAGCTGGCAGTAGGTGGCTGGTAGAGTCGGTGGTTGGTAAAGCTGGTAGTTGGTACAGCCGGTGGCTAGTATAGATGGCAGCTGATATCTGGTGGTTGGTAAAGCTGGAGGCTGCTGGAGCTGGTAACTAGTGGAGCTGGTAGCCGGTGAAGCTGGTAGCTGGTAGAGCCGGTGGCTGGTAAAGCTGGAGGCTAGTAGAGCTGGTAATTTGTGACTGGTAGAGGCGGTGGCTAGTATAGGTAGCAGCTGGCAGCTGGCGGCTAGTGAAGCTGGTGGCTGATAGAGCTGGAGGCAGGTGGAGCTGGTGGCTGGTATGCCGGTGGCTAGTATAGGTGGTAGTTGGTAGCCGGTAGAGCTGGTGGCTAGCATAGGTGGCAGCTGGTAGCTGGTGGCTGGTAGAGCTGGAGGCTGATGGAGCTGGTGGCTGGTAGAGCTGGAGGCAGGTGGAGCTGGTGGCTGATAGAGCTGGAGGCAGGTGGAGCTGGTGGCTGGTATGCCGGTGGCTAGTATAGGTGGTAGCTGATAGCCGGTAGAGCTGGTGGCTAGCATAGGCGGCAGCTGGTAGCTGGTGGCTGGTAGAGCTGGAGGCAGGTGGAGCTGGTGGCTGGTGGAGCTGGCAGCTGGTGACTGGAAGAGCCTGTGGCTAGTATAGGCGGCAGCTGGTAGCTGGTGGCTGGTAGAGCTGGAGGCTGATGGAGCTGGTGGCTGGTAGAGCTGGTGGCTAGTAGAGCTGGTAATTTGTGACTGGTAGAGGCGGTGGCTAATACAGGCAGCAGCTGGGAGCTGTTGAAGCTGGTGGCTGGTACACCCCATGGCTAGAATAAGTGGGAGCTGGTAGAGCTGGCAGCTGGTGGCTGGTAGCTGGTGAAGACTTAACACAACAAATGCTCAAAAATGCCTCAAAAATTTTCTTAAAATAATAACGATAACAAACCTCTGTGGAAATGTACTCGGAGCATATTCAAGTCTTACAAGAGCTGGGTGGACAGCTGCGGGTTTTCGTAAAAGTGGGGAATTCCCAGCATAAGCTGCGTTAGCACGCAACGTGTCTGCGAATATACCACAACCAGTATTGATGATCACCCGAAGCCCAGTCCCCCCATTACACAGCAAGAGCTATCCCAAGGTACATGCCCCGTAATTGCAAATGTTCAACATAAAGGACTGGTTCCTTCAGGCACACTCATGTGAATGCTAGCATTTATCATACGGAAGAGGAGCATTCACCAAAAATGCATAGTTCACTAGTTGTGGCTCCATGCTAACTACGCTCTGAAAATCCCCTCGCATTTGGCACACAATTATTCGATAACGAACGGGCTGGGCAAATCCTCGCCGACACGACATCATCCCTCATCATATTTCTTCGCACTAATTGCGGACCTTTAGCACTTACCTCGAGCCCTCTATTCAACGTGAAGGTGTCGTAATGCTCTTGTTGGTTTAATTTGAAAAATTGCATTCATCACATCACTCTGGTGTGAACCTTGAGCGCACAACCAGCACCGGATGCGCCGAGCAGAACGTTCCTCATTCTCGCAAAGATGACATTTCACAAATGCGACGATACCGGCGCAACAGACCGACACAACGCCAACACTTCGGTCCAGGTCCCAGGAAAAACGAAAGAAGGACGAGAATAAATTTTCGGCATTTTGACACTAACGAACAACAACGACACCGGGTGCCAAGCCCGCTACAAGGATCGGATGTACGTTTGCTCCTTCTTCGGTGCAATGAAAAATTCTGAGGCAGTCAGGAATGGGAGTGGCGTGGCGTTGCAAAAATATCTCACGTAATGCCAACGTAGGAGTTCGTGTCTCGCTTCACATGAAGGACGTCTGATTGGGCGAGAGGATGGCTAGGTAGATAGGTTGGCACGATATGGTACGTGCCCTTGCTGGCAAAATGTGCACCGTCACCTTTACCTTGGCCAGTCGGCAGTAGATGTGAGGCGGTAGACGAGGGATAAGCTGAATTTGTATCTCTTCGCAGGACAATTGTCATCATTACTCTTCAGAATGAAGCATGATACCGAGGGGTCCCAGCAATGAGCGGTGGATTCGGTTCGGTTTCATTCTGAATTAGCTCTTTACCGAATCCTGCTTAAGGAATTCAGAGGATATTGTGTACGTTTCGTTGCACGCGAAGGAAGGCAAAGCATATTTGAACTTAAATCACAGCTTATTATCCGTTTTGAGTTAATCCATCAAATGTTTGATCTGAAAGTGTGCCTGTTGTCCGAAGTCGTCATGCGCGTAGATCCCCTCAGGACAGGAGGGCGGCATACAGTGATGCAATTGATGGCCTTTTGTGGATGATTCACTCGACTGTACCAGTCCCACAAAAATGAGCATCTCTTGCAGGGCGGACAATAGAGCTCCCTCTATCGACTACGAAATGCCCCTCAATTGCCGCTTGTCAATTCGTTTGAGTGGTTATGAGGATGGGTAAGAGGACTCTCCTCGTAATCTCTGCCAGCTCTGAACTGAATGATTTATGTCAAATCAAGAAATCCAAAGAATACATAGAAACGATACGACAAAAACTAATATGATTTCGTTAAGTTTCGTTAAGTTTCGTTAAGTTTCGTTAAGTTTCGTTAAGTTTCGTTAAGTTTCGTTAAGTTTTGCTTACTTATGTGGGAGCTCATAAATACTTATTGTTGTGAGGGGAATTGGAGTTTCTAGAAGCTATTGCGGGCACATTGAGAATTGAAGATGCTTCTGACTGACTGCTTTTCGTCCGGCTTTGACATAAGCATAATTTTACTTGCGGTCATTGCTTATGTACCTTCGAAAGAACTTCTTCTTGGTTTGCAACAAAAATCTTGTCCAGCTAGCACTGATGATTGGTAGCTGTTGAGGTACTTCTTTGCTTGTGAGCAGTGTTGTAAAAGGCGGGGTCCGCTGTCGCGTTGTTAATGTATTAATATGGTTGGCGCTACCGCCCGTAGAGGGACAGGGCCTATCTTCTGAGGCCTCCACTCGTTCTGTGCGTCCACTGGTACAGTTTCATGCCGACTCCGAGCGGCCAATTTGTGAAGCCTTTACTAGGCACTTCTACTCCTTGAGCATTGCTAGTGATTCGGAAGAGGTGGGCAAGTGAAAAGTGGTTTTCGTCGTATCGGGATTGGGTTGCAGTTGACGCACAGACTTGCAGCCGACTCCGCGGCCACACCAGCTCACTAGTTTCAAGCGACTGGTAGCGCAGTGGGTTAAGTGCCTGCCCTTGGTTAGTGGGGCCCCAACTTGAATCCCAGTGAAAGCAAAGTTAATACGCTTTTATCCGGTTTTCAAACCTGGTCCAGTCACCATTTGCCGTTGGAACTGGAGTGGTTGATCGGTGGTAGTGTTCTAAGTGCGCTAAAGAATTCACTATCAGCTCCCTTTCCCACCCCTACTCTCACTAGTTTCAAGCCGGCGGCTCATTGGTTGCATCGACGGGTGCAAAGACTGGCCTGCATGTGTATCACCCGGGCACTGAAGACATCTCCGGCGGATGCACTCAATATACTCCTCGATCTTCCACCACTGGAAACCTTCAGTAAACAGGTGGCAGCCAGCAGAGCCTTCAGACTCAAAACGCTCCGACTGTAGTCCGAACTCTCCTTCGGCCACTCAACCATTCGAAACGGCCACTCAACCTCAATCTTCGAGAAGAAATTCTCCACCAGCATCCCCTCCAGACTGGACTGGACATCAGACTGATAATCAGACGCTGGCTGATCCCCTGCGCATCTTCACTGTTGGGTCGAAGACAAACGAGGGTGTAGGTGCTGGTGTCTATTCTCAAGACCTTAACATAGCTATCTCCCTGAAGCTCCCTGATCATTGTAGCGTATTCCAGGCAGAAAGCATTTCGAGAAAGGAGGCGCTGTCCTGTCTCAAGAACAACGTAATATCCAAAAAAGATATCACCATCTGTTTGGACAGTCAGGCCGCAATCAAGTCCTTGGACAATGTCATGTTCAATTCGAAAACATCGCTTAATTGCAGGCTGTCTCTTAACGAGATGGCAGAGCATTTTAACATACACCTCATGTGGGTGCCGGGACAATGGCTAGAAGGTACCACTTGCCTTAAAACACAGGAAATAGGGCCATCGCTTAATATCAAACGATCACTCAATCTGCTAAGACTCAGCAAATCTTCACTCAGGAGGCTCATCGGCGTCACAACAGGGCATTACACAATTGGCACCCATGCCCGTAGGTTGGGGGTCCCCTATAATGACAGCTGTAGAAGCTGCATGGATGAAGAGGAGGTTGAAACCACAGATCACCAACTCTGCTCGTGTAGCGCGCTGGCAGGTCGTAGACGCTTACTCAAGGGCCTACTATTTCAACAACCTCAATGAGATAAAAAGCGTCAGTATTAGCCTTCTGCAGCCAGCCACTATAACCCATCCTAACCTAAGGTAAGCATGACCTCAGAGTCAAAAGAGGAGCCCCTTCAACCGCCTGTCCTTTGATACCCGTATTAATAGCCGCCTTCAAGGCAATCAATCTATAAGTCAAACATCCCGCCAGAGAGGTTACAAAATCCTTTCATGTCTGCAACTCAATCCACTCCGTGTGCGGAGTGAACTACGATTTTCGATTTAAGTAGTTTCTAACGACAAGCATATGCGAACCGTAAACCATTTCCGATGTGCAAACAGTGGAGCTATGATGCTCCGTGTCCATCTCTTTTACCGGCTGTAAGTCCTCCCACCGAATGCGCTCGGAATTATTCAGCTATCATTACACTTCTGCTCTTTAATAAAACGCCAAAACCACTCTGGATCCTGGATAAATCATAGTGGCACAATGCTCACAAGATACGTATCCGTTCCGAAGGATCGCATAGATTACCCTGCGGCACACAGCCGCCCTTTACTCATACACACACTGCCTAGCCAGCAATAGACGACCCGTCGCAGGAAGCCAATTGCCAGTGAAGTACTATTATTGATATTTTCGTATTCATAATTTATTTAAGAGTCTCTTCAGTCCTGGTGCTGGCACTGGCGCTGCTGCTGGTGCCGGCCGTCCACCGCCACCCCCATGGCACCAGCTGAGCACTCCCGACGCACACAGCTATTTATTTTGTTGATGGCAAATGGGGAGTATGGGGCGTCTGTGTGTGATTGTCTCCGATATCCCTTTGGAGTGCTGCTATTGATTTGCGGATGGACATTGGGTTCCGTTACATCTGCAGGCGATTGGTTTTGGCAAGTTATTTACGAACACACACCTCCCGTCGTCCACACCCCCACACCGGACGGACGTCAGACTGTGGTCGCTATTGAACTTTGTCCAATCGAAGAGTTGTGCGTTACTGAACTGAGTTTCGCCTGCGCTTGGGTTTCTGTTTGGCATCATCACTGCTGAAACGAATCAACCGCCCCACCTTGTCCGTAACATTGTAGTACATGTGGATATGCCAGAAACTATTTTCATTTGGTTACTGGATAACTTTTCTCACAATTCCGCACCGACGGGCACTGGGGGTGGCTGTGAATGAATGCGGTCACTGTCGACATGCGACGGCAAGGCACCCAGAGAAGGTTCGTCGGTTTGACTTGACTCGGAGGTGAATGGGGAAAAAATATTTGCTTTTATAAGCTGGCTTCTGAAAGCTATGTTGCACTCATAAATTGCAGCAATGTTCGCTGTTTGAATGTTCATCTAAAGCGGAATGGGGGATGAAATGTTTTCCTTGTGACTGCGATGGAAAATATGCATTCGCTGATTACTTTCTACAGTTCGCCGGGTAGGTGATTGCTTAGCTCGGACAATTGCGTTAGACGGTGCAAGCATTTGGGAGAGATTCATTCATTGACTTGGTTGATGGAGACCAGAGCAGTTGTCCGCGTGCCTTTTTTTGTAAAGTGAACTGAACCAATTGAAAACTCTTTGACATCGTTTTTTTTCGACGAGGAATGTTTCGACCTGGGGCTCTGGTGTTCCGTAAGGCTGGCCCTGGGATCTGCTGCTCGGACGTTGAGTCCCGCTTGAGACCCTTTATCCTCGCATCGAATTGGCTGCTGCTGAATTGTCGCTTTATAAGAGCGAAAGTATATATGGCTCTGGCAAAAGCACATCTTCAAACCTTGGGTGGAATCTGAGGCGAGAGGCTCGAATTCGCTTCACGAGGTCAATGTCGCCGTACGGGGTGTACCTTGTTCGTGCTCGTCGTCCAACCGACATCAATGCATTTGTGTAAGAAAATATTTGGAATGACGTTTTTCTCGAAGCGACCAATAATATCCGGTCGGAGCCCGAAGACCTAGCAATTGGCAGAAGTAATCCTTCGTTGTCTACCTTCTGCGTTGTCATTAATCGAAGTTACTGTGTGAGCTTGGTTGACGGACGCCGGTGTTGGTGACGGACAGTCGGTGGAGGACAGTAAGGACTTCATCTTAGTTCTCTACCTTACAACAGCCATTTACTTCTCGATGCTCGCAAATGCCCCACTGACAGATGTTGGAAGAATAATACGATTTACGGTTTTAATGTTTTATTTAAGGACTAACAGAAAGAGTTCACAAAAGCTTCACCTTGGATAATATAAACATTATTCTTCGAAACCTGTATCCAAGCAGGTACTAAGTTGCCAATGCTGAGCACATTTAATTTTCTAATAACAGCCCGATGTGGTTTCTCGATAATGTCATCGAGCAATTGCACAAACTTGTGGATGACCGTTTGTTGACTTTTGTTGACGTCCGAGCTACGGACGACGTTATCGACAATGCATTCCTTGCGTTACTTAACTGGCGCATCAAATGCCGCGTTTTTGTCTTTGAATCGAGCTTAAAAGGGTACGTCTTACCTCCGTGAGATCTTCCGTTTTCCTAAAAACTACCCAGTAACAGCTATGAATTGCAGTTCAACCCTATTTAAGCCTACAGCTCCAGCTACAGCTGGAAACGCATAAAGGACACATGAAGAACGCATCGATTGCAGGAAGATTGTGGTACTGGTGTCTGGTGCGATATCCGAATTTACCAACTTTCATATTTCACGGCTCTGGAGTCACTGACAATGCTCAAAGAGTTAAAACTGTCTAGAAAGGGCTTCTCAAACTTGGCCGTTCGGAGTCGGTATAAAACTGCAGGTCCCTTCCACTCGTGAGGCGACAACGGTACGCACAACACGAGTGGTTACTGAGAAGCTAGGCCCTGGCCCTCTACGACCGTAGCCCCTCCCATATTATTATTATTACTAGTAGAAAAGCCTGTTATACGACATGCAGAATGTTATGCGTTCCGGCCTTATGTATATTTTGTTTCTGCGACGAATTCCATTAGATCATCATTGGATATAGAATAGCTGTCAATCGTGATGTTTTGTTCAAGGTCCAAGATGGTGTGCGACGGAACGTTTTTTGTCCTTATTGACCTTGAGACCAGTTCGTTTCGCCGTAAAAGCCTCCACTACGGCACGTCGGGAACGCACGACGATGTCGCTCTCATCTGCGTACCCCAATAATTCTGATAGAAAGCATAAAATGAAGCAGGTCTTATTTTCACATGTGTGAACCCTCCAAATGTCAAACTGCTTTTTAGTTTGAATTCATGAACTCAGGTTTTGTTTTTATTCTGTCCTCTTTTCTCTACCTTCAGTAGATGATGTCCTCAAAAGTCCGGTATTTTAGAACTTTTTGTCCTAGGCTAACGATTAGATGGCGCAGTTGGTTAAGTGCCTGCCCTTGGTTAGTGGGGTCCCCGGTTCGAATCCCTGGTTGACGCCCAGGTTCTGCCCTTGGTTAGTTGAGTCCCCGGTTCGAATCCCAGTGAAAACCAAGTTTATACGCTTTTCTCTGGGTTTCAAATCCGGTCCAGTCACAATTTGCCGTTGGAACTGGAGTGGTCGATCGGTAATAGTAGTCTGACTGTGGGTATCACAATGGATCAAAATGGTCTAAGCGTGCTGGTGCCCCCTTCCCTACCTACCTACCTAGGCTAGCTTAGACAGCCATGGCAACCCTACTCATAGGTCAGCTCGTGTCCGTGGTTCTGCACCAGATCAACACACAAGTCATTACTTCCATGGCATCAACTCTCCCGAGTCATGTTCGGAGACAACATCACTCCCCCTTATTCTCCTAGTCGTTGTATTTAATTAGTCACTTAAATGTCACATTAAGTAACGAAGGCGGTCACATAGTCGTTTCACTTGTCGCTGTGACAAATTTGTATTCAATTAGTCACTTAAATGTCACATAAATTGACTAAGGCAGTCATATAGTCGTGTCGCATGTCGCTGTGACAAAGTTGTATTCAATTAATCACATAAATGTCACATCAAGTGACTAAGGCAGTACAAATATGTCACAGTGACACGCCTGCGAGAATAAGGGGGACTATGTGAGCGAGTGGTGAAAACATTCGCCCAGGTTCTTTGATCACTTTGCTGCCCATTCAAGAACATTTGTGAATAGCGTCGGCTAAATGAATGCACTTCCGCTGTGGTGGTTAAATGCGACAGTTCATTACAGCGCTATTTGTATTCTCTCAACTGTGAATTGAAAGCCGCCTCAGCATCCAAAACCCATGTGTCCCTCCACTCGATTAAGCACCGAATTTAACAAATCAACTCAACTCAGCAGTGAGTCCCAAAAGAACACCCCAATCCACTTCAAATCCGCCGATGTCATTCGAGGTTATTGCATTCGCAGTGGAGGGTGGATGCAAAGGCGTATTTCATCACAAGGATAACGGCACAGTTGGTTCCTCGGCTGGGCGGGACCCATCCACACTTGCATACAGGGTGGAGAATAAAATTTAATAATTTATCGTAATTATTTCAACCAGCATCGTCGGCGTACCGGAGTAATTTAAATGAATTATGAGTGCACACTGGTCCGTCCCTAACCTCCCATACATCCATCGCATCGTGCGGAGCAATGAAGGCGAGGCGGACGGACGGTAACTGTTTTGGAAAACTTCAATTTAGCTATGCGCCTGAATGTGGAGGATGCTGCCGGTGGTCGAGCCTTAATGACTAATATCCTCTTCCTGGAGCACGGGCTTTCTCGTTAATCCGATGTCTGTGTGTGTGTGTGTGTGTGTGTGGATTGAATATTGCATAACTGATCCTGTTGCTGGACACAATAAATATTAAATAATGCGATTAACCTGACCCGCCTGCCAAAAAAGATGATTGAGCTCAGCGTGAAGCTGAATGTCGAATCGCTCTGCCGGAAGCGCAATAGGTTGGCACTTCAACAACAGGAACACACCAGGAGTCAGCTCGCCACCCACTCATACAATGGGCCGCACTCTCGGCTTGGCTGCAAAAGCGGTCTCTTTGGCAGTAGTGCATTTGCCCTCGTGTGTGGTGTGGGTGTGCGTTGGGAGAAAATTGATTTATACACCGAAACGCATCTGAAATGCATTTGTTGCTGAACTTTATTTTCCGTGCATAAATTAATGGACTGCGAGTGTGTTGAAATGATATTTGATTACCGCAACGTTTGAGTGCATTTATGCAGGTCGATGGGGGAGGGGTGTGGATTTTTTCATTTAAACACGGTCATTTGTATTAAGCGGTGCGAATGCGTTCGGTCCGAATTAGATTCGCGTGGTCAGCGGAATTCAATTGAAAGCAATTTAATTCAGCATGCTACACAGCGTCAGCGAGGGGTCAGCAAATTAACTGCTCACATTCTGGTGACCTCCGATGCTATAGGCGGCGTTAAATGCTAGCCTTAATCCAAATATGAAGGCAAAAACTGTGGCCAGGTTTTCTAATGGAGAATTGAATAAAAAAAATGCCATTTTCAAAAAATGTGTGTTTAATTCGTGATTCTGCAACCCCAAGTGGAATGGGTACCTTGTTTGGCCTGTTCATCGGCTTTATCCCGCACTGTGGGTGTTTTGAGATTGTCCGCATTTTGGCGTTATGAAGGTCGACGAAATTGCCCTTATGGCAGATTGAGTGTCAACGAAGACAGCTATACGTTGGCGTTATGTTCGGATGGGATATACACGCCTTCCTAGGCGAAAATTCCAGCTTGGAAGATGCTGGCGTGTTTTCGATTAAAGAACTCGTTGCTGTATCTTTTAATCTGAAGTAGGTTATTTTCTTCTCTTTTCATATTTTTTTATGAAATGACATCAAAATAAGACAACAGATCTGAGTAAATGCCCGCAACGACTACGCACTTCATCTTTGAACCGTGTATACACTCACATCCGGGCTGAGGCCTATACTTGCTTGCTACCCCTATACGCTACCCCCCAGTTCGTTTTGTTTTGTTATCGAATCCCGGCTGCAACTGGGACTGTCTGAATCTGATCGCATTGTGCGACGCTATATTTCTAATGTGAAGACCGATAGGTAGCAGATGGAGCATGACCGTCAGAGCGTCTGAAGAGGTTGTCCTCAACGCGCCTGTTGTACCTTTTTGTATAATTTGAGCGCGCACAACTGGTTACTAAGAGACACAAGTGTCCGGGGTCAAGACACAGCACAGGCCGAAGGTATGAAGAGAGAAATGGAGAGGAGGGTCCTGTGTACAGTGGTCTTAAAGATGTAGTTTAGGTTTGTATGAAAGGACAAAGAAACGAAAACATCATCGAAATCGGAACTGCATCATGAGGCCAATCGGAAAGCCTCTCTCGAGTCGGTGGTTCATTGCTGAATCTATCAGTAAGCGCATCGCAAACATCTCTGTAGAGCTCTTCCCATGCATCTTCAGGCCAATCGGCTGTCTACATTTGAATAAATTGAATTTTATTTGAAGTGAAGTTTCTGTTCGAAGTAAATCAATCAGCTGCTTGGTCATAAACTTTTATTTAACGGTAAGTTTCAAATTTGTGAACTTTTCGTAGTATATCTGGTTTTTCATTGTCTTAAATTCCATGTTTTTGTGTCTGCATTTCCTAATTTTCGAAATTTGAGAAGTGATATTGCATGCAGTGAGTCCGCCCCGAAACTTCGAAGTCTTTAGTTTCTGCAAAATCTTCGGAATCGAAACATTTTTCGTCGAAGATTCAGCAGTGACTTCATTTGGTGTTGCAAATATTGTATACATTAATTATTATATATACATTAGGAGATGGATTCATGACAGTTATGTGGGCTCATTTCTGTGAACCATTTTGATACAATGTCTTCCATCCGATCAGATTCAAGGCCAGATTTATCACAAAATTCCACGAAAAAGCACAAGATGCCATGGTTTTAAGACAGCCAATCCTTTCATCAAATGTAAAATATGTTTAAAACTAATTTTTTCAAAGTTTTCTTTCTGTTTTCTTTCAGTTTTTGTCAAGCCTGAAGAGGGAACAGCCCCATGGAAGCGAAGTGGGCATGGGTTTGCTTGTATAGAATAAAAACGAATCCAGATAAAAATGGTGGCATTCGATATTTTATTCTGAGTGAGATAGTGTTGAATGCCACTTCAAAAGGAACAATGCAATACGATGGGTTGGGGTATTGAACAAAAAACTTGAGGAAAAGAAACAATTTTTGAGAAATTTTATTTATTTAACATGCTATAAATTTTTTATCACTTCTTAAGGATGTGATTGGATGTGCTTGGAAGATGCTAGCGTATTTTCGAAACCTGCAGGCTGCATCTGAATAAAAGCCCGCACCAACTACGCACTTCATCTTTGAACGGTTTTTGCTTGGGTTGTCCTTAACGCTATTTGTATAATTTGAGCGCGCACAACTGCTTACTAATAGACTTAAAAGTCCGCGGTCAATACACAGCACAGGCGGAAGGTATGGAGGGAGAAATAGAGAGGAGGTACCTGTGACCAGTGGTCTTAAATATCTGCGGATTATAGTCTGTGGGAAATATCAGACAAGTCTCTAAATTTAACTGTGCCTCCGAGAGTAGGCTTAACTGGTAAACTGATGAGCATTCCTGGCGAGACGGGTATTGCGGGTGAACTCATGGGGAGGAGGAATGCAGATGGCTAGCTCACTTGAGCATCGTTTGCTAAAATAGCGATACAAAACGGACAAAGAAGAGACGGTACGCCGGTGTTCGAGCGAGTCGAATGATTCTGCAATATTGTTGTCTCCTATAAGAATTATCGCTCGTTTGGAATTTAGAAGGACACCTACATATGCATGCCATTGTTTGCGTTTTGAATTTTATGGCCAACCATGTCGAGGGCTTTGGTTATGTCAATGAATAACGCAGCTGTACATTTTCTTTTGTTAAGGTTGCATATTATCTGAGAGCAAAACTCTACACTCTACTACGTCCTCGGTTAATTTGCCCTTTTGAAATCCAAATTGAGAAGGATGAGAGAACATGGTCTTGTCTATCCTAGTTTATATGAGTTTTTTGAAAACTTTACTTATGGTTGGCAGAAGGGGAACCGGCCTAAAAATTCATATTTCGATTGGAGAGCACCTGCAAACTTAAGATCATCAGGAAAAATGCTAGAAAAGACACTACGGTTGAATACATCAGCTAATACATCCACAACGAAACATGCAATATTTTTAAGGACAGCATTAGATATACCATCGACATCACATGAACTAGAGTTATTCAAACTAACAATCGTACTTAAAATCTCTAAAGGAGTTATAGGATTTAAAACAAAACTTCTACAGTGCACAGAGTATACGTCGCCAATAGCAGGACATTGAGAACATAGATCTTGCGTCAGTCCACTATGAAATTTAAGTCCGATACTTGTAAAATTCTTCGCGGGGACTTGTGTGTGTCATCAAGAATGCAAAAAGAAAAGTTGGTGTTGTCAAAATCTTAGCTCTGGTGCTTGATCCACAGGATACAGTAGCGGCCAACGTTCTACTTTTTTCCTTTTCTTTTCTGAACATTTATTTTTCTCTTTCTTTTGAATTATACTGTTGTACTTACTTTTATCACTTTTTAATTTCCTTCTGTATTCTTAAATCTTATTCATCTTATCTCTTTCGTTTTTAATTAACTTAGTACTACTCTATAAATTTATACACATTCTCATGTTTCATTTGGCTGGGACAGGGTACATTCAGAATCTAGTGATGGTGTGATCGTAGGTACTTTGTTAAATGTTTTATCTAAACGAAAGCAAGGCCTTCAGCTTGCCACATGAATGCACGAAGCTTACGACATAAGATGGATGAATTACGTTGTCTATTTGTTGGTTCTAAGATTGACATCGCTTGTGTGTCTGAAATGCGGTTCCTTTCAGACCTTACTGATGATGGAGTTACCGAGATGAACCAAAACTATGTCAGATTTAAAGGTATGACATTTTCGAGCTGGTAGAGTTCGGCGGACTGGAGGGGGAGTTGCGCTATATGTTCGTAAGGGTATCTTTCGTAATAATAAAGTTGTATGCAAGTCCCATGGTACGTGTCCTATCGACTACTTGTTTATACAGCTATCTACTGATAATGACTCAATTCTTCTTGGCCCCGCATATTTATCTTATGTGGTGACTTGAACAAAAACCTTCTTACAGAGACTGACCTAGGATCACTAAACATGTTGCCTGTCAACTCAGTCACTCCAACCCATTTTGGTGCTACATCAAGCACCCTGCTGGATGTGAAGAAGAAGGCGCTCTTTTACGACCAGTTGTCAGCTCCCGGTTTTTGTAAACACGATCTCCTCTATCAAACGTTCGATTTCAACTTGGGTATTAAATCAAACCCAATACAGTTCAGGGACTTTAATAGCATTGACCTGGGTGTGCTTGAAAGAGACATACATGATATTAACTGGGAACAAATTTATTATATGTCTTCACCAAATCTTCAAATTGAGTTTTTACAATCGACAATGGTTGAATTGTTGGAGGTCCACGTACGCATGCGAACGAAAACGTTAAGGCCTAACCACAATTCCTGGTTGACCCTTGATATTCGTCACCTTATGCATAAACGCGATGAAGCTTACATCAAATGAAAGCGTTTCAGAGTGGAAGTGTTTCATAGAACGTATCGCTCACTTGGTAATAAAGTGGTTTGCGAAACACGGGCGGCCAAAATTCGTTATTACTCAAAACGGTTGAATCCCTCGTTAACCGGAAACCAGTTATGGAAGAGTCTCAAGGAGATTGGGAAAGCAAGGCAGCAGACATCCATCTAATGCTGAGCTAAATAGGAATTTCGTATCCCAGTCCACTTCTACCGGTGGCTCTCCCGTTCCAAATTATACCACAACCTTACACACTCTAACTCCCCCAAATGAATCTTTTGTTTTCTCTAGTACTTAGGTTTTCTCTATTTCAGGTTGACGTAGTTGAGAGCTTGCTCTCAATTAAATCCTACGCGTTTGGTGTTGACATGGCCCATCCCAAGTTCCCAAAAATTGTCTTTCCCGTACTCCTGACTTACCTTACCCATATTTTCAATCAAATTCCCACAACTAGTGTTTTTCCTTCAGTCTGGAAGATGCCAAAGATAATACCAGTGCCTAATAATATTGCTACCATTTCTTTTCTCTCAAAAGTTTTGGAGAAATAGGCTGTGTTCTGGTCAGAGAACTTGGCTAAAGTTCAACTCAGACAGACCATTTTGGTGGCAACATTTTCTTCCGTGCTGATGCTCATTGTTAACTATTCACCAAGTAAGCAAAACAAAGCATCAGGAAGAGAACATAACAATAGATGATGTTCTCTCTTGCACATATGTGCAAGTATGTATACAACCCCTTGTAACACAGCTTTAAAGTCAGCTGAGATATGAGGTTCTCCTTGTGATGGCTAAGGCGGAGTGCAGCCCACTTCTTATCAAATAAAGTGCATTCGAAAACCATTAAATCTAGTTTACGATTTTTCAGTCTGAAAAATCGGTCTCCTCTTGCCAATCGAAACGTGACCTCGTACCAAGCTCATTCTGTGCTCAATGCATTCCTATCACCGCAAATGGCAAGCCATTACGAAGGCAATAACGTCCACATCAAACACCGCCATTATCAGAGCTAACAAAAATTAACTACTTTCCAACTTTACCACACTCTACGTCCAAGGATTTAACTTAAAGACATCGCATTCAACGAAAACACCGAAGGCATCGACGGCAACGTTGAGTTGAAGCGAAATCCTCTTTTAATGAGCTCCACCAGGATACTGCGGCTTTCTCATGTCGTAATTAATCTTATTTTCCTTGGTCTAATCTAATTGGCCCTAACATCTATCACGAGCGTGTACTGCACACACCCAGGTTAACAGAAGGCGCAATGGAGTTTGCTTCAAACAATGTCCCGGACATGTGCGACATGTGCGGGTGTGTGGGAAAACTTTCTCCAGCCGCACGACGGGCCACGCTGGAGCTTAGTCTTCTCATGCTCTAATGACATCAACATCATAATAATGTCATTCACCATAAAGCCCGTGTAAGCCTCCGACAAACACTGGCCCTTCCCCGGGTCCGTATGAGCGCGCGTGTGTGTGTGCGGTTGGCCGGGGTATATTTGCTTGCCAACTATATGACGCCACGCTGCTAGAACGAGCAGCGGTTTGGAAACTTGTAATAAGGCCAGTAAAACTGTCAATTGAATTGCATTATTGAGAGATCTAGCCGGGGGCCACGGCAGAGATGGGTTTCAGCCTGACGGGTACGGCACTCGTGTCGGGATGACAAAGGAATAGCCCTTCAGGGAGCGCCATTCAATGGATCCTTGGCAGTGGAACTGTGGCGGGAGACAACTGTGTCATGTGTAACCCTCTGACTAAATTAGCTCGTCATGTCATTAAAACTTCTCCTCAGGATGCAGTGGTGCCATGGTGCAGTGGCAGCCGTTACTTTATGAAGATTTATGGTGAATTCTGGAAGCGTGAGTGCAAGGAAACTCTAATAAACGGACATACTCCATGTCAGGATGTGACATTGCTTGAGATCAGGGGCGGGTTGTGCGGTTTGACGTGCAAAAATGTGAAGATTATCCTGCTGGCCATGCTTCTCACGTGGGTTCATTTGGTGTCAATACAGAATTTTGAGTACCGGCGCATGGCAATGGAGTGTGTTTTGTTAGAATTCTTGGGTGTGAGCGCAGCGCGCCTTCTGTTATAAAAAAAAAGGACCGAGCAGTGGACGTACTCGAGGACTGTGTGTAAACAACATATCACCGCCAATCGATGATATCCGAACGGACAAGGATCCTTCACGGGATACAAAGTACTTTTTTTTTTTAAATGAGTCGTGAATGATTTTGCGACGGATATTTAATCAGGTTCAATTTATGGTAACGTTGATAAAATGGGCTTATGATGGCTGAAATAGGAAGCGTTTACTTGAGACTGAGACGTACTGCGTCGATGACTGTACCACTTTGAGTGGTGGAAATGTCTCAGTAAGAGTTCTAGATCTCTAGACCAGGGGTACAGCCGCAGGCGTGTTGAAATTTATATTAACATCGCCACTTAGAATTATTGGCCACTGATGATAGTTCCTTCCCAGTAGAGCTGCACTACCTTCTGTGAATGGCAAAAGTACGAAGACAATGACGTCGATGATTTTATCCATGGACTGGTTAGGAGAGATGTGCCATTTAGACTGGCCATTTGGAAGAATGCGTTCAGCTGCACATATGTCCCCGGTATCTCGAATTGCAATGTCCAATCCGTTGGTTTGGCGATATTTAATTTCCATATTTGGAGTAATTACATGGGAACTGCCATTTCCATTTTTATAAATAGCAACACCACCAGCGCGCCTTTCTGGTCGCTTGTATTGGATACAGCAGTCAAAGTTCTGAATGTCTATGATCTCTTCATCATCAAGCCATGTCTCGGAGAGCATGAGTGCATTTTTGCGTTACGTCGCTGTTGAAGTCGTTGCAATGTTGGTTTTGACAGTTGAAGGCGAATAACGAGATTTTATCCTTCATAAGCCTTTGCAGTTAATTCAACACTTCACTTAATTATAATCATGTAAATATTAAAATAATACTAATTACTACTCAAACATAAAATAGACGTCGTTCTACTGCTTGCATTGGATACGTCTCATTAAAAGGTCGCAGTACACTTCCACCATCGGTAACAGGTCTATTCTCACTCATGGCAAACGGTCGGCTGCGCGATTTATGAATAAGAACTCCTAAATACAAACAGATTCTTCCAATGTTCTTTGCTTAGAACTAAACCTACGCTTGCAGAGGTAATTCTGAGAATAAGACTCTTAGTCTTCAAATAAACAGGTCCCCTGTGCAATTACATTTGGTTAACTGCTTACGTTGCACATATTGGTGTAGAATCGATGACCGGATGGCTTTTGTGTTGTTGTTGTGTATGCCGTGCTTGTGACCTCTGATGTCTTGTGTTTTGTTGTTGTTGGGGAGCATGGGTAGTGTAGTGTACATGTAACTTGCCCAACTATATTTTGATGTTATTTCCGGTTACGACTTTTGTCCCACTTTGTTTCAGATCCCTCCGTATTCAGGGGAGAGCCATAATGTGTACACATCAAAAACTGTTATACAAAACTACAGCTCAAAGAAGTAGCTCAGAGAGTGGCGATTGCACGAGTTCATTCATTATATATGAATGAACCTTCATTTATAATGAGGGTGGCGCTACACCCCGTAAAGATCCAGGGCCTATCTTCTCAGCAAGCAGTCGTGTTGTTCTCTCACGAGTGGAAGGGAACTACAGATCTAAGGCGACTCCGAACGCCCTTTTTGAGAAGCTCTTTCTAGACTCTCAGTGGGTGAAGCCGTAAAAATGATTTTCCTCGTAAAGGGAATCGATAGGTTTGTGGCCGTATGTGCTGACGCTGGAATGAAGGTCAATGTGGACAAATCGGAGGTTATGGTCATCTCCAGAACGCCTGTTCAATGCACTCTGCAGGTTAGTGGAGTCCCATTGAAGTTTAAGTATCTCGGGGTCTTTTGCACGAATGATGGAAGGAGTAATGCTGAGCTTTTCTGTAGGATTGGTCAAGCTGGGTCAATTTTGAAACTTGGTAGATCTGTAATCAGGAAGGCCGAGCTTGGTGTCAAAGCCAAGTTAGCGGTTCTCAACTCAGTATTTGTTCCAACTCTCACCTATGGGCATGAAATTTAGGTAATGACCGAACGAATAAGATCGAGAGTACAAGCTGCTGAGATGAGATTTGTGCATGCTGCTGCTTCTTCGAACGGAGAAGGCTATGCTTCGGTGGTTTGGTCACTTGGCACGAATGTCCCCTTCATCACGACTTCCGAGGCTGGCGTTGAATGCGATTCCATCAGGTACGCGACCGCTTGGCAGACCCAGGACGAGATGGTTGGACCAAGTCCAAGAACTCGCCTGGTTACGCTGGGGCATAACTCCTGATGAGTTAGAGACGATGACGGAGTATCGAGTTGCCTGGAGATCTCTCGTGCGTGGTTTACCCCCCGACCCCTTTAGTGGAGCATGCGGGTCAGAAGATGATGAGGTAGTCGAACCTGGGAATCAGGTTCACAAACCCCACAACGCCACTGCCACCGACCCAGTGCCACTAACGAACATAAAATTAAAAATTTATCCAAAACTGATATCAAAAATTATGAGAACAGTGGGCTATCAAATATGATTTGCAAGAAAATGCCTGAAAGTGTTGCGAACGACAAGAGAGCCAAACTTTCTTAAATGCCTTGGAAATATCAAGCGCAACGATCTTGCTTCCGCCTGCATCGTGCAAAGATTAGTTGCACTTTACGGTGAGATAATCTATGAGATCACCAGAGGACCTGTTGCTGCGAAAACCGTTCTGCCGCTCATTAAGAAGCTTCGATTTATCAGCGTTTCCATCACCTTAGAAAGAAGGTGCATAAGTGCTATGGGTCGGTACGAGGTGGGTGACGAAGATTCGCCCTTTTTGGGGACGGGCTGGACAAATGCTGTTTTCCATCTGCTCGGAAAGAGACCTAAAGAGTAGGATGGATGAAAAAGCTTACGTAGTGATTTCGGGTGTCACCAACGAAGTGTGCTGTGCTATGTTTTGGCTCCTCGCACAAGGCAATGTTTCTATTTTTATGTGTGCGTGCATTGATCTGAAGCTGCATGGAATGGCCATCTCACGGAAGATCTGGAGAAGTGCGGGGCAGGGCAATAGCTGCAGTATATGCAGAGACGGAATGAAATGAAAGTAGCTATGCAAAAAACTAAGGGAACACTTCGAATAAGAACCCACGAGTCAAGTATTTTCGTTAAAGAAGACACTCAATTTGGAGTGAATAAAAATAAAGGAAATAACCTACTTTGATTAAACGTGGGTTCTTTCCCTCAAGTTGACGTTGGAAAACTAGAGCAAGAATAAGGTGGGTAAAGCTTGGTGCATGCATGGGTACAGGCAATAATGTTGTCAAAAATATACAAACAAAAATCATATAGTAACTATAATTAATGACGTTTCGGGGACACAGGGGATACAATCAAGAACCTGTATAGATTCTAGTTTCACACCATGGGCTAGTGGAACCCGTGGTGGTGGTGCCATGCCAAGACTTGAGAAGATGAAAATATTCCTTCGGTACATGGGTGACCCCGGATCACAAGCTGGAGTTGCTGAATACACTGGGATTCATAGATCCACGGTTTGGCAAGTGTTGTCTATGGATGCATTTTTCTCCAACGCAACATGTCCAACGCAACATTCCAACAAGCACGGATAAAATGTTGAATAATTCATGAGTCTGCTTCCATTCCAGACATTCAGGTATTCACTGTATCCGTGAAGGTATTCCTCTTTCGAAACAGTATTCTTCATATTTGGAATTGTTCACCTCCTATGCACACTCGACTTCTCCAACGGATCTCTCATTAGATTCCATCTTTATTCACACCAGAATGGAGATAACATTCAGCTGTCAAAAATGTGAGTGGAGGGGTTTCGTTAAACTGGACGAAATACATTTTTATTCACACCAGATGGAGTGTTTCCTCCAAAATGCTGAGGATACTCTCACACTCACTTTTTATTCACACCACCCATTGTGTCACACACACACAGCTTTGTTTGTGTACACATGCATAGATGGTCAATGGATGGATATAAAAGGCTCGTGACATTCGAACCGTGTGTCGTTCCCACTTCTAACGCCGCTTTCGGACTTGGCTAAATTTGTCTGCGACTTTTCCATCTTGCTGGCAAGGGAGGTGGGGCAAAAGGGATAACACAAAGGAAATCACACACACATTGAAAGGATCTAAGTCAAAAAGTTGCCAGTGTGAAAATATTTATTTTCGGCACATTCAGCATTTAACTTTTAAAACGATTTTTGCTGAAAATTTCGGAGCCCTGTGGCGTGTAGTCTGGGAGCCTTTGCGGGTCAGAAACATAAACTTTCTGCTTTATCTTGTGTCTACAACTTAATCGTTCGGTTTGCTAAGAGATGGCGTAACTTGTATTATTCCATTCGAACATGCCTTGGAAAGCTACTGTCACGCTTCATATGTCATTCATTTGAAGCGTAAACAACAATCTTTTTTTTTTCACTCAAATTTGTGCCTGAAAAAGTGTTTTTGTGGGGACACGACACACACGACGCCACAAAAGAAAGTAATTTTTGCATCTGATTGTTACTGGTGATGGAAAATGCACCCCAAGCGCAAAAAATCACATGTGAAACCCGGCCAACCAGCCAAATCGACGGCAAAGCCGAAAGTCCACATCGCGAAGTTAATGCTCTGTATTTGGTGGGATCAGAAGGGTGTGCTGTATTATGAGCTGCTAAAACCGGGTGCAACCATTAGTGGACAATGCTACCGAACACAATTCATCCGTTTGAGGAAAGCGGTAGCCGAAAAACGCCCGGAATATGCGACCAGACGAAAAAAACCGCACGGAATTTATAGACCCAATAGTCAAGGTTTGTGAAGACAATCACCTATTTGAGGACATTTTTTATTCACACAAAATTGAGTGCATCCTTTACTTGACTCGTATGTTTTCACTCGGAGTGTTTCCTCAGTTTGTTTGTTTTGCATGCCCAAGCATGACTGATTGATGGGCACAAATTCAAGCCACACGTCCTTGGTTATTCCCTTCCGCAGGCACCACCCCCCCGTGTCAACCCTGGTCCCAATAATTACTGAATACATTCCTTAGCCATAACGATGCATATTTGTTGTTGTTTGATATTTATATAATTCAGACTTCATTGGAATTTGAATTTCCGAAAATTTGCAAATTTCAATTGGATTCGATTAATTCAAATCTGGGTTGGATCCGCAAACACACATGTGGACCAGAGTACTCGCCATGCACTAAATTACAATTATTTAGAGCATTCAATCCTGGCAAGGCAGATCACAAGCAAACACAGCCACTGTACCTGCCAGAAGTACAAACAACCGAGACCCGAAGAACACTTTGCGGAAATGCCAGTCCGAATGCATCAGTCCGCCTCACATCTCCAGTCCTGGCCCTTCCGCGTCGGCTGCCTTCTGGTGGGCACTGGAATTGGGGTCAGATGCAGATGCTCAGCTAATATTGATTCTATTTGCATAACAGCAAACAGGATTTAACTCTTAATCACAGTCCTTTCAGCTTGGACTAAATTTGCGCGCTCACCGCCAGGAGAACAAGAGAGAAGCGTCCAGTTGTCTGGGAGTGGGGGCCTTCTAGTAGTTTGCTCAACCCCCGACTTGTCATGCATACGTGTCTGCATGAAGCAGTGTGTACATGATCCTGCGAACATGCCCCCGGCGACGGGGATGGCGAGAAAAAGTTCCAATAGAAAGACCACTGTGAATATAAATCTTCATTCAAACTTAGCTTTACCTGGCTGTCCACTTGGGGAGTCGCCTGTCTGCTGGCTGGCTGTATCTTCCGCATCGCACACATTCCGGGTCCTTGTTCTACACGGTCCCGTGGTAATTTCCTGAACGAATAGTGAATGACGGCGGGTTGGTATGGGGTGCTCTGCTCGAAATGAAAAGTTACGACACTGGGGACACATATGCTGACGGAAGCTTTTGCAACCGCAAACATGCATGGAATTACCATTTCAATGTCATCATCACTTTCAATCTAGCACACATCATCTGGGACAACACGATGAAATAAAAGTAAAATGGAGAACAGAAAACCACTCGTGGGAGGGGTACTGCATGTCACGCAAATGCAATGAGGGAGTTGTCTGTTGTCAGATTTCACTGCAGCAGGCAACTGTTTGATGAATGGCGTGGTAATTCATTTGCATATCGTCTGGTTGTGGATGGACATCAAAGTGAAGTAGCACGTGAAATGGATATGTGGAGGGGAGTGAAGTCGAGTGACTTGTTTCAGTGGCGGCAGTGACTGCTGTTTGAAGCCATTGCAGCGGGGAGTCGATCAATATACAGGCATTTCGAGGGGGATCACCTTGTCTGCGATGTCATCTTCCAGATTCCCTCGAGTCAGTATGGGCTTGTTGCTTTTGGCAAGAACAGAACGCGCACAAGGGATTGGTTCACAGATCGAAGGATCAGTGAATGTAGATGCTGAGGAAGGTGCCTGAGGGAATGCAATCGGCTGGTTCCAACCACGTGGGGCTTGAGATGAAGCGAAGCCGATTTGTCACTTTGTCAATTTTGTGTCAGTTTATGAAAAAGTTTAATAAAATGAAACCTGTTCATTTATAAAATTAAATAAATACTGCGAATGCCGAATGAGTGCTGGTCATCCCTTGGGCTATTTGCCTAGTGTCGCATGTGCATCCCTTCTTTGTCTTCCCACATACAGGCCGCAGGCAGGTTTGATAAAATGGAAGAGGGTGATCCTGAGTTTGTGCCTGGTCGTGTGTTGAAGAGGACTGTAGTGCGAATGAATATTTTAAAGTAATCCCTTGTTGTGGAAAAGCCAGGGAAGACACTGTGACGGGATCTTGAGTATTGAGCATTCCCCCTTATGCTCTTAGTCGTGTCACTCAAAAATATGTGCCACTTTGACAACTTTGTTTTTTCTAAGTCACATTATGTGACATTTGTCAGTCGCATTACAATTGTGTGTCACGTTTCATAAGAAAGCGAGATAGAATGAGAGAAATTTTGTCGCTTGCATTTTTGTGTGTGACGCCAAACGACGTAGGATAAATTTGTAAGCTTTTGTTATTGATTGGAATAAAAGTTGATTGACATGTTCACGTTTAGGGTTGAAATAACAACAAACCAGCTATTTGGGTGTCTGGTCGCTTTAATGGAGGATAATTCCAATCACACCCAGAAATACAATTTTTTAAGAACACGAAACGTTAACATTTTCCTTTTCCTTGGGCTGTCATTGGGTGGTTTGATTAAAAACTGAGTGTGTGCGTAGCCTCATCATTTTGGAGGACACGCTCCATCTGGTGTGAATAAAATTTATTTCGTCAAGTTTAACGAAACCCCTCCACTCATATTTTGACAGCTGAATCTTATCTCCGTATTGCTGTGAATAAAGATGGACTCTGGATTGAGGGACTCATCACCAGATGGGACTTCTCTCCAACCTCATCAGAGAGAACTTTCTGCATTTCAGAAGATTCCACGTCTCAATTGAAGGCAGCAAGTCAACAGAGCGGAGCACCGGGAGATGCACAGGGATCAAAGCTGGGACCGTGGCTTTTCACGGCAGCTCAACCACATCCAACCGACACAGTGAACTGCTGTCTATTGGCAGATGACTCGCTGACTTTTGCCAGCTCGACGTCACCACAGAAGTGTCGAAATCTAAACAGCGAACAAATATGATCACTGTACCAAATGGGGAATTCATATCAATGCTGAGAAATCGGTACTTCTGTACTTAAGGAGACCATCCAGAGGTGGATGCAGATCAGCAGCCAAATGTCAAAGCATAAAGGTAGTGCTCCCTAACGGTACAGAACAAACGAACAGATCAAGTATCTTGGCATTGACTTCACGGAAAGGCTGAAGTTCAATAGTCATTCGAATCTGACGCTTAGGCCAACCTAGGCTTCCATCGCATCTATCACTTGATACGCAAGCAAAATGGATTAAGCCAGAGTACATAACTGGTGCTCTACAAGCAGCTTATACGGCCGTTATTAACGTACGGCTTACCAATATGGCACACCATCTCTAAGACTTGAATGACGAAGCTCATCAGCACTTGCATGATATGTGTATTGCTGAAATGAATCATATATATTCACCTGCCACAGGATGACTCATTAGCAAACACCTCTGGCCTACTCTCTACCCCAAGCGATCGCTTAGTGTGGTTAGATTGCGCAGGCCGAATCTCAGAACTCTCTCTGGCGTTATAACACGGCATTGCGACATCGGAACTCAGGCCTCGTCTTTAACGACTTCTGCAGAGCCTGCAGAGACGAGGATGAGGAAAGGAAGTGTGCTGGTCGTTTTGTTAACTATTGCAGAACTTCTCGGAAAACGTTATAACACGGAAAACGGTGAGTTTATCAACTCGGAGTTTGTCAACTTCGGGGTTGGTCTCAACTCGTTATTTAATCGGCGAGTGGAAAATAGATTTTGTTCACTATTTCAACTCACGGTCTGAAATTTAAAATCGAGAAGTTGTCCATTGCCCGTAATTCGCGGGGCCTGTTAAGGCCTTCAAACGTTACTTCAAATCAAAGGGCCTGTATCTTCCCTCATTTCGCAGCAATGGATCCGCTGTCAATGTCCGCTTTGAGAGACGAAAACGATAAATGACACACACAATCATTCCATCTTGTACATAGCCGTGGGCAGAGAGAGAAAAATACCCTTAATGTATAGCTGAATTTGAGAAGTTGAGGAAATGAAGAGTTGATAAACTCATGGGTTGTAATTTGACAGTCGAAACCATAAAATTTGAGTGAATGAAAACAAATCCAGAAGTTGAAGAGAAAACTCCCCAAGTTGCGTTTAACTTTTAGTGAACAAAACTACCCTTCTGGGAGCCTATTATTTTGATAGCTTGGCTGGACGAAGTAGCATAAGAGTCAACCATCCTCTTCGCCTTATTCAAGCACTAACGCGTCTGCGGATTAGGTATTCCTTAATCCGTGTGGTAGCACAAAGGGGCCTATGCTGGCCTAAGTGAGGCCACTGTCTTTCCGAACATCAGTCAACCACTAACCTAACCGCCATTTGTGTAGAAGAAGACAATGTGTGCGTGAACAAATTGGTAGGCATGGCATGAAATGGCTCTGCCCCTGATGGCCCCAACCCGCGCTATGCCACTGGTGGCTATAATGACTATATCCTCAGCCTTAATTGGATCACTATTTCATGGAGTTCGAGTTTGCATCTAGCGAAGGAGACACCCTTAACATTGCTGTTTCAATGCAATCGGTTACCCCTACTAAGCCCAAGCATCGCTAATGCATCGGTTATCGTATACGGGGAGACGCTAACACTGGCAAGAAATCCCGACATAATCTAAGCATGCCTCTAAGCATGCCTCCAAAATTTTGAGTGACTTTTAAAGAAATTTAATCTTGAGAAAATTATGAAGCATGCAAAATAATGCAAACTAAACCACTAAAGGCGAGGTGCTGCTAAGCTGCCATGACACACATTCACTATGCAGGAGCTGTTCTCCCGCCACTTGAGATTCCGAAAGCATCTTAGAGTCATAAATTTCCACTTGCAAAGATTAACGTCACCGAGCTTTCCAATTAATGTCCTCGCCCGCAGCGGGTGCCAACGTGCATGAAACACAATCGAGTACAACGACAGCGACAAAGCCAACTCCAACGATAAACCACCATTTAAACTTAATTATCGAAATTAAATCCTTCGCTGGAAGCTCATAAATCCTCTACGCCAACCGAAAGACAATTACGCCAACAAGGACTTTTGCCCGCAAAGGTGGTGGTGTGGCGGGATAGTTTCCTTATAAGTGAGGACAGCGTGTTCCACTGCTGAAAGTTTTCCATCTTTAAGGACGGCCACCATAATCCAAATCCACCGGACATGTGTATGTTGGGGGCGTCCTGACAAGAGGTCATTAAATGGATGGAGCAATGGATTTCTCTACAAGTCGGAATCGGGTCCACCCGAAAGAAGTGCATGGCTTCAGGCAAAAGTTCCGTCACCACAGCGGCGAGTGAGTGGGGCGAATGAAAAAGTTCGTTTGTTATCTTTTGTTGAGGACAGAAATGACCGATGGACAGGGATGCAGACACTTTAGACAAATGCGAGACAAAAAGACGAAAAAAGAAAAGACGAACTTTGAGAATGCTTAGTTTTGCAGGATTCGCTGTGAGCTCCTCTCTTCACTCTTCACTCTGCGAAGACGTCCAGAGTCCGGAGTCCAGACAGCCGTACGTCTCACCGAGTGTCGGCCCCTGGAGGAAGGAGCACGATGTGCGGTTCACCAAGATTGGATTTGTACGTAAGTAATTAAGACTTTACGGAATAAGATGGTGGGACGAGAGACAATTGCAGCAGAGACGAGGCAAATCCCGATTAAATCCTAGGTACATCTTACATTGAGAGGAAGGACTGAAAATCGGGGAATTCCTCATGAAAAATGTGTTCATTTAAACATATGTGCTTAGGAGCAGTAGTCGCGGTAACGTTAGGTGGGCCCTGGAAAATATTTGAGGTAGGTATGCAGTAACTTGGGCTACAACTCAAATGTCGATCACATGAGCTCTAGGTAAGCTGTGCTTCTTCTTCTACAACTCCAATGTCGATTCTACAGCCTTCTTCTACTTTGCGTGGGGCTACAGTTGGGTAAGGGGCATCAAACAAACACGCTAATCCATCTAGCGCGATGTCTGGCTAGATAGTCGGTTGAGGTGTTTCTCCATTTAAGTGCAGCACTTTAGACGCAGGCATCGTGTGTTGTTTCACAGGCTCGTAGTCGAAGACCCTTCGGGCCGGATTCAAGCTGTTTATAGCCTCTACCTGACCCAGCCCCCTTAGCCACTAGATCGATAGAGGTCTGGTTACACTCATGTTGATTTAACTCTCGTGACGGAATCGTATCCCCTCATAAACAGATCGGAGGCAGAATTTTTCTTTCGAAGGGAACTGGCGTGTAATTGTCTCTACCTCCAGCAGGACTGGAGTGACGGACTTCTTGTATTAAGACCTTCGAAATGATCCTGCATCGCTTGTCTCCCGAGTGTTGTTGACACAGCGTTCAACAAGCTTTATTCTGCGAACTTGGTACTTAGGAAAGTAGTTTGTGATGTGAGAAGTCGAGATAGACTGACTATTTCGATGTTATGACCGCCAATTGTTACCCTTCGGCCCAAGTGGTTAGGTTAGAGTGACTGACTCACTCATGCTACTTCGGTAATGTTGTTAAAGTATAAGGCGTCTAAGTGACTCCTTCTACGGAAGGAGAGACACTGCAAGATGCAGAATAGTTTCGTCCTCCATGCCGTCTCTGCAGCTTCTGAAGTCAGAAGTCAGTGTAGGGGTACCTAATCTGGAGCCTTTAGTTTGAACGGTTACATCGCCGGTTACAACGCCGATGAGAATTCGGAGATTCGGCCTGCTCCTCCTGATCCTTCTGATTTGGGCCTGACTGCAGATATGAATAGCCAGTGGAGCATGTGCGGCTGTAGTAAATACAGCAAATACCTCGTTTGGGCCTCGTTTACCCCTTCTGGTCGATTGTGAGGAATAGCGGCGATAGTAGTTTTGTCATGTCTAATTGAATGTGATCAGTTGAGTTGCCTGCAGCCTCAGTCATTTGCTGATACTGCTCTTAACTCTACTTCGTAGCCAAGTTACACTTAAGCCTTATGTTCAACTTTACCTATTTTTCGTTGATCGTAAATATTTATGTCGGACTTAACTATGATACGGGGTTTTACTAAATACACCCAAGTTCACTTCGATTTCAACGTGCTGTGTTCAATACGAATGTGAATTTTAATTCTACAATTATTTTGTCTCTTTGAGCGGAAGGATTGGAAGCATTCCAGCAGCTTGTGGTATGGAGTTTGCAGAGATGCTCGACTGAGAAGATTATTGAAGGTACAAATGGAGCGACTTTTCTATTCGGTGCAGACTGTTGAAAGATGACAACTAGGATCATCTGGGACTGTGACCTGCGTTAAAAGGGATTTCGGGATTCTGGCAGACCTTGGCAGCAGTTCTGAGTTGATGTCACTTTGATGGATATTTTCAAAATGTGTAGTTTGTGGAAGACATCAGGGAGCTCATTCGTGACAAGCAAGTGCTTCTTCAATGAAGCTTGGCCAGGCCAACGTGACACAATTCACCTACTCTGTGAATACTTAAAGCTCTTGAGTGATATTGATACTACGCTGGCCGGTCCTCAGAAAATGTTCACAGACCGCGGAGGAAGTGGGTACTGATGTATACATACATACTCATCAGGCCGTCTTTAAGGGTCTGACCATGAAGAGTCTGGGCCTGCACACTGCCTCCAGCCATTCAGAGTAAGCTGTCTTATATTCGCGTTTCCTTGGCCTATATACTGGAGGTCCGGTCTTCTTTAACTTCTCGAACCAGGAGGTTCCACGGTGGAGCATAGTACTCCATGCGGCCCAGCCAGTGCAATCAACGGGTTATTACCTTCCGGACTACATCCAGATCTTGCTATATCGTAGAGTTCGCCATTATGCCTTCTCCTCCTGCCGCTCTCCTCGCTGACGGGACCATGTATCCGACTCAGGGCTTACTCGTTCAAGTTTCCAGCTCTCAACTGCCAAATATTATGTTTCTTAGAACACGAACTTGGTCCTTCGAATCAGTAATTTTAGCACCAATCACCAAGATCGACGCTACGTCTAATCGCCACTAGAATGTTGTTTGGTAGACAAACTTCACTAACTCAAAGTTCGATCGAGATGTTTTGTGTTGGGGGTTGTATGACGGAACGTTTCTTGGTAGAAAGCATATATTTTGCTTTGTCCTAATTGATCTTAAGACCAGCTTGCTTCGCCTCTTCTTCAACAGACGTCGGACGATGCCAATTTGCTTCGATGGAGGCAAGTTGGGAAGGCCCGACTATGTCTGTGTCATCTGCGTGTCACGTTTGTTTTTTTTTTTGTTTCCAGAACCGAATTAAAAAAATCACACAACAGCGCATCTCGGTACAGGTGTGACATGGCTCATGGCTCAGCGTGTGTGTTATCGTGTTGCTACATAACCGGTCCAACTTCCCCGGGATCACCAATTGGTCCATCGCTTCGAATAGTTCCTTGCAATGAATGCTGTCGTATGCGTCTTTAAAATCGACGAAAAGGGGTTGTATATCGAAATTATTGAAACTCGTAATCTTCCCCAAGACATGCCTCAGTCTGACAAATCAATTGGTCTATAATGGGCGGAAGCTTCACTGCTTTGCGATTAGCAAAACGGCTTTAGACATTCATACAGTACGCTGGAAAGAACCTTGTGGGCGACGTAGATAAGGTGTAGTATACCTCTGTTGGTGTGATCCCCTTTTTTGTGAATGATCAGATCAGCTTTCGTTTTCCCAAATTTTGGTGCTTTTTCCCGAACTCCCGATCTTGAAGAGCTCTGATGACAAACCATCTTAGACTGCGGCTATTGTTCTTCAGCTCAACTGTGCCGACACCTTCAAAGCTGGGTGGGTGAACTACTTTGTTCACTTAAGCTGGGATTTCTTGGCATCCTGTCACTCTCCGCTGGTCAGCTCTCTCAAATTTATGTTTAAAATTAATTATTTACATTAAAAATCGTGTAAGTAATTCCGATTTTCTTTCAAATTTGTCCGTTTATGAGAGGTGTCCGTTAGGAGAGAGTACACTGTATTAAGTATACATTTGTTATAAGTGATAAATATTTACTGGCATCGATGAATATTTATGAAGAATGATCATTTCTAAATTGAGTACAAGAACAAAGTTAATAAATGCATATTTTTGGAATCTTTAGAAAGAACATTCATTAAAGATAACATTTTCTTTGATGGAATAGAGTTCAAGTTACTTTCAGAAACCCCTGCTTTACTTGCAAAATTTACCAGTGAAAATATAAGATACATTTTGCAACATTTGCTCAAAACAAAACCCTTTGTCAAAAGATCTGATGCATATTCCTTTGACCAATGGATAGTGGCACGACTGACGGCTAGACCAACCGCGAGACACATTTAATAACGACTCGAATTATTGTTATTAACGAATTTGAATTAACGTTTTTAATTTTAGGTACGAAAAATCAAGAAAAGAAACGGTGCAGAGTGTACAAAATTAGCTATTTTGAAAATTTTTGTGTTTGTTTTTTATAAATGTTTTCAAATTGTTGAAAACTGCTGCAATTTTGAAAAATGCTAAAAATCTGCTGCATGTAGTTTGTGTGATTAAATCCTGCTGAAAGTGCAGGAAACTGGCAAATCTGGTAAAGCTGCTGGAAGTGTCCCACAAATGATAGCAGAAATGAAAATGTCCCGACTACACACCAATATATACTACCAATTGCCAGTAGTAGTCAATAAATCAGCACACGCTTTGATTTTTGCTGATACCTCGTCCACTCAGAGCAGGGAGCAATTATCTCTGAGTACGACAAATATTGAGATGTGACAAATATTTTTTTTGAGGTGTTGGGACATTTCTGTGGTGAAGTACGGGACATTTGTAGTGCATCTTGTATGAGTAACACAACACGATATGAAATATTTGATATAGAACATTTATATTTTTTTTCCTAAATAAATATTTAAAATTATTTTAATGTGCGACCACGAATAAGAAGAAATCACAAAAAGCAGCTTTTTTTTTTGACGTTCCAACTGAGACTACCCCCTTAATAGATTTCCGCTGACTGGGGCATTGAAAGAAGTGCGCCAAAAAATAAAAAAGTCAAAACTTTTATACCATTTTTCAAAGGAACAACGGTCAACAACCTACGGTCAGATAGAAAATGTGTGTCCTTTTTAATGCATTGGAACGCAGTAGACTAACGGTGCATGCATCATACACAGTGCCCCCAATGTCACAAAGATCCACTGCACATCATGTAAGGTGCATAAGGGACAGACTAGGATTTCATAAAAATAATTTGCAAAGTTCTCCACAGACCAACATCATCAAAGCCAGCAGTCTTTCTGCCACTCGTCGCATGATTGTTGCCAGACCTTTCGGAGCGTACACATTTCAATGTAAGCTATTCTCCAGCGAAGTCAGACACAGGTTTCAAAGTGCACTCATTGACAGAACCACCGCGGCACAGTGGTCCCGCAGTGGAAATAAATACCCAAAGTGACATATTTTTCTCGCCCAAATAGAATTTGTTTTTTGATTCTACAAATATGAGAACCTAGAAAGCCAACTTTGACGTTGATTTTTGTTGATCCGTTTGGCTGTACCGTTAGCTAAAAGATGGTACTTAGAAATTTAGAAAAATTTGCATATTTTTTAAGCAAATTTGATGTGGCAAATATTTTGCACGAACCTAAGGTAATATTTTTTTTAAAGGGCATACATTTGGCCTTCAAGCTGCTTTGACCGTTTTTTTTCGTGCTACTTGCTAATTTTGTAGACCAGGCTTTTAAGCCATTTCAATGTTTGACAGGCTGTAACAAAAATGCTCCAAGAGGCTCCAAAAGGAAACTAACTTTTTCTGAAAGCTCAAAGTATTCTTTACCGATGGTGCGAAAAGTAAAGTGCCCTTCTTTGCACTTTGGGAGAACTAGGAGCTTACGTCGTTTTTTTTTCGGCATTCTCAAACGATTTCCTTGCAATGGATGTATTGTGCAAGTGCCATGCTAGAGGCCAAGTAAGTGTGTATTTTTGGAAATTGGAATATTTTAGGCCATGAAATCGTCACAATTATGAAACTAATTGCTTTTATCTTATTTATGGTTCAGATGTCGCGATGGGACATAAAAGTTGGTAATTAAGGTGTTGTTGCCGAAAAAATGCGAATTCCATTTTACAAGGCAAAGTAGCGCAGGCAGTAACAAACACGTCTTCGGTGAGTTGATGTGGCGCGAAACCATCAGAGATGAACGATTTGACATAACTGAGAGCAAAGCCAAGAAATCAAGGCGCTGTAAAATTAGGAATTTCACCTTTGCACGCATCCGTGTTATGGAATACTTGCTACTCATAGCCTACAATTTGGAGTTTAAAGCTCGTCGAACAACACTGCCCATACACTAAGCAAGGAAGAGTCAGATTCAGCAGAAGTGTATACAAAAAATGGGTATTTGATAAGGCACAACCAACGATGGGAATACATCTCGAAGATATTTCGTAGACCCATTATCAACGACACAAGTGGCTGAAATATATGTGCTCATAAATAGATTCAGTGTTATCCTGGACACAGTATGTAGTAACTTTTGGATTGACCCCGACAAATTTTGAGCTTATGCCCAGGAAACCGCTAAATGTTGCTATCATCTGATCCCTTGATTTCGTATTTAAGGCGTGAACCGAAAACAAAAGATTCGCTTCCACTTAGGAATGAAAGTGAAATTATTATACTTAATTTTTTTTTTAATTTTAAATAAAATGTATTACACCAATACTTGTACAATCTAATTTATTTATGTAAATAGTGAAAATAAAAAATGTTTATTTTACGAATTTAAAAAGTTTTATTTTTATTTTTTGAACTAAAGATTACTCCGATACTCAGTGAGCAACAGCAACCATTTTTGAAACATGCTAAGATCTCGTGACAACTATACTGCGTTTCAAATAATGTAAAAATCGGTCCACGAGAGCATTGCAGGTTTATTTCCAGCTCTCCCATACAACGGAACCACTGTCCGCCGGTGACTTTGTCCTTAATTTGAATAGTTTCCAGAATGACATGAATGCGAGTAGTTTTATTCTCTCCCTTTACGTTGCACATTCCTGTTGTTTTCGCTTCCGTTGGCATTGAAGCTCCTGTGGAAGAACGTAAAAGTGTATCCATTTTTCTAAAGTGTATCCATTTCTGTTTGTCACGCTGATGCTCTGTCGTTTGGGGTTGCTTAATTGTTTAACTGGCTATACGGGCATCGAGACATTCGCCATTGTTGCGCATAGACGCCATTCGAAGGTAACGGGGTAATGGTTCGAATGTCTTCAAGAATTCTGGGCAATTTAACCGCAAATTGTATATCTATAACTATCGAAATGGAAATTCTTAATTGTCAATGACATTACTGAGAAGAGAATTTTATGCGAATGATTGTATGTTGAATTTGACTGGAATGGCAATAAGGACATCATTTGAGAAGACCTGTGCTTGAAAGACAGTCGTGGCACTCTTTGCAAACCATTGCACAAACATTCTTGTTTATTTCTGATTCCAGCGTTCCAGCTGCCAGCTACTGAAGTGGTGAATAGTTTGGAATGGGACCACGGGAGTAAAGGGTGACTCCACTAATGGCTGAGCGTTCTGCATTTAATCCGGTTTCTCAGAAACATTTGTTTTTATGATAACTTGTACTCGCTGAGACACCATATCCCACAGCGTCAATATTGCGCCCCTATGCGGGTACAAACATCAGTGCTTTGCCTGTGTCAACCAGGAATGAAGATACGGAGCTGAGTACTTTACCCGATGCCCAAGAAAGGAGGGTGTCCTTGGTTCCGCTTGCAAGATCTCCTCTGTCCTTTTGTTGGCTCTCCTCTGGCCGTTTAATTGTCCCTGTCCTTATCAATGCGGTTCACAGTTCAGTCCTTAATAAAGATTGCTACAAGCTTTGAAAATACCAAAGAAGTGCAGATTGACAGTCACCGCTCAAACGTCGAGGATTATTTCATAAGGCAGTGACTTTTTGAATTTTCTACCCACTAACCCCCACCCACTAAATGCAGCACCGCTGTTGTAGAATAGAATCTACTTATAATCTGATGACAGATTCTGAGCAAGCTGCGACACTTAGCCCTCATTTCACAGCCATTGAAAGCAAAAAACCCTCGTGCATTTCAAAGGAAATAGGAAAGAAGAGAATTTATTGTTTTGTATTTATTTTGCCACTACCTAGCTAGCTATCAGTCAAAATACAAACTCCAACTCTCTGATAAATAATCTATAGCACTTCACTTGGTGGTCACCGTTGTCAAGCGCACTTCTCAACGGTCCTCCTTGCTGTAGGAAAATTCTTTCTCAACCAAAACAACAAACATGAATAAATTTGGGCTGTTCTCAGACAGAAAGTGAAGACAATATAAAACCATACTAACCATACTTCTGTATGGTTTTGGTTAGAAAAAAGGGAAAATATTGCATTTCTCATACTGAGTTATATTTACTGAATGTTCAGCACAAACTGGCTTCTTGCAGTCCTGGCAGACTTTTCGTGTTGGTCTTCCTCTGGTTACAATTTCCTTTCTGCTTGATTCTGCCTGTATTTTCACGTCCTTCTTGAACCCTTGTAAAGTGTGAGATTTTCAATACTCGGTGCTTTGGAGTGGTCCAACATACTTTCAATTCCACTTCATGATGGAAAATTTCACATTATTTGAGCACTTTGTAAACGATCTTGGATTTCTGCCATCAACTGCGTGCCTTTCGGCCACTCTGGTGTGACTACGGGTGGAATTGGTTCTATATCCGATTTTTCTTGATCTCCGTCTTCATTGCTGTTGCTTAAATTGGAAGTTGCCAAAATTACGTCGTTATCCACCAACTGCTGAATCAAGACAATAAGCTGGTAGTCCGCTTTTTAATTTGCTTCATAAATTTTATTAATTTAAAACAACAATATTGCCTTTGATTCAGAAAAAAAATAATAAAATTATGAAATTCAGTAAAATCCAGAAAAAAATTAACAAAGAAAGACTGTTTTCACAAGGATTTGAACTCGGTCCCCGCCGATCCCGACGTGCAAAGTTTCAGCGGTCACGAACGCGCATCGCCACCGACTCAACCGCTGTTGACTCCCCGATTTTAACTATTAAAGCAGTTTAGCAGTACCGTACTTTCGATGTATATGTACTTCAAGCAATAACTAAGGATCGATGCCCTGGACTTAATTTACTTCACCTGAGTGCTACCAATCTGCGATCTCGTATCGACTACCAAATTTGAGAGTTTATCGTCTACTAGTGTAGTCCTCAAGCGGGGATGGTCCTCTAGGATGGCTTATCAAAGTGCGGGTGGGGCTGTGAATACTTCTCGATCTTGCTCGCTTCTACAACACCGTCAATACTCATGCGAAGGAAAGGCCTAGAATCACTGTGGGCAAAAAATAAATACGATTTTCCCGGAAGCGAAAATTCCTCCCCAACTTTCTTCACTCGCGCATAAACCCATAAGATAATTTTTCACGGCAATACTTCTTGTTTTTATTTTCTGTATGCCCTATTTACCAAGCTCTATCTACGCAGTCGGACGCAACTCGCGTGTTGGTTCCAGCTATGCCTTCCATCGGCTGTGCTTTGGAGAGTTACGGATCTCCACATCATCATGAAATCTGCAAAGCCGCTAATTCCCACTGCCTCAACAGAAAGACGAAGGTCATGGAACCATCATTGGAAGAACTTGGAACAACAGAAATAAAAAAAGGAAAAAAAGGACTAACCCACAGGGTTCGAGAACCTGAGTCCTACCGATCTGAGCTATCGCTAGAACCACCGAGCTAAGAACGCCACTAGGGCAAGATGATCTAAGACTAGTGAAGTAACACTACGCTCCCCCTAAACATAAATGTACACAAATCCTAATTTGAAGATAGGCGAAAATCTTTCAAGAGTTTGGTCCTAGAGATTAGGTCCAAGAGATCTAACTATCAGTTCGAATTATTGAGGATTTTGAATTATCGAGCTGCAAATGCAGCCACATTCACATGTTATAAAAAAAGCCAAAGGCCATCTGTTCGTTCTTCTCTTCGTAGCGTACTCACAAAGGCACTTGTCCATATTGTCAACACCTCTGCTTCCGTTGTAGTCGAGTATTCATTTTTAGCTTTCTTTAACTATCTTCATCAATCTTTATATACAGTTTTATTTTTACATTCTTGGCTGTCTAAAATAAAAAAAAGTCTTCAAAGACGCCATCGATAAATAGTCTCAAATTAAAAATTACTAAAAATGATTTGATGAATATCAAAATATGTGCTAAACGTAGCGACTAAAATCAACGTATGCTTTTTTTACTTACTTTACTTTAAAGTTACACCACAGAAACAATCCGCTGCCTATTCTTGCATATTTCGGAGGTCTGTTCAAATTTGTTTCGCTACAACGGATGTCAACAACACGGTTTGACACCGGTCATGTTACAAAAGTTATAATTTCTTGGCAAATAGTGATTGCAAAGTATGCAACTAGGTCGTCATTATTAGAAAAAATCACTCTTAAAAAAGTAAATTAATCCATGGACGGAGCTCTGAGATATGCAATTTATTATACTTGAATCTAAATTTGACAAACTATTGCAGGAAATAGAGGCCCAAGAATCTGCAACGGAAGACCTAGTTTATCTCAAAGCTGGAAGCGTGCTCAATCCATGATGTACGGATCGTATCCATCTACAGACAACTTTGGCAAACGAGTTTTAAGAGTAGCAATATGTTGACCATAGCTGCAAACCGCACAATTTGCACATTTTGTGTTTGACCACAAGAGGGATTCTATTAATTTAAAATAGTATCAGTTTTATAATATTAATGATTACAAATGGGGATGTTTTGACTGTCGTTTATTGCGATGTCAGGGTCCACGTCTGGCTATGTGCATGAAAATGGCAATTTTGTTGTCATAACCAAGTTACTGGACTTATGACCGCTCCGGCATGGCCTGTCCGCTTATAATTGCTATTCTCCAAATTAAAAACAAACAATATTGCAGTTGTTGATATCAGTTTCAAGCAGCGTATGTGGTATTTAAACAAAATATCAACCAATAAGTGAAGTGTAATATAAACACTAGCAAACAGTGAGTTCAATGGATTCTATCGCAGGTCCTTATGCCAACAAGCCTCTGCAGCTGGCATGCTCTTTAGCTAGCCGCTTCCAATTCTGCACGCCAAGTTGGTTGAGGTCCTTATCCACTTGTGTGCCCCATCGGCTCCGTGGGCGTCCTCTATTGTGTTGTCCCACTGGTTCGGAGTCGAAGACACTTCTGGCTGGAGCCGTGTTGTTCGAAGCCAGGCTCGACATGGCCTAGCCATATTAGGCGTTAAATCTGTAGATGCCTGGCTAGACTCATGTCACTGTACGATGCGAGGAATGTAAGGTAAGTCATCTTCTTTTTGCAGAGTTATACTAACGTCTTCCCAGACGAAACTACAGCGCGAGTTACGAAGGGAAACAAACACCTAATTTTTGAATTTACAAATACGTCTTTATTTCAAGAACTCCAAATGACCCCTGGGAGTTCTCTCAGAAATTGCTTACACCAACTTAACAACTATTGTATAATACCATCTGGTTGGGGACGCCATCTGGTTGGCGCGCCGCTCTACAGTCAATACGTTGGTGAAGCTGCCAACCGATCCTGTGTAGGCACGTGGTGATTGCCTGGGTTGTAGTCTGTAGAGATCGATAATCGTTGGGGACATTGCTCTCCAATCAACATGTTGGTGACACTGCGAAATTATTCTGCATTGACACGTGATACCTGCGTGGGTTGTTCTTCTACAATTACTGCCCACGGTGATCGTTGATCACGTGAGGTGGTGCGTTATGACGTAAGTCGCACGCGGGATGAAGGTTAATGTGGTCATTTCCAGAACAATGAACTCTAGATGTTAGAAGAGTCCCATTGAAGCAGGTGGAGAAGTTTCAGTATCATGGGGCTTTTTACGAGTGATGGGACGATAATGCTCAGCCGCCCTGTAGGATTGGTCAAGTCGGATCGGTTTTGAAATAGCTTAGAAGATCTGAAATCAGGAAGGCCGAGATTGGTGTGAAAGCCAAGTTAGTGGTTTCAACTCAAGCAGCTAAGATGAAATTGTTGTGGCAATTACTCGCCGAGATGCTTATTGCCAAACTGCACACCAGTACAGACATCGGGATCTCTGTAGCAATGTGCTCATGTAAATGTAGAGCAACAAGTATACCGACTTAGAGTAAACAACATTCAGCACAGACTATGAGAGTCTGTTCCGGTAAACACTACAGTCCTCGAATGGTTACGTTTGGCCATTGCTCATGATAAGATAGAGTCGATGGCGGAGGGTCGAGTTGCCGGATCGTTGCGTTCGGATGAAGATGATGATCATTATTAATCATTCGAATGCGCCCATCGCTAGTTGATGCCCTGGTCCAAGATGAAGAAATACTTGTGATCGGGGATGATACAATGTATGGTGGACAAACACCTGACATGAAAAGAATGACCTTCGGAAAGGAAGTGGACAAACAACCGTGGAAATCCAAGTGCTACACCCATTCTTTGTGCTCAGGGTCGCATTAAGGTAGGTATGAGTGGGAGTAGAGGTCGGTAGTTCCGGACGGTATAGTTGCTGGAACTATGTCAACTGCAGGAACTAGTTCCAGTCATCCCGCATACTTTACTTAAACATGTGACCTACATTTGACGCACCTTAACGCGTGGAATTACAAATGTGTCATATGCCATGGAAGGCGAGTTTCGCACGCATAGTATGCAGGTGTGTATGTAGTTCATCAATGTACCATCGTCAAGTTCGTAGTTCTTTCATCAAGAAATTTGCATGTGAGGATTATCCACACATACTCCCAACATTCTTGAGTTCCGTGAACATGTACCTTTCTTCAGTCCCAAGCCGAACATGTCGGTGGAACTACATCGTTCCGCGCACATGTTTAACGCAGACATATCCATGGACCTACATAGCGCCGCGCGCATGTTCCACGCATGGAACTATACAGTTCCGTGGACCAATTCCCACTGGTCCTATATATGTCCGCTCCAGGGAACTATATTTATCCGTCCCTTCTTCGCTCCATCGTCGGAACTATTTAGCCCAACTCTAAGCCGTGGCTGATACCCCCCCAGTTTGGGCTAGCGAAAGTATTCGCTTCACATCCATCCCCATCAGAAGCAATCACCTTCCACTTCATGGCTGAAGGCAAAGCATATCAAACAACCAACCTTATCAAATTCGCAACCCCTTCCGAAGTTCCAAGCATCCGGCTGCCACTCCTGGGGATTACATCAAAGTGCACACATAATATTTCCATGCTAGGCGCTTTCACTAATCCAGCGGACGGGCATCTAGTCGCAGACCAAGTTTACAAAGTATTCACTTGTCAACATGAGAGTCTGTTCTCCAAACACCGGCACGGGAAGTCCCCAGCGCATCGGTCGCCTGCCATAATCCATGCTCCTCTCTTATCCATTTCAAAGGTTTCCTTCTTCGGGCGAACTCTTGATCTTTCGCAAAACTTCCATCCCACAGTTAAGCTCCAGTGTTCTCCTGTGGAAACAATGAGCTCGCTCCGTCGAAAATACCTTCAGCAAAGTTCATCTGCTCAAATGCAAACCAACCACATTTCATTGATTTGTACTAATCCGCTTTGCGGACCCCAAAAAAGGGCATGCCCATGCACAAAGCCCCCCCAGAATCGACCTCAGAACTCGTCTGCGTTCAACTCTGTTCATCTTTCAACGGCCATTTGCCTAAACCAACACAACTTAAAACTATTTCCATCCGTTCGCCATGCCGCTCCAGCCGCCCCGCCAGCCCGACACGGAAGGAATTTCTGAACACGTAACTCTTGCAGATTTCCAAACTCGTTGTGCAAACAGTTGTTCCTATCTCCACTCGGCCATCAAATCCTCAAATTCCCATCTGGTCGGGGTGGCAGCTTGAACCGTTTGAATGGTGGCCCCAGCATCGGTCGCCCGGCGGTCGGATCGGCGCAGCGCCGGCGGTGGGGAGCATTTAAATAAACTCTACCGGGGAATGAATTTTATCTGGAACGCTACCCGTCGGCCACAGGCCAGATAAATGATTCCACAGAGATTAGCATTAATTCAGTGGACCGACCGGTTGGGGCCGAGTTGGATGGCGTCCGTCATGGTCTTCCTTCTCGCAAACTAAAAATTGAATTTAGCAAAATTCCTTGTAGGTGCTACCACCTCATCGCATCGTCCGTGCGTGTGTGTGTCTGCTACTAGCCTCAATTAAGTGAAACAGTTTCCCTAGCTCGAATTCCTGCGGGGAGGTGCCGCAGAAACTGCAACTGAATCGGGTTCGTTGTGGTGGCAAACAGTTTGAGCGCAAATGCGCAATCAATCGTGCACGCGGATTATGCACATATCCTTGGAAGAAGAAAATTTATTCAAAACTCCGAGGGATATAGAACGCACGAGTTCTAATCCGTTTCCCTTATCAAACTTGTCTTAACGACGAAGACGTCGACGCCACAGAGTTCGCACTGTACGAGTATATTCTGCCGAAGGCGGTAGCGGCAACGATGATGGCAAAGTTCTGATTTGAAATTTTAATCCTGTGCACGAGAATCCAGGCGAGAATGGGGGAGCGACTGTCTCCAGGGGATGCTCTTAAGGAAAATTGGAGAAAAAAGAAACGACTCGCATTAAATGGGAAAAATTCCGTCGAATGAGTCGTCGAAAACCCCAGTGATGCTTCGGTGCTCGACGATTGCGGGGGTGCGGGTAACATGACAGGGACGTTGACGAGGTTGTTTTTTGTCGGTTGCTTTGTCAGACGGTTTGACACTCGACATTGGGAACATGCGCCCGCTGTTGCTGCAGTGAACACCAAGGCCAACTTGACTGGAGCGCTCTGATGTTGTTGCCGAGACGTTGTTAGCATTCCCTGTGGTGTCCCGTTGCGAATGTAACTCTTTGGAAACTCCTCCTTGTGTAAACGATGCTGTGTACGTTTGTGTCGCCATCGACAAATGCATACATTCTTAACATACGGTGTATTTTGGGGTTACAGCTTGTGCGATGCCTGCAGCTACACCAACGTCGTGCACCTCACACAATTTGAGTTTGCGTTTTGCTCGGCTCTAAGTATCCATTGAACTTATAGCCTTTTAAGTGAGATTATACAAGTGCAGTGATACCGGGGCAGTTTGAAATGTCAGGGGGAGGGGGGGGATGGGGTTTATCCCCCTTGCTAGGATATTCAAGGCTGGAGGCGAAGATTTGCCCAAAGACTGGAATATCAGCTCCATATGCCCCACCCAGGTGATCATACTTGCAACAACTATAGAGGTCAACGTCGCCGACAAGAGCTTGTCCAGCATAAGTCTAAGACCGTTTTGCACGGCTCTAATCGGTAGACCACAGCTTCAGTCTAAAGCAAGTCCTTCAAATCGATACGCACCACCTTTTCATCGATACCCGCGCTATTCGATGTGATGGCTAGACTCGGGAGCCCGGGAAAAAAACGATCCGGTTGTGTCGACCCACACTAACCCATACTCGATGCACCTTGCAGTTTAACTCAAGGACTTCTGCAGGAACCTGCATCGGATCTCGGCAAATTTTTGGCACTGGCGAAGATAGTGCAGCGGGTGGCTGTTAACACGGAAGGCACTCTCTTCTACGAGTCAATTCAACGATTGGGTTACGCAGATGACATCGCCGTAACCCAACGTGCCACAGTGGAAGCTATCACGACGATTGAAGAGCAGGCGACACGTGCTGATCGTTCCATCACACACCAACCGGGACAAAACATCACGATAGAGACCTGGTATGTCCCTACCTCGGTGCAAAGTTAAGCTCCAGGAACGATATTTTTTATAGATTCGAGGTGGAATCGCCCTTCTTAACCGGAGTTACTTCGGTCCTCCTCAAGCGAAGGACTAAAATCGTAAAAACACTTATATTGCCAGACCTGCCATATGAAGCCGACAGGTGAGGAGAGGTAATTCCAATGAATCCAATTAAGGAGAAGACATAACCACGAACTCTACAAGCTGTACCGAGACATGGATGTAGTGCGGAAAGAAAAAGTCCTCGATTGCACTGCCTGGGCCACAAAACACGAGCTAAGAGGGACTTCGAATCCAAGCCGCCTGGTCCGCGAAGGAGATGAAGGTGGAATCTCTGGCAGAAGTAAGACAAGCTTGGTCTTGATGACGGGAAATAGCGTATCTAGGACCGTCAACGACGGATGGCAGCTATAGCTCAGGCTCAGTTCTTCCATAAGTAGTCTTGGTAGTCTTGAGAAGCAAGTGACGTTATTCCCTCCAATTAATAGGCTTTCTGAAGCCCTTAGAGCTTGTTTTTCTCAAAATAACTGGCCACGATGATTGGAACAAAAATGATCAAGCCAGGTGGCGCTGAGCCCGATGATTTTGAAAAATAAGTAATTCCTCAGGCTTCGAAACTCAAAATGGTTAGATCTTGGAGAGATTGCCCGATTGAGTAATAGCCCATGGCTCAATGTATTTAATCCTTTGTTGCCCAGTGGCTTCAGCGGGAAAACTATTTTCTCTCGTCGTCATTTCTCCTAATGGAAAACCACATCGAAAATGTAGTTCAAAGGCTGCAGCAGTTTCCGAGAGAACATGCCAATGAAGCCTACACTTGGCGCAGATAAAGTGTGGATCAGAGCCACTGAGTGTGGATTCATTCCAGGGTTGCAAATTTACACTGGCCGAATCTCTTATGCTTTTGAGCAGAATTTAGTAGCGATCGTAGTCAAGGACCTTACTCGAAGCTTGGGAGGAAATGGACACCGAGTTTTAATTCCCTAGAAGTGCAGAAGGATCTGTGGAAACAGTTTACCACTCGTGGTGTGCGTGCTATTGTCCTTTCATGAGTTGAAGGGACCTACCGACTCGGGCGACCAATTTTGAGCAGCTGTCTTTAGATAGTTATTTTTAATAAAACGGGGTGCAGTACCGAGTCGCCAGTTGGTACGTCCGAATTTTGCCGGTGGTGTGGTCAGATCAACTGCCCAAGATTTTACACTCACACAAGACAACAATGATAAGAGCTAAGACGCATGTGATGAGTGTTATGACCAGTGATAGGATGTTGCTTACTTTGGGATAGCGAAGAGTGATCCAACGGTTGGGGAAGTCATTTTGGCGATTGGATCGCTGAAGTTGACAAATCGGCGGGGTGGATTAAATCCGGCAAGAAATGCTGTGAAAGCCAATGGGTAAAGAGGGAGTTTTATGGCTCTCTCGTGTTGTTAAAGTGGCCTGTTAACGTGGTGAGACACCTGGCGATTGGCAAACTGGCGTGATTGTCCCACTTTTCAAGAAGGGAGAATGCTCCACTTACGGAGGCATATTTCTCTTAAGCCTCCCCGGGAAAGTCTAAGCTAAGGTGTTGGAAGCGCGTTCTAGAGCTATGGCCGAGCCCAGGATGGAGAATTAAGGGTGCGGCTTTCGTCCCGGTAGAAGTACAACCGACCAGCTTTTCACTTTAAGAATGGAACCTGAGAAGGCTTGGGAGTATGTCAAGCCCATACACAGCGGTTTTGTGGATTTGGAAGAGGTATATGGCCGAGTTCCTCGAGGTAAACTCTGGAGTGTTCTTCAGGAGTATAGTCCTCTTCGGAGGGCCATTCAGTCTCTATACACAAACTGTAGCAGCTGTGTTCCGATTAACCCATCATCGCCAACATCTTGTACGTCTTGTCATCTCTGCTTTTCATTGTATATATGGACTGGATGTTGCAGCGCAGCCAAGACGAGGCATATTTCACATTGAGAGAGTTGAGGTTAAGTCATCTTCTTTTTGCAGATGACTTAGTGATCCTCACATCTTCCCAGACGGAACTCCAGCCCGCACACGATAAGCTTTTAGCCGTATGTGCTGACGCTGGAATGAAGGTCAATGTGGACAAATCGGAGGTTATGGTCATCTCCAGAATGCCTGTTCAATGCACTCTACAGGTTAGTGGAGTCCCATTGAAGTTTAAGTATCTGGGGGTCTTTTCCATTAGTTATGGAAGGAGTGACGCTGAGCTTTCCTGTAGGATTGTACAAGCGGGGTCAATTTTGAAACAGCTTGGTAGATCTGTAATCAAGAAGGCCGAGCTTGGTGTCAAAGCCAAGTTCGCGGTTCTCAACTCAGTATTTTTTCCAACTCTCACCTATGGGCATGAAATTTAGGTAATGACCGAACGAATAAGATCGAGAGTACAAACTGCTGAGATGAGATTTATCCGCGATGTTGTGGGAATAACTGGCCGGGATAGGATGAGAAAGGAACTCAACATCGAGGAGCTGCTTCTTCGAAAGGAGCGGGCTATGCTTCGGTGGTTTGGTCACGTGGCACGAATGTCCCCTTCATCACGACTTCCGAGGTGGGCGTTGAATGCACCGCTTGGCAGACCCAGGACGAGATATTTCGACCAAGTACGCTTGGGCATATCTCCTGATGAGTTAGAGTCGATGGCGGAGGATCGAGTTTGTCTGGAGATCTCTCGTGCCTGGTTTACCCCCGCGACCCTTTTAGTGGAGCATGTTAAAAAGACTTTCCCCCAATATTCGGCTCAGTTTACAGATATTTGGCGACTCAGATTCCACCAGTCATGCTTTCGTCCAGCCACATCGTACAGGCGAAATTGTGAAAGCGCCCAGGGAGGCGCATCCACAGTTGCTTTCAAGACTCCAGGTCTCAAACCGGTCTTAAACCGGTAACAGCAGCTCCCTTAACCTGTCTCCTCGCCAGCAAATATATTGCGCCAAGGGATATTGCAAAATCAAGGTATCCAGTTGGCAAGAAAGTTCAACGTAATTCCAGCAATTGATGGCGTGACAAGGAATCTCAAAGTTATATCCCACCGCCCGACATCCCACACGGTTAATTCACTTTGCATAAGGGGCATGACAAAACACACAGAATCACACTCATCATCCAGGACAAACCACATTTCTTGTACAAATATGTACTCCTTTTTGGCGGGGGAGGGGGCGGTGTTGGGAATGTATCCCTTTTTGCCTTGATGTCTTATGAAAGCAATCTCACTTCGTCATTCAATCATCGTCACGTGCCTCTCCACAGATAAAACACATGACAAACAGCTCATCAAAGTTACATTTATCATTCGCGTTCCCTTGCCAGCGAATTATCATCATTCACCCTGGCCCCCACCCTGCCGGTGAATTTCATTTTACATGTCACACTTAGGCGCTTCGCCGCAAGGGGACGCCTTGCTGGAGCGCCAATGAACGATGAAAAAACGAAAGCCTCGCATAAATAAATATAACAGTTAAAAGTAATTACTCCGCGCCACGCGTTTAATGATCGCTCGCTAGGATTCCCATTTGAGGATTTACGTGAGGAGTAAATTAAAAATCAATTATCTTAATGATGTGGCGGGAACGCGTCTGTTATCCTTTGCGGAGACAACGCACGCCGCCGTCGCCGTTGCCGTCGCCGTGGCTGCGCCATGGCCTGCAGGCGAAGTTTTATGTGTTTTTTATTTAAATTGAATTCGCTTTAATGCTTAATGCTGAACAAGCACACGCTCGTTGTGCTGGCGAGACGGCGGCGCGGCGGCGGTAACGTGTCCCTTCGGAGGTGAACTTTGAATTGGATACGGAGCCAAGAAGGCGTGGGAGTGCACATTAACCCAGTGTGTGTCAGTTTATCGGCGATTTGATTGTGTTGACTCCGGGTGCTCTGCGACGTCATCTGATTTCGGAAAAATTCACAACAAAGGCAAATGACGACAATTTGATCTGAACATGAAGCCACCGAGCACAAATTGAACAATTTTGATCAAAAGTTAGATAATCTGCACGCGATTGTCTTGCAATGTGAGACGACGACTGTATAACTTTAATGATGCACCGAAGGAAAATGAAAATTCGACTCAAGGTTGCAGTGCTTAGGAGAATGTCCATGGCTCCATGGAAAGGAAAGGATATACACAAGGGAGTAGACAGCTTAGTAAGGGCTTTCCATTAAGAGCTCACGTGGGGTTGAGGCATGAGTCAGTCGTGAAACATGACGAGCGAGCTGACACCATCCAGAAGTATGTCGGCTCGTGTCGTCAGTGTGCGTAGTAGTTTGTTTATTTACATCGGTCACTGCCACGGGGGGCACCGAATCGCCTCTGGGGCGATCGGTCGTGATTGTTGGATCCAGAGTATGGGGAACTCAATCACCGCGGCCGTGGGTGACTCAATTAATTGCGCTATAAAAACCGATGGAATGCGAGGAGTAAGCAAACAATGTTGCGGGCAGTATTTCTGGCAGGTGGTCTCTTAGTGGCAGGTTCGGCGGCTGTTTTTGCGTGGAAGGTATGTGGGTGGTATCTGCTACTCCATACACTTCGAATAAGGGACGGCGTATAAAAGCGGCACCAACATCGAAAAGAGGCAATTGCAGTTCAGGCGACTCTACCAGCGACATTGTGACTCAACCCTGAGGAAGATCATTTCCAGTTCCGGTCAGGTTTTGTTTTCATTCTTTGTGCAAATAAATGTTAATCTGTTCCTACATGTATACACGGATGGATCTCATGGTACAGACGCGGCAGAGACCTGCACTGCTCAGTCAAACTCACTGGCAATGGCAGTATTGTCCAAGTTTTCAATCTGACATTACTCTTCCATAAATCAAATTTGTTGATAATGAAATGCCATTCAAGCTGGTCCCAGGCTGCCACGAGGTACTTAGTATGGAGCAATCGATAACTCTGCGCTGGGCCCGGGGTAAAAATGCGGCAAAAAATCTGGCGATGCACATGATAGGACAAGGACCGACCTTGACCCATCTCAGGCAGTTATAAGCAGAGGAACGAATGCATTTGTTCATAAATCAAGCATGTACAGTGAAAGCCGCTTAAGTGAAGAAATCCGCAAATCCCCGCGTGTTACGTACAAACTACCTGGCTTAACTGAAAAATCCTCTTAAGTGAAATTTTGTTCGATTTTTTCGTCGCCTCCCTTAATCGGGTTTTCTGTATTCAATTCAATTTACAAGAGTAATAGATTCAAACAAAATAAAGTAAAGTAATGTCATGCCTACTAGTGTCCAAGCAAGGGTAGGCCCCGCAAAAATTAATAAAACCTCTCTCATCTCGTCTCTCATCTCCGCAAGATCCAAGAAAGCCTAGCGGGGTGAAAGCAGTCACGAGAGATCTCCCGGCCACTCGATCCTCTGCCATCGACTCTACTAAACCGACCAAACCCTCGTGCCTCGAACAGCCTCGCGTACTGCTGTGTTTTTCTTGCCCCATCACGGTGAGTAACTTCGACATCAGCTCATCTCATCAGGTTGCGGTGACAGGTGAGAATTGGAGCGAAAACTGAGATGAAAGCCGGTAACTTGGCTTGAACACCAAGCTCGGCCTTCCTGACTACAGATCTTCGAAACTGTTTCAAAGTCGGCTCAGTCAATCCTACAGGAAAGCTCAGCATTACTCCTTCCATCACTTTTCTTCACAAGTGATTTGCGACTCATCTTCGGATGGGATCCACACATTGCCAGAAAGATAGGAAAAAGTCATAGCTTCATGTTTTTCTGAAGTAAACGTTAAAATTTTGGAAAAAAACGCATGAATTTAAATATGGCCCATCACCATATTTTATTTTACGCCATGGTCCATCATGTACGGAATCTTAAAAGCAGCGGGGACTCCATCTTCCGACGCTTCTCCCTCCCCCTCAACCAGCCGATATCATATCCTTGACGACAATATCCATGACCCCAATCCACGAACAACCCCCAGAAACGAACAATAAACCAGTTTAAGCCCATCGACACCCCTTCTTCTTCAGCAACATGAAACTCATAATTATAATCGTTCACAGAAAGGTGGCATAAGTACGACAATAGCACTTAGCTGCAAAGCTAAGGACTCTGTCAACCTCTTTGAAGGATTACAATTGAAAATCACTTAAGCCCACCCACACGCAGTCATCGGCGCGGCGTCGTCACTGTCTCTCGCTGATGGCTCCGTCGGTCGTATAATAACTTGAATAAATATTTTCCTTTGACTCTTCTCTTAGACAATTCCGGAAAATAAGATTAAAGGACTCCCGACACAAATAGGCGGGAGCCAACGAAAGAGGACTCAACTGCGACTCATCTTATCGCATTAGGCATCGAGGACAGGTCTCGTTATGCATTTGTAGGACGGGCAGCAAAGGTTCGACGACAACCATTGCAACGGTTTCAAATAGTACCCGTGCAGCAAGCTGTGTCAAGAAAGGAACACACACACACACACCGACAGCCACATCCACGCAAACAGAGGAGAGAAGATCAGGAAATCTCTGTCCTGGATAATGGGTTTTCCGGATGCAAATCCTGGAGCACCTCCCGGAGAAGGCAACTCCATAACTTATCATAATGATTGCTCGGGAACGAGGAGAGACGAGAAAGGGAAAGGAGTTGCGAAGAGATTCATATCCCGTTCGCCAGTGTCCTTTGCGCCGTCGGTTGCTGCACGACTGAAAGTGATATGTCATGAAACCGATGCGACCTCATTTCTCGGGCCACCTCCCCCCAGATCCTTCAGGATATTCGCGTGGATGAGGTTGTTGAAAAGGTGAGTTCTGCTGTCGCCTTCCACTTGCACTTCTATTTGCAATTGTGTACACTTGACGTGCGTTGCACGTTGCCTACCTAAAACGCCCATATTCCCAGGGGACGACAACGATTTGTGGCAGAACAGCAGAGCAGAGTGGTAGCCGCATTAAAATGAATGAAAGGATCAAGTCTTCCGGGGTTAACCACTACGAAGTGTACGGATGGGCCGGGGATGATAGCTACACCGGCAACAACTGACACATAAATAAAACAGATTTCCTGCTGTACACATGTACACCACTGCGGCAGGATATTTGGTTGAGGAGTTCAACCTGCGGGTCCACACCCGCCCATTCGTCCGTTCATTCACTTCCTCCTTTGGCCACGGGTTAGATGGAAGTTTCAAAGTTTAATCTCTGTTTTTTTGTTTTTCTCGTGTTTTAGTGTTTTCCCTGTAAACCAAACCCAGCATGTACGCCTTGATAAGGATTAATTCTTGTTTCTTGCAGTCGTTGTTCGCCACTTGGAGTACCGGAGGACACCGGGGCGGCACGAGGCCCCACGCCCAACCGCGAAAGCGGTACCAAAACTATTTGTTTTGTCTGAGTTCATTCATCCTCACGTCCCAGATCCTTGCCGCTGTGGGAGGAGAAGCAAGAGGCCCACAGAGGCAACAAAAACGTGCTTTACTTGTGTTTATGAATTTCTACAGCCGAAGGATACACATAAGTTCAACAGAACTGCCGGCAGTCGACCGGGCGGGTGGTTGTGCTGCACTGCTCGGCGGTGTAGCGCGTTGGCGGAGAAGCAGATGAAAGGCAAGCCGTGAAAGGGACTGCGTGCAAAAAGGGATGAAACATAAAACGGTTTTATATTAAAATATTTACCTAGTCCTTTTGTTGTTCGCCCGCCGGATTCGGGCGCACATGTGTCACCAAATTTTTTGTCCCATTCACGACTGACCACACACGCTGCAGATGTGAGGCTAATTTCCAGGACACACCCGAAAGGGTTAGACAGTTTTGTCTCCTCCTCGACGGCTGAGTGCTCTGTGTGAGTTACTTTGTGTAGCTTAAGCGGGCATTAACAGGAAAATTGAAAATTGCGGCTAGACGTAACAGCTGCTGCTGGACCCATCAAAGGATGTGTCGAAGAGTTGCCAGTGTGCGGAATATGGCTCTACGATTTGACCGTAATAACAGGACGTTGAGAGGATTTTATGGGTATCACTGTTGGTCGAGTGAAGGGAGTGAGTTTGTTTTCCGTTTTGCTCGGCGCATGGAAACGAGCTGTGGACACGTTTCGTCTATGGGCGGATGTTTGGTTTACCATATGTGATATTTTAACATTTTGGATTGAATACGAACTTGGGAAAGGGGGGAGCACCTTAAATTCCTGTTTCATCTAGCAAAGCTCTTTTCAAGGCTAATGCGAAATTAAATTTAATGGGACGGTGCTTGTGAAAGTTCGACACGAAGGGTTTTAATGAAACCATGCGTAAAGTTAAGGTCCACAACAAGGAGCAGCGTTGGGGTCGGACTCTCGGTGCAAATGCCTAATTTGGTGCTCTGCAATGACGCATTAAATAGAAATAAGGAAGTATTTTGATGTTCGGACTCTTACTTACTTCTCAGGCCGTCGACAAATGGATGGTCCGAGTACGGAGAGTCTTGGGTGCCACAATCATCAAGACCAAGTTGTCTTGCATCCGCGATTACTTGACCTTAATGCCGGAGATTCGGTCTTCCTCTCCTTATCCAACCAGGAGGCTCAGATTAGAAGACTCTCTTAGCTGGACCCTCTTAGTTGGTGTCCATTCGCTCGATTTCTGCCTTCCGGACTACATCCACATCTTGGTATAGCTCTTAGGGTTTGCGGCTTTGTCTTCTCCTCCATTCACCTTCCTCGCAGACGGGATCATATAACCGACACAGAATTTTTCTTTCCAAGGCACCAAGAATCAGCTCCACAGTTTTGCTTCGCGTCCAGCTATCGGCTCCATACAGCAGGACTGGCAAAATACGATTTTTATGGTCTTTTTGAGGTCTTGGTCCTTTTGGCTTAGAAGTTCTGAGCCCAGTTGTTTTGACAAGGCGAAGTAGCATCGGCTGCAAAGGGCCATTCTGCGTCGCATCTCCTCTAAGATGTCATTCGTAGAGTTCACGTTTCCGCCGTGGTAGACAAACTCCTTCACCACCTCAAAATTGCAGCAGTCGATTGGGATGTTTTGACTCACTACTGTTTAAACAGCTAAACTTTTGGTTTTGAATGTTTATTTAAGAAAAACATGTACAATAGTATTATTCAAAGTATTGCCCATATGAAGTTATGACTTTTGATGCCCACCTTTCTGGCAATTTGTGGATCCCATCCCAAAAGAACTGCCCCGAGCGTTGTCATGATGGAAAATTATTGCCTCGTCTCTGGTCGCATATTCTGGCCGTTTTTCCTCCCTTCAAACGGATTAATTGTGTGCGGTAGCGTTGTCCATTGATGGTTTCACTCGGTTTTAGCACAACCTTCTGATCCCACCAAATACAGAGCATTACCTTCGCGCCATGGATATGTGGCTTTGCCGTTGATTTGGCCGGCTTTGACATATGATTTCTTGCGCTTGGGGTTGGCGTAATGGATCCATTTTTAATCTCCAGTAACAATCCGATGCAAAAATGACTTTCTTTTGTGGCAATACTACCTTTCGACGTTTCTCGGCTTGAGTTCATGTGGAACCCAATTTCCTTGCTTTTGAATATATCCAGCTGCTTTTAAACGTTTTGAAATGGCTGCTTGAGTGACACCCAGATATTCTTCGAGCTCTTCTTGTGTTTGGCACCAACTTCATAGAGTAATGCTTCCAGTTCTTCATCTTCAAACTTTTTTGGCTGAACGTTCATCGTCTTCCAAGACAAAATCACCACTTTTGGCACGTTCGCTCAGCTAGCGCATGTTCACCATAAACTTCCACCAAAATACGATGACTTTCGGCAGCAGTTTTCTTCATATTAAAGTACTGAAGAAGAACTCCCTGCAAAAACACTTTTTCAGGCACAAAGTTCGACATATTTGAGTGAAAAAAAATGATTGTTGTTTACGCTTCAAATGAATGACATCTACTGAAATGAACGTACAATGGCAGTAGCTTTCCAACACATGTTCCAATGGAATAATACCAGTTACGCCATCTCTTAGCAACCGCACAAGTTATAGACCCAATATATACTCTTAAATTTTATGTGCACAAGAAAACGATAATCGGCGCATAATAATTCATCATAAAATCGACTTTGTAAGATGTTGGTTAATCGTAGACAACGTGTATATCAAGGACACGCGGGGTGGGTAGCGCATGTGACTTGAAAATTAAAATTATGCAGGGTCCACATCAAGGAAAAATAATTTCAGGTTCGGACAAAATTTTCTCAAAAAAATTACTTTATTACATTGACCACATAAATCCGAATGAAATTCTTCTTCAAATATTCATATTCGCGGCGTTATTGGCAAAACTGCATTCTACTGCATTCTGAATTAGAGTTATTCCATTGTTTGAAGGTTTTAGTTTTTGCATTTCTCAGACTGTCTTCATCTTCATCATCATCTTCTGACCACATACTCCAATAAACGGGTCGCGGTTGTAAACCACGCACGAGAGATGTCAAGGCAACTCGATCCTCCGCCATCGACTCTAACTCATCAGGAGCTTTGCCCAAGCGTACTTGGTGGAACCATCTCGTCCTGGGTCTGCCAAGCGGTCGCCTACCTGACGGAATCGCATTCAACACCCGCCTCGGAAGTCGTGATGAAGGGGACATTCGTGCCTGACGACTACACTGAACAGGCGTTCTAGAGATGACCATAATTTCCGATTTGTCCACATTGACCTTCATTCCAGCATCAGCATATACGGCCACAAGCCTATCGAATGCGTTAGGGAGTTCCATCTGGGAAGACGCGAGGATCGCTAAGGCATCCGCAAAAAGACCTTGGTGTTGATCAAATCACTGATAAAGTACCTCTCCTGCCAAGGCGGGAACCAAGATTGGTTACACGCATACGGTGGGAGAAACTACAGATTTTTCAGATTAACCAATCTCTATTATGCCACGGCTGCTTAAAATAGTATCTTTTCTTAATCAAAGGCAGAATCTGAATGATTCCAAGTTCCAATATATTGAGGACTGCCACATACATTTCTTTACAGGTTTAGCCCAGAAGGAATGTTCTAAATATTTATTTAAACCTAAGTAGTTGCCTTTGGCAAAATTATATCTAGATTCATAAATATTTATGTTTACTTTTGTTACTGTCAACATAGAGCTACATGATGAATAGAATTTTTCATTGAGGGACAAACAGATTCTCTGACAGAACAGTTAATGGAAGCATGTGCAAATATTAAATCAAGAATTCTGAAGACAGTTTTGACAATCATTCAATTGGAACACGTTACAAGCAAACATAGCAGCAATAAACATAAATTCACATTCACCACGCCGTCTATATGTGACAACGACGAAGAGGAGGATCATTTGAGTTGGTTTTAACGATAGACCATAAAGTTGAAATATTTAAATACAAAGAGTTTAATTACGCAGTTACATATATTTTGTGCCGGCGAAAATTTCTCCTGACTTTAAATAAATATATAATATTTAAATATATTATCTTCTGGTGAGTAAGACCATTTGATGTCACCCTATCCCTTGATGTGCAAGCAAAATGGATTAAGCCAGAGGACAAAACTGCTGTTCTGGAAGCATACGGCTTTCCAATAAGGCACACCATCTCTAAGACCAGAATGGCGAAGCTCACAGTTTTCGAAAGAAACATACTGCGAATATGTACCGGACTCACCTTCGACAGGGACCGTCAGGGGCACGCATCACAGCAACAATGGGCTTTACGACCAAGCACGCATCACAGTACATGGTGACACTGTTCAGAAAGCAGCTACAAGAAATCAACAACCATCCTAACGAGGAAATCAGGAATCTCAGAAACACAATCCCCCTCAACGCGTTGAATCTGCTAAACGAGCAGAACTTTCCAACGACGTCGAACAACGAGCTGCATGGATTCTACCAGAGCAGCGATAGCAATCATCATCGAGGCTAAGTCGGCTAACACATCACCATTCCATCCCAGAAGGATCAGCAAGGACACACGGACTGGAACAACCCGATGTAAGCACCAGCCATTGTAGAACGTACAAAATAAACAATAAACATTAAATTAAACAAAGTACATCAGTTGGGTCCCTATTGTTCAGCCAACACCCTAACCCTTAGTTTTGTAAGTCTAGTTGTAATCTCAATTGTAAAAAGAATTCCGCTCAAATAAATTTTTAAATCGGGGAAGAAACGGGCAAATGTCTTAGACAAAGCGGGGTACGGTGAGTGAGGTGAATAGTAGAAACAACATCAGTGTTGGGCTCAAGAGCAGGATAATTCTTGACAACCGCAGTTTACGTTGATCACCCCACGACTGCTGTACAACGCAGATACATGGCCACAGGCGGATGGCGAAGCCATTTGTGTCATGTTATGCGTGCCTGCTTGGTCATCTGGAGACGGGACGTCCAGCTTACCCAGGCGCCACCAGTCTAAATGGAGACTGAAAATGAAAGACAGCACAAAGTTTGAAAAGTTATCCCTCTAAACTCCTCTCAATTGGACCCAACAACTTGAGGTTCTACTAGAAATCGATTGACCCTCATATGCAAGCACAGCCACGCTGTTCCTGCACGAACTACCCCCATCGTCATCTCGTAACTCTAGCTCTGGTGGTGTGCCCATCGGAACCGCCACCAGCAGAGGCAACGAAGCAACAGTAGCAACTAGCGAAACGATTCAAGTTACATTTCTTGCCAATTTACGCACCCCATGCATTGTGTGTGCCCCCATCCGCTGTCCGCCTCCCACAAGGAAGTATGCACAAGAAACAATTCCCAACTAAGGGTCCATTGTGAGTTCATTCCGTTCCATACGTGACCCGTATGCCAAGCAGTTGCCATTTCGTTTCGCTTCATTCGACCTCCACACAACTACTTTGCGGTTAACTGCACAAAAAAGGGACGAAATTCTGTCACACAATTCACCTCGACCTCGCCCACCCGACGGCGGCGCGCCATTCTGAATCCACTACTTGTGAAATCACGTGAAACTTCGACATAAGCAAGAGTAAACGAAGCAAAGAAAACCGCAGAGTGGACGCACGCGGAGCAGAGGGATATCAAGTGAAAATCACTTTAATGCCGAAACCAGCCATGGACTGACGAATTCGCCACAGTCTTACAGAATTAAATTTCTTTCACTTTCCGGAAGATTGGCTCTTAGTCGCCGAGCACAATGGACGAGCTGGTTCAGACGTGCGAGACGTGGGTGTGTGCGGTTGCGTCATAAGGATGAGTTATGGGTTTCATACGTTTTTACACTCTGGCCAATGCATTTATGACCACTAGCAATATTTTGGTGTGTTATGAAAACTCATTTTGTTTTTGAACTGCCGCTAGCTAGTCATAGTTATAGCTAGTCCTTACTTAAGTGCGCGGAGAGAATAGAAGGATTTCAAAGCGTCGCATGCACTTAGCGTCTGTCTTCTTCACCTCCCCCCGGTGAAATCCGGGAGCCTAGCACCATTGACAGAAAATGGGGTACCAGTTGTTGTTTTTGGCTAGGACTGAGAGTATTTCAAGTGAAGGCTTTGATGCCATTATCCTTGGCATTCCCATGATTTGTTTATCCTTTTGGACCCGGAATGCAGTCAGACTTAGATCAAGTTGAAACTTGCTTTTGTGTATCTGCTCAAGTTAGCGATATTCGATGTTCGTCGATGTTCACAAAACATCGATGTTGAGAGACCAAATATCGATATTTTAACATCGATGCTTAAATTCGTTGAACATAGTATAATCGATGTTAGGAACAAAAACATCGGCCTTTTATGTAAGCAAATAGCTTCTGTGGAATTTCTCAAATCACGATCAACAGTTCCTTGAATTAAGTCATGGATTGTTTGGACTTGAGTCTGCCAACAAAATTTGGCTTTCCGAGTATGTATACAGAATGCTTTGAATTTCTTGATATTTTGCGTATTCTTTCTTCATTTTTGTTCAGTCCAGAGAGCGCTCAATTTAGTTCAAATGTGTTTATTGAACTAGTTCATTCTTCTAGTTCATTTAGTTCAATGTAAGTCGCTGGTAAGAAAAAATAAAACCGTCCAATTGCAAGCAGCTTAAATGGATGCTTTCCTCTCATATGACGACGAAGGTTTTCATGCGATCCTCCACTTATACTACAAAGTTGAGAACAATACTAACATTTCGCCTTCTTGTCATTCTCTTCACTAAAATGTGTCCATATGCTATGCTTTTTTATTGTGTTTTCAACCCATTCACATAAAAGATGGGAAAACAAAAATAGATGTTAATCAATTGTCATCAGCGGTAATAGAGAACCACTCACATAAAAGAAAGAAACAGAACAGCATTAAGCAAACAGCGGCGGTACTAGTACTCCTGTTTCTACCGATAAGCAAAACTTAACCAGAAAGAAATCTCCTTAATAGTTCATTCATTCACAGCGCCTGTTAAAACGTTATAACGCATATTTATGATTTTTTTTTGTGAAACTAGGCTCGCCCGTCTTCGAAATTCGATGAGAAATCAAGGTTCTACTCAACCGTTTTTGCAAAAACAACACATTGTACATATCTACGCGAAACCTTTGCAATGGTGTAAGTATCATGTCATTCGGGTAAGTAGAAACGTACGACAAAATGAGCAGCACGTATTTAAAGATGGATGCCCTTCACAAACACCACAGGCAACGCAATGGTGCTCGTTGTGCCTATGCTGCGGTAGTTAATAACCATCCTGATTCTGATGTGCAAAATGTACACACAAGGCAAGCACTCAATTTACTTCAGTTAGTTCGAGGAGTTCAGTTATTCTTTTGAATACAAGTATACACACTGAGCATACATGTATGAGCTAAATGGCCTAAAATAAAATGACATTGTGCACTAGTTCACATAGTTCACTTGTAAGAGCTGTTTTTTGAACTAGTTCGTTCACGAACTAGTTCGTTCGTGAACTACACAAGCCTAATTCTGTCAATCTTGGTTTTTGATGTGAAGTGTGCAGTATTGATCTATGACTATTCTGTTTATAGTTTTTACTTTATTGTTGAGCCCATTTTTTCACTTAATTCGTGAGGTTTTTTTTTTCCAAAATTTGAACGTATATTTAACAAAAACATGTACAATAGTTTTATTCAAACTATTGCCCATCTGAAGCTATGACATTTTCCCATCTTTCTGCAAATTTATGGATCCCATGTCAAAAGAACTGCTCCGGCTTGGCAGCCAAGAATGAATCAACCCGATTTTTGATATTTTGCTCGGATGTGAACCGTATTTCAGTGAGGGCGTTCTGCATTGACCGGAACAAATGGTACTCAGAAGGGGCAAGGGCTATAAGGCGGGTGGGGTAAGACTTCCAGACAGACATCCACTGTCTTCCAAATAGTTCTTAACCGGAATAGCCGGTGTCGTGTCTGGTCGCATATTCGTCGACGTCAACATCGATGTTTTACTAACATCGAACATCCCTAGTTCAAATGACTGACACATTTTTAGAGAAGACATTTTTGGCACTTAACGAACATTGAGAGGGACAAATGTTAAAGGGTTAAGTAATTTATTTTCGCTTACCAGACATGTGCCAATGTGTTCACAGGCGATGGATAAAATATGGCATAAGGTCTATGTTACTGGTGATGTCTGCTCTGTCTGTTACTGTCGCTTTCAAATTCGGTACATTGGATATATGTGTCGACTCCTGTGCATCAGCCTCCATCGCATCAACCAGCGGCTCTGTAGGCAAGGTAAGCGAAAAGTGTGGGATGCTCCCGTGTCGCGTAAGCGTAAATCGTATCAACTTTCTAGCACTTTTTTGCAATTTTTTTCCCAGCCTTGGGTATCGGAAATGGGATGCGTAGCAACTGAAATTCGCGTCCTATCGAAATTTGATAGCTTGACCGCGTGCAAGCATGGTACGATTACTTCCGATAATTGGCGGTATTCGATGAATATACTCTGTGCGGGCGGATAACCGCATTGCAGGTGTGGATTGCAGCGTTTTACTCGACTCGAATTTTGAGTCAATTCGAACAAGCATTCTACTGTGAAAATCGGGGAGCAATGTCTATCCACTCTCCTCCCAAAGCGAATGCTTTCCAAAGTATACCCAATTCCATCGTGTACCCCCCCATGTACACTCCCCACTCGTACGTCGAGACTTCTATTTAACATTCAGAGACTCTGTGTTCGACGAAGTCCTATGAGAATAGCCTTGTCACTGTTTCCATCCGCTTACTGTTCGAATCATAAACTCGTTGCAGAACCCTCTGAAGGAGACTCGCTTCAACCACTCAAACGTGTGCTTAACCAATTCTGTTGCTCAAAGTTATCTGAGGCGCATTCTGCTCATTCGCACAAGAGTTTAATTCAGTTCCCTCTCTCGCAGGCACCGACACACCGCTCCGTCGTATTAGTCATCATCTGTTTGCACTCAACTGCCATCAAGGCACTGTCAAAGCAGCTGCATCGAGGACAAAATTTGCACTTTCATTCGCAAAGTGCATCGCATATCCAAGGACGTGATGGAAGGGCGTAACATCCTTTCTGCCAAAGCCTCCCTACAGAAGCGAAACGCGTTTTTCGTTTCCTCTAATTAGCATGATTGGAGCAAACGCCTCGTCTCACATACGACACGTTGCAGATTCACTGAGTCGAATTATACCGTAAAATAGAAGACAATGCTGAACGGCTCAAGGCAGAGTAAAAGCACAGCCAACCGCAGGGAAATAAAGGTCAGCAGAATGAGAAAAAGGGGGACCCACCCCAAATGCATCTCAGAGGACGGTTAGAGATGCGATGGCAGTCAAATCCTTTAAAATCACTGGGGGATGCAACGTCAGCCCGTGGATAAACAAACAGAATTTTGTGAATCCCCATCGGACATCCATTGCCAGAGAAGGACGATAACAATACCGTTGCAACTAACGATGGCAAAGACGTCGGATCCCTCGAACAGATAAGAGGAGAGCCATGAAGTCATCCGGAAAGTGGCTCCTTTCTTCTCTGAGGATTCGTCGCAGAGTCCCTGTGATGATGGCGCGACTTTGAAGATGAGACGAAGCAGAAGGACGAACCTGCGGAACCTGGCGGCAGCTGTTGGCTCCATGCTAATGGCAGTCATCATAATTATTTTGATTTGATGAGAACGTCTCCAGGAATAACTCAAGGGTACAAGCGGATAAAAGGAGAAAACTGAATTAAAGTTTCTTCCTTCGCCCCGGCGGTCCTGGTGGAGGCGCGACGCCAGATTGAGTGGATGAATCTTTAAGATGACTCACCAGCAGCGGAAGTTTTGAGGCTGCTCTGGCAAAAGTCAAGTGAAAGTTTAATGGGGTCTCGCATTGAAACCGCCATCGCCATGAGGCAGTCATTGCCGCGCACATCCTTGACGACATGCGGGGGGTTATACGTGCGTGCTGAACTTCGACAGGCGGCGTGTGACTTTGAGAACAAAGTTAATTTCCGTTTTAGGGAAAATTGGATTCTCAGCGAAGGCAATGCTTTGATTACAGCCAGCAATAAGCAAGGCGCGACGAAGCGGCTATAAACTGCAATTTAGAATTAATCCGAAATGAAATCGTGTATCCCAAATGTACTAGATGTTTTAATGGATCGTTTGGTAACTGGGGAAAACTTAAAGGATTCAAGTTCTAGTCAAAGAAGACCGATGCCCTCTGCTGGGCCTGTCTAGGGGTACTTCTTGTACTGTTTCCTTTTGGTGACTGTTTCCCACTCTAGTTGAGATGAGCGCTCCAAGCTAGCATCGTTAGCAACTTTTTGTCGGAATGGTGGAGTTTGTTGGTTGCTGCACTGTTCAATATAAGCCCATAATCGACCAGATTTTCAAGTCATGGAGAAGAACACGAGTTTCAAATCGATACACGCCACCTGTTCATGGATTTTAAAGACGCATACGACAGCATTCATAGCAAGGAACTGTTCGAAGCCGTGGGCCAATTCGGGATCCCGGGGAAGTAGGAAAGGTTGTGCAGCACCACGATAGCTCATATGCTGAGCCATGTCCCAACTTGCCTCGATGATGCTTCCATTGAGGCAAATTGTCTTCACCCGACGGCAATTGAAGAAGAGGCGAAGCGAGCTGGTCGTAAGATGAATTAGAACAAAACAAAATATATGCTTTCGAAAGACGTTCCATCATACAACCCCTAACACAAAACATCACGTCATCCTAGAGGAGACTAGACGTAGAGTCGATCTGGGCAATTGGACTCGAAGGACCAAGTCCGTGTTCTACAAAACATAATAATTTGCCAGTCGAGAGCTGGACGATAAACAGAACAGCAGACCTTGGTGCGTTGAACCTTGGTGCCTTCGAAAGAAGAGTAAGCCCTGCGTCGGATACATGGTCCCATCAGCGAGGAAGGCGGCAGGAGGAGAAGACTCTAAAAGCTGTAGCAAGAAAGGTAAAAGCCCGTCGATTGCACTGGCTCGGTCGCATGGAGTGCAATGCTCCACCGTGGAGAGTGGTTCTTCGAATTCGAGCCTCCTGGTTCGAGAAGTTGAGGAAGACCGGACCTCCAGTATACAGCCCAAGTAATCGCGGATAAAAGACATCTTGCTCTTGATGACTGTAAGCACCGTGCAGGCCCAAATCACAGATTCCTTGTGGTCCCACAGGCCGTTAGAGAGTCTCCATGTCAACCACCTTGAAATAACACCGAAGGGGTACTTCGAAATGCGGGAACCCTATCAACGTGGTCAATTTGCAGTCGATCTAGTATGCTAGCGTGCTAGCATGTCCTTGATACCGCCGTACTGAACCTGAAGAGACCCTCCTCCCTGAATGGGCGATGTGGAAGATGGGCGGTACCGCATTTATATCTTGTAACGGTCCGTTCTTGTCGAAATGGAGAAAGGCTTCTGGGGGGACGAAGCCGTTGTGCCGAACCCTATAGTGGTATAGTGTATTGGGGTAGACAGCCCCCGTGATCAGGTTATTGACCAAGTTCGCCAAAAGCGCCTCGGGCCTTGGCCAGAGCAGCATCTACATGTTTGTTAAAATATAGATACTGGTCTAGCCAGATCCCCAGGTATCTGACTACAGTCCTTTGCGCCAATGGTTGCCCATGTCGACCAACAATTGATAACTTTCGCCAATTCTTTTTCGTATCCGCCGAGGCCTTATACAACGGCGTCCCGAAAAGTATGGTCTTGATATTCAACTTACAGTCATCGCAATCTTGAGAAAGAATCGGTGTCATCCTGCACGAGTGTAGTGATGTCCTCGGTTCTTTTTGCCTGATCTGTACACGATCAAGTGTGTGCAAGAGGAACCTGCTCGGGTTTTTGGATCTTACAGCCCGAATCTTATCCAATTCTCTTCCACGTTTTGATAGTTGTCGCTTTGCTGTCATCCACTCAAATCCCGGTGAAAGAAAGCCTTTTACGACAGGATGTCGTTTCGAAACGACTTAGGTAATTAGGGTATAGCATAGTTCAACGACTTAAAACGAGCTTCGTTCAAACGACAACCAATTTCGTTCTGTCGTGTCGTTTATTGTCATTTACGGGTGAATATCAGCATCTTGGCATAGATAAACATTAGACTCCAGCAAAGAGAGAACAGTGTCGTGGGATGCTGCGATCTGGTTCCATTCTTTGAATGGCGTGGCATTAGTACGAAGAAGTTTTAGCAAGATGGATTTGTGAAGGACGTTAGCTTTCAAACTTTGTATATAAATGGGTGTAATACCTGACTCGATGTTTACAGCGTAATTTGGTGGTGAGTTAGGGAGCTGGAACAAGCGCTTGAAAAACTGCAGGTGGACTACTTCGGAATGCATCTAGGACTATAAATCCGAAAACTTGGACTCCATACCACACGCAGGCATTAACAGTGGCATTGAATACTCGATATTGAGAAGCCAGATCAGTACTCTGACTTGCGAACATTTTTGGCCACATCATGTTCAGAGCGACTTGTTACTTTTATAAACGGAAAGCTGGACAAAGTTAAGGTTGTGCGTCAATAGGACACCCAGATACTTAAACTCCTGAACGACCTTAATTCGAGCGTCCTTAAGAAACCACTTTTTTTGGCAGTCTTCTATTTTTACGCGCTTCAGAAATAAGTATCTTCGTCTTTTGGTCGTCGGTATGAAGGCCCCAAGTCTGGCAAAATGAAAGGCGTCTGATTTTCATGTGCAGCCTAAATGGCTCGGCAGCGAGCAAAATCAAATCACTAGCATATAGCAAGACTTTCACCAATACGCTGGCAAAAATAACTCCACCGGGAAGGCGACTAAGTTCGTCAATAAAAAATGCAAAGATGAGGGGACCTAGAATACACCCTTGAGGAACACCTACTGTTGTTTCAAACCAGTCAGAGAACTCGGAACCATCCTGAGCAGTTGAACTCGATAAGGAATGAATTCAATTAGCAGACATTTCCGTGACAGACCTAGGCTCTCACTTCACTTTATCAAGTGCAGCTCTGAAGTGTATATTTCCTGACTATGCTTGTAAGAGCGGAAATGTGATCCATCGTCGACAAGCCTGGACGAAAACCGACTTGGAAACTCCTAAGATGATTGTTCGAAATGAGATAACTGCGGCCATGTCTGGTTTTTTTCATTCTTGCCAAACGTCGTCGGTCGGGTTGTGGAGAATGGTGCTCCATCACGGCGGGCAACGGACTCAACGACACATTCAATGTCAGAAAAGTCGATGCGCCATCATGTGACCTCTGACACATCGTTCTTGAGAAGATCAGTCTGCACACACATGTCAACACTGGAGCGACGATCTTCCAGATGTCCGTCCTGGTGTCAGGATAAACGGATGACATAGAATCGAAGTTTGTATCATTATACAACAGGTACCTCCTCTCCCTTTCTCCCTCTACACCTTCGGCCAGTGCTGTGTCCTGAACCCGGACACTTAAGGGTACTAACAGTCCCTTGTGCTCGCGCAAATTATAAAAAAAAAACAAAAAGACAACCAAAGCATGTACATGAAAGGCGACCTTGGTTAGTGGGGTCCGCGGTTCGAATCCCAATGAACGCAAAGTGAATACGGCTTTTCAAATATGGTCCAGTCATCATTTGTCACTGGAGTGGTCGTGGATCACAGTGGGCCAATTTAGGTCATCTAAGTGTTCTGGGGGAATTATCTAGCAGTCGCCTTCCCTACTCTACCCTGCCCTTTTCTACCCTGCCCTACCCTACCACAGCTAAGGTGGCTAGCTTGATAAATGTAGATGGCCGTTTTGACAAGGGGTCCAACACACCTGGTTTCTCTGACAAAATAATCAGAGACCTCTCGTCAGATGGATGAAGGAATAATCTTCTGTTAACAAACCATGTCAGACAGAGTAAGCAGATCAAGGTCCTCTGATTATAATGATTATCAGCGCAGTGGTCGACTGGGAGTCTTTCTTACTGAACATGGCTTTAACAGTCCCCATGCGCTCTTCCAGAATTTGAATCCAGCTCAGTCCATTTACATCCTTATTCTTGAGTATGCCCATTCAAATGTCACACTAATCGAATTTCCCACTGCTCTCTAATGCGACTACAAGGCATTGTATTAAGCGGGGATAAACACAAACCAACAACGTGTTTTCCCTTCACAGACTCTCCGTCTATACCTACAAGTCGACCAGCAACGATTAGCATCAAGCGATTAAGAGGATATTCACTAACACCGTAAAGCATAAGGGATCCCATGCCCAAAGTACCGAGTCGGCTGTATGCATAATTCCAAACCAACCTCACTTAGACCCCGTTTATACATAACAAATCCGCACAGAGACCATGTGGAACCACAAAGCTCTGCCCAAAAGGTCATCCAGTTATCACACATCTGTGTACGCAACCAATCTGGGTTCAGTTCCCGAAGAAGGTTCACAATAATTACAAGGGAGCAGTCATCCAAAATTGAGATTTGACTAAATTTGCCAACCTTCATTGTGCCAATGGACAACACTGAGCAGGTAACCGTCAAATCAGGTGTGTGACACGAATGTAAGCAGGTTGTGAGCAGAATGTGGTGAGGTTTAAAAATGCGTCCAGAATGGAACATAATGTTTGGGTTGCCAGGAAAAAAGGACTCCAACCGAACACTTTGGATTCATTCCTCCCCAGTTGCCACTGGAATCTGTCACAAAGTCCATGCATAACAGATCCCAAGTCCGGGAATTCAGCTCACCGCAAAATACTGCCATTTAACGGTAACTGACGGGAAGGTAACATAAAAAAAGTGTCGTTGTTGTTTCGAAAGGACAAGTCGTTTACCTCAGCCCAAACGTTGAATAGGGATCCTGGATCAATTGCCACCGCTGCTCGCATTTCAGTGACTCAAACTTTTGCGCTTAACACGCGTCCCACGAGAGGAAAGAAAAGTGAAACAGATACAAAGAGAAAATCTGTGAGGTGTGTGCTAAGTGAAAATATGCACAATACTTTATTCCACCCCGGGACACCCACACCTGCTGTAAGCCCCAGTCAAAGCCACCAAGCACTCGCATCAATGCCGACAGGGCACGAGTGTATATTACGCAAGTCCTTGAGGGAGTTGTGTTTTCAGCAACTCATAGTGGGACTGATGGAAATCTGAAGTTGTCCTTGTGATTTTTTTGTTGTTTGCACCCCATTGTCGCTTTCTGAACAGTCGGGATAAATGGCGCCGAATTGAAAAGCGCCCCCCGTGGAGAGACATCTGCATGGATTTACTTAAGGGCTAAGAAGGGACATTTATCCCTTTTTGATGAATTCAGAATTCAGAATGCAGAGCTCAGTGATAAATATTCCATGGGATGAAGGTCATGACATCATCCCTCAAGCTGGAATATGTAAAGCCATGCCACGAAACTGTCGACGAAAAATGCTAATTAAAGGATTACATTTTGCGTCTGTGATTGATCTCAACTGGAAAGGATACCAAAGGATGCCAGGCGGCGGTATGAGACAGAGTATCAAACGCAACATGAACCGGATAATCGACGTGAAACAGACACATCTAATTGGTCGCATGCGGCTGTCTCCGAGGTGGGTGTCCCGCTGCCAGAAGTCGACTGGGTAAATCATTTCAACGTCATTCTCTCCATTTTCACAGTCCTTTGACGGAGTTCTGTCGGCAGGAGGGCGATGGTCTTTCATGTACACGATGCCAGCGATTGGGGGATGAGCATAATTGAAGGGATGCTTCAAAGTGGAACCGTATCAAAGAAGTGATTGCGTGGAAGAAAGCTTTAATGGATTAGAGGTAAGCTACTTTAGTTTCGTCCTGAAAGGAAATGAGATGATTCTGGAGATTGCGTTGAGTGGATGATAGCAAGCCACTCTGCGTGCTCGGGGTGGATGACATTGTCTCCCGATGAAAAAAAGGAAAAGACATTTTCAAGTGAACGGAAATAATTTGCCTTGGTTAGATTCCTAGAGTGCATTCCACAGCTGCTGGTTAGGGTTTCCCCGTCGTTGTTGCATGGAAAGTTGCATATTAACGAGCAGATTTTGAATACTGGCTTACTTTTTGATTTCCACAATGGCTTGTGGTATCAAGAAACTAGTCAACTTACTTTGTTTACAAATGAGTCGCAGACACTGGCCTCAATTAGGGCGTGACAGGTTACTGCTGTTAGGAGAGTCTTCCTTGATTTGAGACTGCAAGCAGACGAAGTCGAAGATGGATCATGCCGTTTGTGATTCCACCACTGGGTCAGCATTAGAAATGCAGACCATAGACGTATGTTTGTGGGGTTGAGTCACGAGTCAATCGTGAATCATGACGAGCGAGCTGCCATTGACACCACCGTGAAGTTTGTCGGCTCGTATCGTAGTAAAAGGTCAGTGTGTGGTATCAGCAACACAGCGTCGTCGCCGTAGTTGTTTATTAAGTTCGGACACTGCCACTGGGGGCCACACATCACCACTGGGGCGATCGGTCGTGTTTTTTTACGCCAGAGCATCGTCTATCAACATCGGGAGCTCAATCAATGGGTTAACAGCGGAAATAAGGTCTTTGGAGAATGTCCTCTGTAGCCTTCCTAGGTTTATGTCTATGTACTCTTTGATAACCCAAATACGGTGACGAATCGTCTGAATCGGTTGGGAGATGCCTTTTCATCCTGTTTCAACCATCACCGCTCGATAACCCGCAATTTGTCACAGAAATCAAAACATACGTCAATGCACTTGAGAAACCATCCGAACCAGACGTCATCTTCAGCGAAACCAACCCAACGGACGACCCGACAGGAAACGATGACCTTAAAACGGCCGAAGATATTGCGGGAATTATTCAACGTAGGCAACCGAGGAACGCAGCCGGTGCTGACAATATTTCGAATTTCGCCCTGAAGTGAATGCCACAAACGGTGATGATACTTCTCACAATCATCATGAACAGTTGCATCAACAATTGCTACTTTTCTAGCAAGTGGGAAATAGCAAAAATTGTCGCAATACCAAAAAAAGGGGAACGCAGTCAGTGTTTCAGGATACAGGCCTATATCGCTCTTGAGAACCTGGTAGTGCGGAAACTAAAGGGACGGTCAACCGACCTAAACATCATTCCGGAAAAAACATTCAACGCTACATCCTCTAATGAAGTTCCACCACGATGTTATAGCTGCGCTGAACAATAACAAGGTTACTTCCTGGCCTTCGATACGGTCTGGATTGAGCGAATCATCTACAAGCTGAACCAGATGGGATATCCTCCAACCTCTTCAGAATAATTTATAGCTTCCGCATTCCACAAGATTCTACGTCTCAATTGAAGGCAGCAAGTCAACAGAGCGGAGCACCAAGGCGGGAGTCGCACAAGGATGAAAGCTGGGAGCGTGGCTTTTCAACATCTACACGGCAGATCAACCACATCCAACCGACACAGTAAACTGCTGTCTATTTGCAGATGACTCGCTGACTTTTGCCAGCTCGACGTCACCACAGACGCCGCGCGAAGCGTCGAAATCCAAACAGCGAACAAACTGTACCAAATGCGGTATTCGTAACAATGCTGGGAAATCGGTACTTATGTGCTTCAGGAGACCATCCAGAGGTGGATGCAGATCAGCAGCCAAATGTCGAAGCGAAAAGGTAGTGCTCCCTAACGGTACAAAAATATCAACAAACGAAAAAGTCAAGTAACTTGGCGTTAACTTCACGGAAAGGTTGAAGTCTAACAGTCATTCAAAACTGACCCTTAAGAAGGCCGACCTAAGCTTCCATCGCATCTATCCCTTGGATGCGCAAGCAAAATGGATTTAGCCAGAGGACAAGCAAGCTGCTTATACGGCCGATCTTAAGGTACGGCTTCCCAATATGGCACACCATCTCTAAGACCAGCATGACGAAAGAAAAATACAGCGAATATGTACCGGACTCACCATCGACAGGGACCGTCAGGGGCACGCACCACAGCAACAATACGTATCATCCCCCTGCAACAGTACATGGTGACACTGTTCAGAAAGCAGCTAACAGAAATCAACAACCTGAGAAACACAATCCCAGGGCAACGCTACCTCGAAACGTTAAATCTGCTAAACGAGCAGAACTTTCCAACGACGTCAAACAACGAGCTGCATGGATTCTACCAGAGCAGCGATAGCAATCATCATCGAGGCTAAGTCGGCTACCACATCACCACCCACCCCAAAAGGACCACTTGAACAACCCGATGTAAGCACCGGGCATTGTGGGACATACAAAATAAACAATAAACCGACAATATATAAATAGATATGTGGTGCTACCAGGCCAGGGCCTAGCTTCTCAGCAACCGTTTGTCTTGTGCGTGCTATTGTTCTATCACAAGTGGAAGGGACCTACGGTTTTATGCCGACTCCGAACGGGCAATTTGAGGAGCTTTTTCCAGACAGTTATTACTCTTTGAACATTGTCAGTGACCCGAAAGAGGTGGAGCCTAGTGGAAATCGATCCCACTTGACTGCAGCATTTGTTGCCAACTAATTAAATTTTTTTGGGTTGAGAATTCGATTGGTTTTCAATGGGTTTCACTTGCATTCAAGAATACAGATGTGAGGTGACAGAAAAATAAGAGGCGATAATTTGTCACCTCGTCGAAGAGAATAAGGGATAAGAAATGACTTGCATACGATGCAAGCAAACGTAACACTGGTCAATAAAAACAAGCATTTCTTAACAGAAGAATAAGTTTTGTGATATGTTATCGTTGGATCTTATAGAATCAGGAAAATTATGAAAAATGGCCAGCTGACATCGGGATGTTGTGAGAAAGTGCTTTTTCGAATTTATGAAATGAATAAACCGAAAAATATTATTTCTTGTAAAATTTAGTGGTTTTTTTTGGAAGCATCTGCAAAGACTTTGGAGTCTCTCTTATAAGCGACCAGCAGCAGTCTGCCAACACTGATGGTTCCCATCTTCCTTTTGTACCCTTTTTCTATAGTGGGGGAACCATTCGCTGTGCTCATCTCTTACAGCACCCATATTTTCTGGAAGGAAATTGAGATGAGAATGCAAAAACTGAACATGTTACATCCCATTTTGTAATAAACATCCAGCATTTTTTTCATATCGTCAGCATAATTTGGAGTCTTATTGTCACCGAGAAAGTTTTCTGAACATCAAGCATTTTTTTCTAATGAAGGTGTGAATGATGGATGTAAAGTGTGATTTTTTAGCTGTCATCCTTTTGGCAACACTGGTTTAAACAGCTGACGCACGTTTCGTGTTTTGTTTCACTGTCAAACATCTTCAGTTTGGTCTATAATTTAACCATGAATCGTCTTACAAACGAACAACGCTTGCAAATTATTGAATTTTTTTTTATCAAAATGCGTGCTCTGTTAAGAAAGTTCATCGCGCGCTTCTTCCATTTTATGGTCAGTTTAAGACGAAGCTCATTTTTGGCTCAATGGGTACGTAAATAAGCAGAATTGCCGATTTTGGAGTGAATATCAGCCAGAAGCATTGCAAGAGCTACCAATGCAGCCAGAAAAAGTCACAGTTTGGTGCGGTTTATGGGCTGGTGGCATCATTGGACCGTACTTCTTCAAAGATGATGCGAATCGTAACGTAACTGTGAATGGTGAGCGCTACCGTGAGATGATATCCAACTTTTTTTTGCCCAAAATGCAAGAGCTTGACTTGCATGACATGTGGTTTCAACAAGACGGTGCCACATGCCACACAGCACGCGCAACGATGGACTTATTGAGAGGCGAGTTCGGGGAACATTTCATTCCACGTTAGGGACCGGTCAATTGTTTTGTGGGGCTATGGTAAAGCTCATGTCTATACAGACAAGCCCGCTTCAATTGACGCATTGGAAGACAACATTGAAGCATTTATTCGTGAGATACCGGCCGCAGTGTTGGAAAGAGTATGCCAAAATTGGACTAAGCGGATGGACCATTTGAGGCGCAGTCAAGGTGAAATAAATAATTATGTGTTTTTTTTTTGAAAAACTTTCCAATAGCTTTTAAAAAATCACCCTTTAGTATGAGCTTTCTAATGTCTGGACCCACAAAAATACCCTCCTTAATTTTTGCTTCGCTTAGTGATTCAGTGACTTTTGTTTCAAAAAACTAAAACCAGGTTGGTCTTTCTTCATTGCCTTCACAAAGTTTTTAATAAGCCACAATTCGACCAACGGAGGATTCTTTGTTGTTTGTTCTTCTAGGCCAATCTATTCTCACAAAGTGATGCGATAGTGATCTACGATCGTAACCGATGCATTCCAGCGATATATCTCGTAAGAGTCAACCAATAAGCCAAATCCGACAACCGGGTACCTAGATAATCGATAGGATTGGCATTATCCGGTTAAAATCAGACCCCAAGGCAGGACCCTTAAGCCGTAACACAGCGGAGGACGACCACGGCAAAGCACTCGCACAGAAGTTGAATCCGTAACTAACTTCCTGTTCATTACTTTGGACGAACGGGGAGCGATCATGCCAACTGGGCTTAACTTGTCTAGGGCGAAACAATGAATTAACCGGCTTCATGAAAAATTATTGGTTGCAGTCTCAGAATATGGTCGGATTCAGGTTTCATCTGCATGGCACCTATATGAGAGCCTTCCATACTCCCTCTCTTTCGCCTCATCTGTCATCTTTCCATGGATTATTCCCCGTGTGCCATCATACGAGAAACCAACTTATACACAGCATATGGCAGAGTTCTCCAAAGATTCAGCCATCGCCCCCTAAACACCCTTCACTCCCTGATCAACCATACGGCTCAGAGAGTGAGGTTTAAAGGACCCGGTTGCATGGATCCACCTGAACACACCACAGAAAACACAACAACACCACGAACGACGAAACCAACTCCAACCTCAGCCACAGGTGCACTCCGGGTAAACTCGCCAGCATATCATTCCGCCTTCAGTCGCAGGCAGTGCATGAACCAGGATACCCCTTCTGTTTCCAGAGAATGCATGCATTTATGCAACATTACACAGCACCTTCCATTTAACACAGCCTTTCGCGGAGGAGACAAAGACACATTACTCCCCCACTCACTCCGGCTTATTCGCTGGGACAACACTCGAATAAACACATCTTGGTCTCGGCACCAAAAAGAAAACCCCGAACCCGGCAGTGCGGGCTCCCGACCTCCCCGGATGGATAACAGGGCAACTCCGTCGTCAGTGCATAGGAGCGTGTGTGCAGGCTGGAGCATATCCTCTCATCATCGTCGTGATCCTTTGATTGCAGCAACCTTTCCAGACACTGCTGGTGGCGGCGACGGCTGTATATTGCATGAACTTCTACGTCATTATGCCGAGAGCTGTCGCAACTGGGGCTGATTGTTGGCAGCCAGGGTGTGAGGAACAACTTAAGAAGATGATTTGTTAATGTTTTACATGCACTTGTCGGCAGGTGACTCGAGAGAGTCACGAGCGTTCCGTACGTCTGAATGCGCCGCCGCCGCCGTCTCCATTGTTTATAAATCTGCAATGGAAATTCGAGGACGAAAATAATTTTCACTCGAAGCTCATGCCCGGGGGCAGCAGGAGCTGCGGGAAGCTGTTGTTGATGTTGATGCTGGGGATAGTTTTATTCACTTTTGTTTGACATTCCAAAGGTCTTGAATGAATTTTCCTTTGCCGCGGCAAAGGCAATGGGACGTGGGACGGGCGAAATTTGTTTAACGAACTCTTGAGGTTTTCGCATTTGATTTGCAAATGAAGTGTACACTGTGTCTGTGCACTGTGCGGGGGGCTGGCGGGCGGCTTGTGTTGTTATCGTTGTTGTTTTGCTTTGGGTGGAATTGATGAATGTCTGAAAGGATTGTAGAATTTGTCAACTGAATACGAGAGTTCAGTAACATTCCCAGAGAGATAGGAGACAACCGGAGAGGGGCAGGGATTGGGGGAATTTGAATGAATTCTTATGCGTAGTCCGGGCATGATATGCCTTGAGTGTTTGTGCTGGATATGTAGTGGCAACATTGTTTCTGGCAGCCCGAAGCCAATGCGGTGGGGTGGTCTCGAATGGGTGGTTTATAGTAGTTCTCGGAAGGCAATTAACTTCAGCTGGTGCATGAAGTGTGGGAACTCCGCTCTGTTTGATGGATAAACATATGAGTCTTTCGGCATCCTTGGAATGCTCTCGAAGGTTGTTTCTTAATCACTTCGCATTGGATGTGTGAGGGGCGGGAGGGTAATGAAAACATTTTCGACAATGGAGCCCTTTGGAAATGGTAATTCAGAGCATCCTCCGGCATTCAATGGGCAGCGCATGACGTAGAATTAAAGTTCCTGACTATAGCCATCGTACTTCGGAGTGAAACTGACGCTGGTATGATGTAGGCATTCCCCAGAAACTTGTCACTAGACGACATCCCTTTGGTTTTACTTGGTGGGCTTGGGGCATGTCTCTTCAACGTCCAAACGTGATGTGCGTTGAATCGGGCCCTGGTGGCGTGTGCTTGTACTCGCTGAGCTTTGTCTGTGCCTCGCCAGAAGTTGTGTCGTGATCATGAACGTGTTCGTGTGGCGGTCTTTGGACATTAGGTGCAGTACTTGAAGCACTTTCTGTTAATGCGGCTAATATACTGGCCGTTTGCTCGTACTTTAATTGAAGTTAATATGTTTTCAAAAAAACGGATGTTAAATGACGAGATTATGGAAATTAAGCAAGCACTAAATGCAAGCAGGGTGCTTTCAAGTGCGCTTGCCCCGCCACATCACTTAATCTCTTGCAAGGCTTAGGAACGCAGAGAGCGTTACCGAAAGTACGCCTATAGTAAGTAGTGTTGTACTTCTAACGAGGTAGGTACTCCTTTTTTACTCCTCTACGTAAACACCAAATCCCTCGGAGTCTCCTCTACGCTCACAACTTCAGTGCACCTCCCCGTTGCTTACTGAAGTCCACAACTCCTCGGAGGCTCCTCCACGCTCACACCTTCCGTGCACCTCCCCGTTTCTTACTGAAGCCTACAACTCCTCGGAGACTCCTCCACACTCACGGAGACTCCTCTACGCTCACAACTTCCGTGCACCTCTGCGTTTCTTACTGAAGCCTACAACTCCTCGGAGACTCCTCCACGCTCACACCTTACGTGCACATGCTCGCTTCTTAGTGAAGCCTACAACTCATCGGAGTCTCCTCTGCGCTCACACCTTCCGTGCACCTGCCCGTTTCTTATTGAAGCCTACAACTCCTCGGAGTCTCCTCTACGCTCACACCTTCTGTGCACCTGCCCGTTTCTTATTGAAGCCTACAACTCCTCGGAGACTCCTCCACACTCACACCTTCCGTGCACCTCCCCGTTTCTTACTGAAGCCTACAACTCCTCGGAGTCTCCTCCACGCTCACACCTTCCGTGCACCTCCCCGTTTCTTACTTAAGCCTACAACTCCTCGGAGTCTCCTCCACACTCACACCTTCCGTGCACCTCCCCGTTTCTTACTGAAGCCTACAACTCCTCGGAGTCTCCTCCACGCTCACACCTTCCGTGCACCTCCCCGTTTCTTACTTAAGCCTACAACTCCTCGGAGTCTCCTCCACGCTCACACCTTCCGTGCACCTCTCCAATTCTTATTGAAGCCTACAACTCCTCGGAGACTCCTGTCGTTAGCATTACCTACCTCCCTGCATTAACCCATCCCATGCAGCCGAATGCAACAAGCCAACACTTGTAGATGTTAAGAAGTGAGGCAATACAGTTCTAAGGTCGGTTCCTCACTACAAGCCCACACTGAACTTCCTTGGACTCCAGTAAACCCCGCAACCAACCCAATGATCACCTGGTTGTGATGGTGGGTGACCTTCTGTTTGCATAAATTACCGCGTGTCGAAGCCCAGATGTCCCAGGCTACCGCTCTGATGCCACTTCGCTGTAGCAGAATAAATCAATCGATTGGGCAATTAGTTAAGTTTGAGATGTTTCAACGTCATTTAATGCTGCCAAATATTTTCTGTTGAAAGGGCGTTATTCAAATCCTTGGAATTAACTAAGGTTTCCTCAGCTTAAGTCATCAAGCGGGGCTATGGAAGCAGTCCCAGAGGAGGGAAGTATTGTTCGTCATTTCTCTGCGGTAATATAACGTTCAAACAAACCCTTCCAACCGGGCTCAGGGCGGGCGTGCCCACTGGTTCTAATGAAATGCAAACTCCACCTCAATGAAAGGACTTCTGCGAACTCAATCCCATTATGTCACCTCCAGCATTGGATGTCTTCCCAATTAACACCCTTTCTGCTCGATTCGTCGTCTCCATTGTTGGGTTGTGCTGGCTGTGTTCTTTTTTCTGTTTTTTGTTGTTCTCCGACGTAACCCCGTTGTAATTGGTATTCTTTCTGGGAAAACAAAGAAACGGAGAGCACACAGAACGCGCACAATGAGAGGATAGACGCCGTCATGAATCGTTGTGTATAAAAAGTCAAAACGTGATTTTCCTCACAATTTCCCTAATCCACAGACAATCCGGGGGAGCAGCGATTTCAATGACGACGATGATGGAACTGATGGGGGCAATGGAGGCAATGGAGGCGATGCCAGTGAGTGCCAGCGACGGGCATGGCAGCGAGCACAGCATCTGCCAAGCAAATAAAAACAAACACATCCCGGCACAAAGCACATCCTTGACAATTCTGACGAAACATTTGATTTTTCATATCTTGCACGACAATGCCGGGCCGAAGTCCCCCTCCTTCCGTCAGGAGAAGTCGCCAGAACAATTGCGAAGGACCTCCGACGGGGGAGGCGGGGTTTTCCGCCCCGCTCAACACTTGGGCCAGATCAAACAGGAACTAGTGGGGAAACGCCCGGAGCTGAGAACCTTGACAGACACGGAGTGCGGATGAACAAAAGGTCGAGATGTGCTTGCTCTTCCGATTCTCTCCGCAGCCCTCCTTGGGGCGTTCATCTCGCGCACCCAGCACTCGCTGCGATGGCATTTCATTAAAGAACAAATCCCTCAAGTGATTGCTTAAATAAATGAAGGGATTCCGTGCATATGCCGCTGAGATTCGTGCCAGCATCGGTCACCGATGTGCACACTGTTGGCTCTCGTCTTCGCTCGAATCATCAATCAATTAAGATTGGCTGGCATTTCTGCAGTCGCCGTTCACGTCCCTCTCACTAATTTTGAAAAGTGCTTCTGGAGGCATTGCGCTTGACGAAGAATTAAGCGTCTCGCCATGGCGTAGTTGATAAATGACAGACGTCAGCGCGCATTATCCATGTGTGACGGGTGATGACGGAGAGAGTCGCAGCGAATCGGAAACGGAAATGTAAATAAATTAACGGTTTACACACTTTTCTCTCGGCCGCCGAGCGTCGTCGTTATGGTTGCGCGCCGAACGTCCTGAATATCCTGAGTGGTGTCAATTAATCAACGGCAATGGAAATCATTTATTTGATTTACTGGATCCAAGACAGACGACCAGATGGAAGGCCCTCACTCCTCCCACCCACGCTGGGGACTGGATCGCTGAGGGATAACAAATGCTGTCTTGTCATGTGATTCGGTCGGAATGGATGGTTAATGAGGCGTTCAGGGGGCATTCATGGGATGGAAGTTGTCTAAATTTGATTAGGTTTCGGTTGGAGTTATGCCGATGGAGGAGGATTGTGGGCATTAAGTGGTTTTGGCGACGGTTTAAGCAAATCACCATTAGAAAGCCCTTCCTCGTGGAGTGTGGGATCAGATAGAGTTCTTGCCTGATTAACTACAAATCAATCATGTGTCACTCAGTTGCGTGGGGGTGAACTGTGCCTGTCGGAGGGGGAATTATTTACGTGTCCCCTGCGATGAGCCAATGTATGGTGGATGGTCCTGTTGAGTCTGCTTCATCAACAAACCTTTAACCAGATTCAACCAAATGCCCGTCATCTTGCGGTCGAATGAAGCCCCTGATCTTTGGAGACAATCACTTCTGACGAAGGAACATTAACACATGACGACACCATTGCAATCCAAAGTGTGAGAATGACGTCGGACTATGATGCAGTTGCAGACAGAAAGCGCTCGTAACAAAGCAATGTAAGTGACCATCGAGTGAAAGGATATAGGTGGTGCGCATAAAAACTAAGGGAAAACTCAAGTACTTTCGTTAAGGGACACACTCAATTTGGTGTGAATAAAAAATGGCCTCAAAGTAGGATCTTTCCCTCAAGTTGACGTTGGAAAACTAGAATAAGGGTGGGGGCAAAGGTGGGTGCAAAGTATGGGCAATAATGTTTCCAAACATTTACAAACGAAAATCAATTTTTCGTAGTTATAATTCACGACGTTTCGGGGACACAGGGGATAATTTCAAGAACCTGTGCAGATTCCAGTTTCATAACACCAGAACCCGTGGTGGTGGTGCCATGCCAAAACTTGAGAAGATGAAAATATTCCTTCGGTACATGGGTGACCCGGGATCACAAGTTGGAGTTGGTGAGGACATGGGGATTCATAGATCCAGGGTTTGGCAAGTGTTGTCTATGGATGCATTTTTCTCCAACGCAACACGTCCGGCGTTTGGGTTTCTCTCCCGCATGCACGGTAAAATTTTGAATATTTTCTGAGTCTGTTTCCATTCCAGACTTCGGTTTATATGGGTTCTCACTTAATCCGTGAAAGTATTCCTCTTCCGGAACAGTACTCTTCATATTTGAAATTTGTCTCTCTTGAAGTCGCCTTCTATGCACACTCAACTTCTCAAGGGATCATTCATTAGATTCCATCTTTATTCACAGCAAAACGGGGATACGACTCAGCTGTCAAAATATGAGCGGACGGGTTTCGTTGAGTTTAACGAAATAAATTTTGCACTCACACCAGATGGGGTCACAATCGCATTAAATTTTTATTCATGACACTAGAGCTGGACATTATGTAGACTGCAAATACGGGGTACTTCGAATCTGAGCTTCAACCAGCAAGATGGGCAGGCCTTGCCGCGGATATTTTAGCCAATTTATCGAAGTTCATAAGATACCTGCTACTGATATTATTTTCGTCGTTCATACCTACAAACTCGTCATCGATCATTGTGTTCGCGTTAATTACCTACCCTGTGTCACATTGAATGCCGGATGTGTCACGCCGGCATTCAACATCCATGAATTGTTGGTGGCCGTTCTGCAAGAGGCTAACGTAGCTGTTGCATCGCATCGCAATCGGTACCCGAAAATATACCTTAGTCGAATCCTGCTACATTAGGCGTGTGTTTTGAAATCGTTTTCTGTCGGGTCGTCCGCTGGGTTGGTTTCGCTGAAGATGACCTTTGGTACGGATGGATTCTCAAGTGCATTGATGTAGGTTTTGATTTCTGTGACAAATTACGGTTCATCGGGCGGTGATGGTTGAAATTTGCCTTCGAGGATGAAAAGGCCTCTGCTTTCTCCGCCGGCGTGTTTGCGTCTCCGTCGCTTGTTGTCAGTGTTTGCGGCAGCACCTTCCTCTTACCAATGATTTGGTGGATTTGTCGGAATGTGTCAGGTCCTGGATGCATCTTGCGGAGCCGGTTCTCCAGTTTTGGGTGATGCTGTTTGAGATGTCACACCATGGGAAATACTGTTCAGAACGGTAAGATCTGACGTTTTACCTGCCGTTTGATACCAAAATTTTTTCATTCGGACGACGTTGATTTTTGAATTAAGTTGCGCTAGATTCGCTACACACTGTGCGACTGTCCGACATTATTGCTGTCGGAGTTGGTATAGTTCCTGTCAAGATTATTGGACTTCACACTGTCCTCTCGATGTGAGAGAGAAAAATGAAAGAGAAAGAAATCGACGGGAACAAAAGAACACATTTTTGACACGAAAACGGGTTCACCACACCATGGTAACTATTCGTGTGTGTTTTCCTAGTCATCACAAAATGTTCGCATGTGCGTTGTGACCACATTACAACCAGACTAGGGGTGTTAGTGGCATTTTCTTCAATGTGGTTCTACGCTTAGCGAGAGTGTAATAAAAAACCCTCAACACACATGTGCACGTGCCATGGCTCGTGCCTTCACCACCACGTCGACTCTGTCTTAATCCGAAATATTTTACAAGAAAAAAGATCTCATACAATACGCTTGAATGAGCGTGAAAGACAAATTTCCAGACACCCGGAGACAAATTAGCTTCCATTCAAGGCTGGGATTAACCTCGGCGGAGGGAATCTCATTACAACACCTCGCTAATTGAGATTACTCTCCGTAGGCAGTTGGATTAGGCTAATTAAAAAGAATTTCCAGCGCCAAGCCCGAACTCCGTCACTCACCAAACCAAAATTATGTATGCACATCCGTTTATTGCCCCCAATCGAAGCAACGCAAAAGAAAAACAAACTTTCGCTGCTCATTTCCTGTCGCCGCGCCGCTCCGCTCCATGCCGATGATTAATTTTCTCTTGAAGCCTGCCCCGACCCTGTGTAGCACAATACAGGGTTGAAGCCAATGAAAAAAAGTGTACGGAAAAGTTTTTCAATCAATTTACCAGAGCAAGCCAGCGCGAGCAGGAGCAGGCATTCGAAGCTCGCTCGGGCTCTTGGACCGGTCCCAAGAATGTGAAAGCGGGGAGGGGGGAAAATCGACGAAGGCACAAGTTGACTTGCAGAACTATAACAGAATTTAAGCAAAACTTAACTGTAAGTATGATTAATTACAAATTTGACAAAAGTCCTCGCAGGCACAAGCACAGAGGCGAAGCGGGCCGCAATTGCTGGCAGGTATTTCTCGAACTTCATTACACTCGGAAATCGGTCCTTTTATCGTCCGTTTGCGTTGACTTCGGAAACTCTGAAGGTCCCAGGAAGACAGAGCACAAGGGCCGGCAGTTCAAATCGAAAATAGCGAGTGAACAAGAGAGAGGAATGCATCGTGGACATGCGGACGGGCATAGGGAATCGAACAGTATACGCACGTACACGGGCTCCGACCACACGGGTGGGAAAAACTTCGCACGGCAAATGCGAATATTCTCATACACGTTACAGTCGCGGCCCGGGGGAAAACAGGAGAAAATTCATAAAACGAATAAGAGCGAGGACAACTTTTTGCCAACGCCAAGGCGAAACTTCGTTTGCAGACATCGGCCAAGATGAAAGAGAGCTTTATGTCCCCGCATTTGAGTTTCCTTTCGGTTGTTTCAAGGACTCGACTCGTTGCAAATTCCGTTTGCCATTTGAATGCTGAATGAATTCGGCTGGCTGGGCTGGGACGTGAGTAGTGGACGGAATTCGGCAAAAGGATTCGCCTCGCCAAGGAAATGAGTCAAAGGGCTTAACCGATGGGCGGGAGGTGACTGTTGGGACAGTCACCTCGGGGCGGTCTCTGTCAGTGAAGTCTTTCGACATCACTAAGCTGTACGGGGTGGTGTATGTCTGGGTGTCTTTTGATTTTTTTCTTCTGCAGTTTTCGACATTGTTCATCTAGCCGACGGCCATGCAAGGGTCAGGACCGGAGCAAGTGCTGCCCTTCCATCAATCACTGTCTAGGGGATGTTACGTCCAGATGGACGCGTCTGCTACAAAAACATGCCCCAGCTGAAAGGCTTTCGTGTCGCAATTCTGTTTAGCAAGCAGGACGACCGTAAATATTTTAGTTGAAGATTTAAAGAAATTTAATGGCACTACATTTGTTCGTGTCTAAGATGTGTACCGTTGTCGTGTATTCATAATATCCCACGGCTTGAAATTGTTTAGTTTTTTTTTCCCGGAAAGGATTGTATCTTGCCTTGGGACGGTTTTCTTCGTCAGAGGAGTGTTCGCCTCCGACCTAGTGGGGCGCCAACGAACATGGTGGCGCAGAAAATATGAATGGATGGCACAAACAATGCGCTGGTGCTTGTCTGAATGACTCGGAGATGGCGTTTGAAACTGTTTGGTTGAAGGGCCTCTTCCTCAAGTCGGTCAGGATCGGCATACGATACATGATATCAGATAGACAGTTTGTCGTGAAATCATCACAATCATCAAAAATGGTCTGCAACAGGGGGCGGTTGGCTCGCTTATTCACCGCAAATCTTATAGGTTCCATGCCGCAATTAATTGCGTGCGCCGACGTCTAGTAGCGTACAGATCAGGCGCGAAGATCGATGTGATAAATATCTAGCGATAATATATCAGCGACTTTGCGACCACTGGAAGTTGGTTATCAACTTCTTGAAGTGTGGAACTACCCATTTCAGGACCCCCTGTACATGACATAATGGGATACACGCATAAACAGGCGCAAGTTCGATATACAGGGACCCACAGAGACGTCCGTCAGATGGAAAAAGTGTGATAAGATATCGTTGGCATTTGGTTGGATCAATATCTGAATTTTGATAAATATATAGTTATTGCTCTGACAAAAGCTAAAGAAGTCTGCCAAGAGGGTTGTTTTACAGCAGCCGGGCCAATAATGCCGTACGGTTGTCCATTGTGGTTCAATCCAATCCTCTTGCTCTGGCAAGAGAGTTGTTTTACAGCAGCCAGGTCAATTATGGTGTACGGTTGTCTATTGTGGTTCAATATGAGTGCTTCCCAGATGGAAAAGCTGAGGTTGTTCGAGAGAAAGTGTCTTTGGACCTGCCTCCGGTTGTATCCTACACCCGAGTCTGGGTACAAGAAGTTCTGTCCTAACGAGGTTCTGTTCAAACTTAAACAAGTTTTGATAATTTTATTATTAAGTTGATCAGGAGGCACATTTGACGAGCTATAATTTCCTCCAACAGTCTGATCTTAGGGGCCTACTACCCCAATAATATGTAACATGAAAGGATGAGCTTCTTTCCTCCCGAAGCAGGATCAACAAGGATGTGATGTTGTCCTCCATGTAGTACGCCAGTCGCCAAGCAGTGGGCAGGCGTCTCCAATACGGACGGGATGTCGCTCGCAGACACGAGGATCTCATCCGGTTCAGTAGAGCGACCTCTGCTCGAGGCAAGAATGAGTCTGCCACAGAACTGGTGGTTACACCACAATCAATCTCCACCGACGCTGGCATATCAAAATGACGAGGTAGTTGATTTACATTAGATTTTTACTCAAAAAATTATAAAACAAAAGTACAAACAAAAAAATTGTATTAAAAAAGGTTCTCTACTACTCTATAACTTAATTTGTGCGGTTTTTCCGCCTGCATATTCTTGGCGTTTTTCGGCTACTGCTCTCTTCAAACGCATTAATCGTGTTCGGTAGCGTTGTCCATTGATGGTTTCACTCGGTTTTAGCAGCTCATAATACAGCACACCCTTCTGATCCCACCAAATACAGAGCATTAAATTCGCGCCATGGATATTCGCCTTTGCCATTGATTTTGCTGGTTGGCCGGGTTTGACACATGATTTTTTGACATTGGGGTTGTCGTAATGGATGCATTCTTTATCACCAGTAACAATCCGTAGAAAAAGGACTTCCTTTTGTGGCGTTCCAGCTTTAAACGTCTTGAAATGGCTGCTTGAGTGTTACCCAAAGATTCTGCGAGCTTTTCTTGTGTTTGGCAACAATTTTTTTTATTCATTTTTATTAATTAATAAATGATATGCTTAAATACTAGACAAAAATGCTTAAAACTAGATGAACGAACAATGCTAGGTGTAACTTACTGGCCCTCGGCGGGCACTCTAAGCTAAACTTTAACTTATGCTATGTCTTTCGACCTAATCTAACAACGCAAATATTTGAACAAAACATGGATATTAAATGGACAAAATTAAATTAAGAAAATTGGACAAAAAACTTAATAACCGAACTTCTTAAAATTTATATACTAACTTACATACTACCTTAAAATAACTTAGACTACCTTAGGCTAAACTTACATTATTACTTAATATATATATACATGGGTATACACAGAGGTACAAACAGGTGTACACATGTGTTTTTTTTTTTTTTTTTTCTATTTACATCTTACTTCAACCTTAACACTAACACTACCCTAATGTGTGTAAGTCGGCCATTGGATGCTGCGGATCGACATACATCTAATCCACTGCAAGACAAAGACCGACTACTCCCCTATTCGGAGATATGCACTACCCTTTCTACCCCGGGTCTAAAGGGTTCGACGAGGGAGTTCCCTCTCTCCCCAGCCACCAGAACTTACGATGTTGCAAAGCAACATCCCGGACATCCCGTCTCGAAACCGACGTGCTGAACCGGAGGAGACCCTCCTCAGCTCGTTGTGCGACGGAACGGTCGTGGTTGAGTCGCCCATCCACAGTTGATCTGGCGATGTGGTAGATGAGCGGCACCGCACTTATATCTTGTATCAGCCCGTTTTTGTCTAGGTGCAGAAAAGGTTCTGGCGTACCCTTTCGTGGAATTTTGAAGTAGTAAGCCCCCGAGATCAAGTTATTGACCGAGTTCATCGCTCTGGCAGTATGACCTCGAATCAACTTCACTAGGAAATTGTCCGCTCGTATCAGGTTCGCCCTGTTGTATAAGATCTCATTGGAATAGAATTTTCTGTGCTGGGAGTTTAGCAACGATCTTCAGATAGTAATGCTTCCAGTTCTTCATCTTCAAACTTTTTTGGCTGCACACGACGTTCATCGTGTTCCAAGCCAAAATCACCACTTTTGAATCGTGCAAACCACTTTTGGCATCTAGCGCATGTTCACCATAAACTTCCACCAAAATACGATGACATTCGGCAGCAGTTTTCTTCATATTAAAGTAATGAAGAAGAACTCCCCGCAAAAACACTTTTTCAGGCAAAAAGTTCGACATATTTGAGTGAAAAAAAATTATTGTTGTTTACGCTTCAAATGAATGACATCTACTGAAATGACGTACAATGACAGTAGCTTTCCAACGCATGTTCCAATGGAATAATACAAGTTACGCCATCTCTTAGCAAACCGCACGAATTAAGTTAAGAAGCTTTCTTCTTGCTAAGTCTGCTTCTTGTTTCAATTAAGTGTTGTCGTCAAAATTCTTCTCGTCGGAATCACACTCTGCCATGGAATTTGGTAGGCGAGTGTGACTGCATAGGCCGCCGATGTTCACACCTACGGCCTTGTCTATCAGAGAAGTCTAATCCACTCGTCAGTCGAAGTGAAATCGGTACGTATAACCTACGATCTACACCACCACAGTAAGACGCCTTATAATGTACTGCAAAATCGTCTGTCGCAAAAACGCACTATATCACACGATGGAAGGTTCAACGCCAGGCAGGTATCCTCGTTGGTGGACGGGCCTTCTCTTACACACCTGACGACAAACACGGCTCCCAACACTGCAACTCCACCTCAAACCTAATTGCAATGGCTCACTCTGACAGGCCACAAGTTGCTCTTTAAGAAACAGATAATTTTATCCAATAATAGAGACACCTTGTCCAGCTACTTCAACAGCTACAATAACTTCACGTCCCCCACCCCAGAACGTGACCTCTGCACCAACAATCTGCCGTGCTTTAGTAACCAGGCGCATGTTTTCACAGATGGAAGGAAACAATGGAAGAGCGGAGTCAAGCTGAACCCTCTGATCAGTCATCAGCAGTCACTCCACGGTGGCTGATATCCATTTCCCTAAGTATACAACATCGGTTTGGTGAGCATGATCTGTTGCGATATAGTCAAATACTCTCAACATCAAACGCCTGATCACTGATTTCACTTTCCTGGCAAAAACTGATCGTACGTGAGCTTTTCTTGAAGGGAGCATGAAGCGGATGTAGTCCGGAACTATAACCGTGATCTTGATGTTTGGAAGTTTGCCCATGAAACTGGAAAGCAGCCATAGTTTAGGCCCATCTCCATCATTGGTCGCCGGCCTGATAAGCACCAGGCTTCCATCAGTTCTTGGAGTCAATCTCAATAAAGTCACACATCTCGAGATGAGATGGCTGAACAGTCTACCGACACTGAACAGACTTGCCAGGTACTTCCCTTGCCACATGTGGGCCACGAATTAGGGCCCTTGCACCCGACACATCGAAGCTTAGCTCTCTTCTTTTATGATCTCAGCGATCGAATGGATATGCCTTTTGATTGGCTCTAGTTGGTTCAGCATTGGTTTTATGGCGATAATGTGTTCGATGGACTGCTTGAATTCATCCGTACATACCACGGGCCTTAATCAAGAATTTATGCATTACGCCTCAATAACATGCATACTTCCTCCCCATGTGAAAATATCATTAGATATTTGTCATATCCAGTTTCGGCATCAACCCCGCAGCGGGAAGTTATATTGACAGGCAGTGGTTCGTCCCTAAAACTCCATGCATCGCAGTTTAGCTGAACGACGCACTTGAGAACACAAAGGCTTTCCTTAGACCATCCCATTAGCATCGCTTGCAGACAAACAATCGAACAAAGTCCCAGAACGCCTTTTGTTCCGTGTGTCGTATCAGTCAACGATGTCGACTGCAAGGCAAACATAAACAAAATTCCTGCATTCCCCTGCCCTGGACATTCCCCAAGATATAACAAGTATGATTAAATTTCCATAAAACATCTCACACCCTCTTCACTCTGGCACCACTCTGACACCAGCTGGGAAATCTACCATTCCTGTGTAGGACACAGGACAAACGGAAAATTCGGAAACTCGTATCGGATACTCCCTTGCGAATAGCTGCACGTCAGGTTATGTGAATTTTCCATGAGATTGCAATCCAGTCATGGCATGACTCATCGTGCTACGTCCCGCAGCAGGGACTGCTCAGCAGCAGCACTCCGACACCGTCGAACCTTGTCGGCGAGCAGAGAAATAATTTCAATATTTGTCACCATCATATCGATGTGGCTTCCCGTTTATTCCGCAAAGAAATAAAATGATACCTCATCCCCTTCAATGTGATGCGGTTTCATGTCGTTCTTTCCTTCCGTTGGCAGCTCCATGGGGCGTATACGTAACCAAACCGGCGGAATTTCGAATGTCGCCGGAAAGGGAATGGATATTGCCAGTGATGAGCAATCTGGCGTGACGTCCCATGCAACATCATGTGACATATGACATGAGTGTGCTTGCTCGTAGAGTGAGTGAATTATCTCGTTTCCCCGAAGCAATTTTCCCGAGACGATAATCACGCTCATGTCTGATACGGAGACATCCTGCTCCATGTCGTAGTCATAATCGATTGCAGTGATGCAGTCGGCAGATAGCCCATGTGAATCACGTGTCAGTTCCGGTTGCTGGGGTGCCACTGGGGCTGCTGCAAACTTGAAGGTACTGGAGAGTTAATATTTGAGACGACCAGAGCCAGGTCATTGATCACACACTGAATGGGGAGGGCACAGGAAGGAGGAAAAATGCAATTTCTGGATGAACACATTTGGTGCATGTGCTTGCACTGACAAGCTCTGCATTTCCCTCACTGCCCAAGGTACCTGCAAATAGTCGCATTAAGGGCAATGTTTCCGTGAAGTTCGTTACTACGAGTTGCTTTCAGATGTCCCACATCTCCTAATCAAAACTATTTGATAGACTCCAGGGGAGAGCGGGTGGATGGATCTCGTCAATTGGCACATCACTGTTGGACTTTTAATTTGTTCCGTTAATCGACCGATGGAAAGTCGATTAACTCTCAACAGCGTTCGTTTTTCTTGGAATGCTTCACTGCCGATGCAGTGCACCCGCGCCCAAACTTAGGCTTCGACACTAAACTCGTTGACTTTGAAGTGTAATCCGATTTATGGACCCATCTCAGCACTGAAGGCTCTGTTGAGTGGCATGACAAGTATGACACCACGTACTGTGCATCAGCATTGGGCAACTAAAGCCCGACGATAGACGTGGTCAAATTTTATTGACGAACATTTTCTTTGACTCATTTCAGAAAAGCTGACAGTTCGGTGTACCAGGACTCATGCTTACAGGCGCACTTACTTACTTTTTAATTCATGTTTTCTCCTGCGGATGTCGCTACGATCCGAGCGCTTCATCCACAGCAACCACCCGCGTGTTGCATGCTATTGCTCTCTCACGAGTGGATGAAGACCTACGGTTCACTGCCGGGTTTTTACGGACGAAGTAGCTTTTCTTGCTAAAAAAAATTCAGGTAATTATGTCCACGATCGAACTTTGGCTTAACAATGGTTTATTTTTGCTCCAAATTCAATTTGGGGACTGAATGAGTGAGAAGAGTTACGATCGAGAACTGTCGCAGATCAATCAAGATCGGTAAGGAACTCACCGAGAACTTCAATGTCAAAAAGGCGACGCGCTGTCACGTGAGTTTTTCAACACCATTCCTGAGAAGATCGTGCAAAACGCACTGGCCAAGAGAAGAGGCACGATCTTTCAAAAGTCCGAACCGATCTTCCAACAGTCCGATCGTGAATGGTCGGGTAAACTTTAAACAGCAGCCTCCAAGATATTCGCAATAATCGTGTGTTGATGGATGGTGCAGTCGTCTTCCTTGTAGAGATTTTAGACAGACCTTACCTTACCGGTTATTGAGCGAGGGACTCCAGCGGATGAGTCTAAGGCGCTTCTCAAAGCCTCGCCATTGTAGGCCAGGATCGAGAAGTTTCACCTCATTTCCAAAATGAAACCAAATTGAATCCGGAGCCTCATTATCATCATTATCTTCTGACCCGCAGATCCGCTTAATTGGTCGCACGCACGAGAGACCTCCAGCCAACCCGATCCTCCTCCATCGACTCTAACTCATCAGGCGACTCTTTGGACTTGGTCCAATCACCTCGCCTTGGGTCTGCCAAGCAGTCGGCTACATGATGGAATCGCATCCAACGCCCGCCTTGAAAGTCGTGACCGTGTGGACATTCGTGCCACGTGACCACACCATCGAAGCATCAGGAGCCTTTGCGACAAAACTACGAATTGGAGATGGTCTCAAAAACACTGATGACAACATTTCCTTCACCAATGATTTTTGCCACGTTGTTCACTCAGAAAAGGAGCTTGTTGCTAATGTCGCCACCGACACCTTGGAGCTATCCGGGGTGCCATCTAAGGAGCTGGAGCTTAAAGTTGGTGCGGAGACTATGCAATGGAACCAGACTGGCTTAACAGATTTTTTAATTAAGAAAATGAAAACTGAGTTTCGATGTCTGTTAAACAGGTCTGGTTTATATCGGGGCACCAACAACAACAACAAAGCATGGCGTCAGGGAATTCTAAAGCCTACGCGTACAAAGTCGCACATCATTCCTCCTAGACGTTCAATGAGCAATTGAAGCAAGATAGTTCAGTAAACATTATCGGATTTCAAGGGACCCGAAAATAAGTTTTCTTCTTCTTTGGCTGGCGCTACAGTCTGGTGTGAACCTGGGCCTCATTCAACATGCCCCTCCAACTAGCACTGTCTCTACATGATCTAGCCTTCTTAGTCGCCAATGTCGTTGTACAGCTCGAGGAGTTCATCGGTCAATTTTCGCCTCCAACTCCTTCTTCGCAAACGGGACCGAATATAATTCGAAGGAATTTCCTCTCGTAACGACCAAGTTTCTCTTCGTGCTCACTTGATATTGTAAACGCTCCAGCTGGACTGGGATTATCAAGGTCTTATAAAACGATAGCTTGGTTCTTCGAGATAGGTCTCTATTTTTCAATTACTGTCCAAGCTCGAAGACACAGCGATTGGCCAGGGTTGTCCTTTGTTTTCTCTCCTCCACGATGTCGTTCCCGGAGTTTACTTCGGAGCCCAGATAGACAAAGTCCTGAAGAGGTTATACCTGTCTATTGCCACGCATTGTCCAGGATGGCGGTGTTGATGGACCTTTCTGGTAGACAGCACGTACTTTGTCGTACCCTCACTCGGAGGGAGACCCAACTTATCCGCTTCCTTCTCCATGCTCACAAAAGCCCCACTGACAGCGCGTTGAGGTCTTCCGATGTTGTCAATGACATCGGCATATGCGAGCAGTTGCACAGACATGTGGAAGATCGTGCCTCTGGTGTTGACGTCTGAGTGACTCGACATCTTCTCGCGAGTTATGTTAAAAAATGCACATGACGTTGCGTCTGAAGCCTTTTTTGACATCTTCTCGGCCTCGGTAAGACCCTTACCGAACTTTACGGAGCAACGGGCGTTCTTCATCGCCGTCCTGCAGAGACGAATGAGTTTCGCAGAGATGCCAAAACTAGACACTGGACTGTATAGCTCGTCTCGGTAAATACTGTCACATGCGGCCCTTAGGTCTTTTGCAAGATCTGCCGTGATGTGAATAACTGGTCAATGGTGGATTTCGCTGGACTGAACGCTTACCAAAAATGGCAGAACAGATCTTATGCTATATTCAGAAGACACACAAATGGCACACACATTGGTTAAAGGGTGATGATGCTCAGATTCCATCCATCGGGCATACTTTACGAGTTGGTGTACTCACCTTACCGGCAGGCAGTTCATCGGCATCAGCAGCCTTGTTGGACTTTGGTAACTTTCCTGAAGTCGGGCGGGAGGAATTCTTACCCATCGTCGCCTATGTTGGGTGGATTATTCTGCCTGACAGCGGTATTTTGGTCCTTATCGCCGTTGAACAGTCTACAGCTGTGATCTTTCCAGATTCTCAGTATCGACTGCAACTCCACCAGAGTTGTCCCTCTTCGTCCCGACAGGCTTTTGTCCGAAGTTTATACCCATTATTTCAGACACCATTCCCGCCGTAACACCTCTCCATTTCCTCGATCTCACGCTTCTCATGTTTCGTTCGTTCGTTTTGTACGTTTCTTCTCTTCTTTTCTACTCTTACAGCTCACGGGCAGCCATCGTCCTTCTCTGCAGCGCCGCTTTGATACATCCTATGTTGCTGCATGTTACCTAACGCATCATTTGCGTTTTTTCTGCTGTCGTCTTGACACTATTGCCATTGGTATTCTACACTTGATCCGCGGCATAGGACTTTCTGATAAGTTTCCTGACGATCTCCTGCGGTCGAAGTTGTGCGACTAGAATTTCCGGTTCGTTTGGTCGGGGTAATCCTCGCCCGGAAACTAGGAAGTAATCCGAGTCTATGTTGGCGCCTCGGAATGCCCGGATGTCAAGACTGCTGGTCGAGTGTCTTGCGTCAATCGCACTTGTGATGCGGGAAACGTGTGCTCGCTACATCGAGGTTACGCTCAGTCACAAAGTCTGTGAGCCTAAGTGCGTTGTCGGGGTGGTATCGTGTAGGCTATGTTTTCCGACTGTACCACCAAAGCCTGGCTCCGTGTCTGACGTCGCTATAAATCCACCAAGGACGATCTGGACGTCAAGGCTAGGACTTAGCTCGTACGTTTTGTCAAGGAGTTCGTAGGGGTATGCGCACGTATCAGATTTATGTTGGCGCATCTGGCCTTGATTTGGGTCGTCACCAAGCAGTCGTTTATACACTTAAAGCTCAAGACTTGCTTGGTTGCGTCATCCTTTTCCTCTGTAGGGGCGTGCGCACATATCAGGCTTATGTTGGCAAATCCGGCCTTGATTCGGATCGTCACCAAGCAGTCGCTTATACACTTAAAGCTCAAGACTTCTTGCCTAAGTCTACTGCTTATGACAAATCCTCATTCGAGTGTGCGTTGTCCTCGTTCTTTGCAGCAATGACCGTAATTGATATCACAGTCTTTTACCCCGTCCCTCCGCAATTCTTGGATCACGGTAATATCCGCCTTTCTGTTGTTTGGCTGCATACCCACGTGCATATCAACGCTCACGTCGACGGTAAGGTCATCCATATCCGAGGCTTGTTGCTGCCTCGTAACTATCCTTTTTTTACACGGTGGGGACGATACCCTCTAACCTGGAGAACTGGATCCTGGTGTAAGACCCTGGACAAGGGGTAGCTGCATACACTTTTTCACCTACAAAAGCGTTGTTGTAAAGGCTATCGACAGATCGCCGCTAGGAGGCTGTATGCCAACTTGACCTTGCATTAACAGGGACCGTTGCTGGCATCTCGCCAAGTTGAGAGCAATCAACAACTCGGATACACAGACCCATCCCGTCCAGAAGAAATAAGTTCGAAAATATTCGTAATAGAAGTTCTGGAGGATCTTCCTTTTCCAGTGTTTCACAATTCGAAGAGGAACACTGTTTTTTTTTTTATTATGCTGTTACTCCTTACCCCTGTTACAACTAGCCATAACTTGCCCTTCCCTGCAACGGAACGAAGGAGCATAGACCTGAACAATTTTGGATTTCTCAAGACTTGTCTGAAGAAAATATTCAATTTGTGGCACCACTGTGTGGCGCAAAGGCAACTCCAGCCATCGGATATCCGCACATTTTTTGAATATCTGCCATAAAAACGTATCTAAATAGAAGCCAATTCGTTAAGATGGTACTTAAATCATTCCGCAGAGCGGGCCCAGTGGGAGGAACACCATTAAGAGATTTACCATGTGAGGTTTTCATAGACGCATCAAACACGATTCTTAACTTTGTGCTCACTGATGCTGCTTTTAAGATTGGGTGGTGGGGAAGGTAGCAACACGTAAAACGTGATACATATGTCTGTGCCATAATGGCACAGGTTTCATTTGTCCCAATTTTATGGATTCCTTTATGGATTCCATGTATTCATCCTTCAGAGCCTTGTCCCTTAATAGACGTCTTTCTAACTGTTCGAATCGCCTTAAAGCTACAGTCCGTGATCTTTCTATGAACTGTGTAGGTTAAATTTCAATCGTACGCGATGTTTTCCAGATTCCAACCGCTCAGTTGTGTCTCTATAGACCTCTCACACCAAAGATCTTCCGGTGTTTGTTTTATTGGTTCCATAACTTCCTAACAAAATTTCCTTATCATATAGTCGATTTCGAAGTTAGTGTATAAACATGTTAGATTACGTGATGAAGATTGATCCGCCTTCTTTCCCGAGACTATGCACCCCAGTGTTGTTTTCTGAGCAATTGGCAATCCGTATCCTGGATACACTCGTCGTATACATCACTGCCTAGTAAGACATCGATGGTTTGTGGCTCGAAGTATTTTGGATCCGCTAGGGATATACCCTGAAGATGACTACAATTTGAGGTGTTAACTTTCTTCCCAGACAAAACACCAGCAACTTTTTGTAGTACATACGCAATTACTTGATAATTTATTTGAGCGTCCAGTGACCCTTGGTCCAGTAAAGCCCTAACAAGTGTACGCCCCCTCCGATGACTTGATTGTAACGACTGCTGTTGGTGGAAGTACATCATGCGATGTGATTTCTGAATAGTGACTGTCCTCCCGCTCTTCATGTGTTACTGCTTTGGTGAGAGTCGGAACGACGAGCTCCCGTTCAGTGTGGTGTTTCCTTCCGCATGTCCCGCATGTTCGACGGTGATTATATCCCAGGCTGTTAAAACAGAGTTTAAATCTTTCCTCTGCAGTCTGTCTGTCATTGATGTTGAATTTCGAAGAATTGGTCGCATTTCCCTACTGGATGTTCTGCTTTCTCGCAAATCAGGAAAGCATGCATTGCCTTAACTTCCTTCTTCACACCCGATGTAGCTCCCGGCCTGCCAATTTTCGCTGATTTACTGACCTAGCCTTGGCAGAGGTTACCAACATGAAATACTGTTCGTCTAAAAGACTTAGCAATTCAGTAAAAGTTGGCACGACACTTTCTGTTTCCGAAGAGATTGATCCCATTCAAACGACCATTGATTTTGGTCGTCCGGATTGACCCCAAGACATGCACGACACGTTTGTGTGAAACGTTTCAAAGTACTAGGATCGGCACGTGGCACATCTGGTTGTCGATCTAACACATCCATACAGTGGGTGAAAGGAATACGTAATGTGAGCATAACATTTCCCATGCTACAGTATAGTTTTCACCCACAAACCCACTGAATTATTATAGCATGCTGAAATATTATAGCAAGATTACGAGTCAAAGGGCGTTTTTCTTCTTTGTATGGACGAACCAGATCCGCCAAGAATCACGAACTCGGAACGAAACACCAAGTGTACACTCGATCATTGACGTCCTATGGCCCCGAAGCCTTAAAGGGCATGGACAAAATATTTGATTGACTAAATCGCCTCGACTGCCAACACGACTGCAGTGTATCCAATTAACAGTGAAACGTCCCAATCCACATACCACCGTGAAGAGAGCAGAAGAAATAAAAACCAAGCAATTTCTTAAGACAGAATATTTTTATTGAAACCCGAAACATTTGATGTCAAATTTGAGCATATCTGGATTTGACTGTCAAAAATAAAATCAAACCTGAGGTCTGTATTGATTGTAGTCGTCATCAGAATCATCATAAGATTGAGAAAAATCTAAATCAGTTTCCGGTTTAAGTTTTATACCATGGTCGATCAAAATTGCATAGTCCCCAGAGGTGAATAAGTTGGTGACATAAGTTGTTTCATTACTACCCAACTGCTTAGCGATGTAATACAAATTATGTGCATCTGTACTGCCAACGACAGCATTGTCTGGAAACTCGTCATCCTCGGTAAGTGGCACCCAACGATATCGATTTGAATCGTCTATCAGCACCTGGCAGTAGCTTGCCACAATCAGTTCTCCGTCAGCCATCGCTGTGGCAATGCCCTCCTCTGGCAGCAATGCCCCAGGATAGACGACACATTCTTTTTGGAGTCGTGCCACAAACACTTCCTTGCCATTTGTCGATTTCCCAGCGTAGACGGCATTTCTTGGAACTTTCGCTTTAGCCGAAACATCAATCCATTGGCTTTCGGTCGGACAGACCAAAGCACGGAACCCATTTCTGATCCAGTTTTCAATCTCATTACCTAGCGAAAAAGCAAGCATGTAATATGAAGTTGGGTAAGAGCTATATCCGTCCCTCAACCCGATGAATAAGGCCTTAATCGCGTCACGATGTCCCACGGGAACAAGACCTTCCGGTAAATGCTCGCCTATTATCAAGTGCTGCCACGAGCAAAGTGTTGACGATGTAAGAACTTCAAAATTATGCTTGGTAACTTGTTTGCCGCACACTTCAACTGTGGCAGTTCCATTTTCCCACACTATCGCTGGAAGGATGTCGTTAAAGTGTCGCGCTCTGCCCACATATTCTCTAGGTCGAGGAAATTGCACGCTCTTAGCTGGCAATAGGTCGCCTGCGGTCATTTGAACCCATTCAACACCTGAAAATGTAAACGAAAAGAAATCAAAATGGCAAACCAACCCAAGATCTGTGATGCTGCCGCACGATCACTGCAATACAATGCTCCTAGCACTCAGTCGTCGATCGCTGCTCGAGTGTAGTCTACTGATTAGCAATAAATGCCATGGAGTGTATTAAGATTTACGATCGCCAAAAGGAACACAAATCAATTTCGAGAATGGAGAGTTAAACAATCGTGAATGGGCGAGATGTGGTGATCGTGGAGGACTTTAGCTCTGTTGGCGCAGTTGTTAGCAACAGGTGTGTCAAATATAACTTTGCAGTCGGCGCGGCATACCTTTTCTAAAGAAAGGATCATTGTTCACCAAGATCGTGTGATCTTTTCAGGTCAAACTTCCTTCAGTGTTCCCATTGAACGCCGCCGGAGATCCACTGCGCCTAAGGACTAGTCAAATTCCACGTAAACTTGAACACGAAATCTATGAAATCCCGGCGAAGAGAAGATTACACAATGAGTGTCAGTCTTCGCTTGTCCATTACTACTTCTATATTAACAGAGACTTGGGTATTTTATAAATTTCCCGAGAAAGAATACACAGTGACCGCTTAGCTCAATTGAGAGCAGCAAGCAGACAGAATTTTAAGGAGTATTGACACACTCCAAGCACGTGTAATTATTATTTAATTAATTTACTAAGCACTTACCACTGGATTGTCCAGCAACAAGAAATAATAAAAATGCGACAGAGACTAAACGACACATCGTCAAAGCGAACCGCAGCGATACTAAACGATTTGCTTTTGAATCCCGGGAATGATCTTAAAAGTCATATTCGGAATTTTTTTTACCTCATCTTCGTTTATGCTTACAATGCAAACTTTTGCATCTGGCTGGAGATATTTGAAAAATGCTCGAATGGGTAGAATTCAAGATGATGCACTGCTCGTTGCCCGTTGGTGTCACAAAAATGTCTACGATCAAAAAGTTTACGCGAGCATCCACTGAAATTTTAAACCTCGCTTCCACTGGTGTTCGGTGATATTCGCAAATGTGGGGGGAACTGCAGGAGGGGAACTCTTGATATCACAGCTAAGATGACATACGATCGACGCAAACATCATGTTGTGGGCAGGAGAACTGCGTCAGCGTATTTTGGAGCACTAATTTTATTTGTTTTAGTGCAAGCAGTCATGACGAAGAGAGATGGCACTTGCTTAGAATGATCAACCTCCCCTGCCATCGCTCAAGCCGTGATCTGCATAACGCAGGTAATGTTGAATTGATCTCGCAAATTCGCCGAAACATTTTGGATCGGATGGGACCTCTCTGGTAGCCCTTAACCCGTTTATAGCGCCATCGGTCAAACGACACATCTCTCATCACGACCAAATTCTTAAGTGCCCGGCTGAGGTGCCTTAGAATCTCGTTGAAAATCGATTGCTGCAACATCGCATATTGCCTGCAATGACCGACTTTTTCATTTTATTGTAATAAAATGCTGGTTACATCGACTAAAATCGAGGTCTTCGTGTTTTATTTGTTCACATCTTACGCTTGTGGCGGGACACTGTGACATAAAGGCAATTGCAAGGCCGGTGAATTCACATCAGGAGGTCATCCACTCTCCTCTAGCCGATCGCTACAGTCTACCATTTTCTCAAGAGTGAATGAAGAGAAGTTCTGCTTGAGATGAGACATGCGCCTACCAAGCGTCTACGGATCTAGCATTCAAGGTCTCTGTAGACACACCAGCTCCGGATGCTCGCGTCTAAGGTGTGGCGCCCTCAAGAAACTGGGTGTGCGAATCTGGAGACAGTTAGCCAAAGATCGGGCTTGGCGTTGGAGACAGAGTTGGGGTCCAGAACCAGGTGGGCTTCAACCAATAAGCCTCTCCAACTAACACGATCTCTGGCTAGCTGCCCTCAGTGTCGCACGCCAAGTTGGTTGAGGTCCTTCTGGTGCGCCAACTTAATCGCGGGCGGCCTGTGTTGCATTGCCCACCAGGTTCGGAGTCGAAAACTCCCCGGGCAAGAGCCGAGTCTTATGACCCAGCCACGGTAATCGTTGGATCGGCTCGACGGCTGTCTAGGCTCATGTCGCTGTACAGCCCGTACAGTTCGTGGTTGAATCTTCTCTTCGAAAACCCTCGCACGCATAACTTTTCTCTCGCAGAGACCAAGGACTTCTTCATCTGCTTTTGAGATTGTCCATGCCTCCGCGCCGTACAGCCGGACTGGGATGATCAAGGTCTTGTATAAGGTCAGATTGGTCCTTCGGGAGATGGCCCTGCGTTTGATCGCGGTTCATACTATTTACTGCAGAGCCGAGGTATTGGACTTCGTTGCCCATTGCGATGCTCTGTCTAAGACGCTGATGTTGTATGTCTTTTCTTGAGGACAGCATATAAAGGGTGATTTTTTAGCTATTATCTTTTTGGCAACACTGGTTTAAACAGCTGACGCATGTTTCGTGTTTTGTTTCACTGTGAAACATCTTCAGTTTGGTCTATAATTTAACCATGAATCGTCTTACAAACGAACAACGCTTGCAAATAATTGCTTCTTCCGTTTTATGGCCAGTTTAAGACGAAGCTCATTTTTGGCTCAATGGGTACGTAAAAAAGCAGAATTGTCGATTTTGGAGTGAATATCAGCCAGAAGCATTGCAAGAGCTACCAATGCATCCAGAAAAAGTCACAGTTTGGTGCGGTTTATGGGCTGGTGGCATCATTGGACCGTACTTCTTCATGAAGATGATGCGAATCGTAACGTAACTGTAAATGGTGAGCGCTACCGTGAGATGATATCCAACTTTTTTTTGCCCAAAATGCAAGAGCTTGACTTGCATGACATGTGGTTTCAACAAGACGGTGCCACATGCCACACAGCACGCGCAATAATGGACTTATTGAGAGGCGAGTTCGGGGAACATTTCATTCCACGTTAGGGACCGGTCAATTGGCCGCCTGGATCGTGCGATTTAACGCCTTTAGACTATTTTTTGTGGGGCTATGTTAAAGCTCATGTCTATACAGATAAGCCCCAATTGACGCATTGGAAGGCAACATTGAAGCATTTATTCGTGAGATACCGGCCGAAATGTCGGAAAGAGTATGCCAAAATTGGACTAAGCGGATGGACCATTTGAGGCGCAGTCAAGGTCAACATTTGCATGGAATAGTCTTCAAACATTAAATTATATGGACCGTACTATCGATTCAAATAAAGACTTCATGCATTTTTCTGAATCTTATGTGTTTTTTTTTCGAAAAACTTTCCAATAGCTTTTAAAAAATCACCCTTTAATTGTTGTTCCAGATTGTTGACCTTAGCTTCAAGCGAGTTAAATCTTTTTCGTTATTTCCGTTTGCCTCGGGCATAAATTCAGTCATAAAATATGAAGAAGACAGAGAGACAAGCTTTGACATTCGTTAAGTTACTCTTAGTTCAAAGCTTTACGATAATACAGTCTGTATGCTACTAATGCTACTCTTTATTACAATAATAAATAATGTTTCCTCAAGCACATCTATAACTGGCGTCATCTAGCCAAGAAGAGAGAGAAAGCGATGATCCAGGAAATGAGGACTTTTCCAAAAAATGACAGATGTCAGGTGAACTTTTCAGTGTGGTGACTTTTGTTGTGCCTCTGTTCGTAAATGATACCTATATCGCAACGTCGCGTTCGTGCTCTGACATTTTAAGTAAGAAATGCATTAAACCGCGCTTTGATAGTTCACAGACCGTTATATCGTAAGCGCGAGCACAAATTTCGAGGCAGAGCTACTCCGCAGTCACTTGGGCTTTTTGACAATTGGGAAACAATTTTTTTGAATTTGTTTCTCAGCTTGAATTTTTCGCAAGCTGAGACGACGATTTGGGCATGTAATTAATTTTTTTCTGGGGATTTTATTCACAGCACATTATTCGTTAAATTGTATTTCACAACCTTTGAGTAGTCCAGACGCGCGCGTTAATTTCGAGATGGAAATCTGAGCCTGACACAACATTCTCGCTCGATAATACGCGTAGCAGCGCCTACGAATGATCGAAGCCGCGGGCGCACCGTTGCGATTCCATGCCAAAATAGTTTTTAGTACTAATTCAAACTTTTACAAAATAAAAGAACTAAAATGACTGGATTGATGATCATTTTGATCTTTTCGCTGATTAGTTGCAGCATCTGTCAAAGTTACGAATGACATCCAGCTGTCAGAGTATTCACTACAGTTAACCATTTCATACTGTCTCCTTTTGTGCCTGCCGAACGTGCGCGATTTATACGCAACGTGAATTTCGCCATGACGGCGCGTCGGTCGTCATCATGGCTTTGGTATGCAGGCAGTTAATCGGCCCTGTGAGAGAACTTGGACTTTCAGCCACCTTCAACTGCCAATCAGGTCATTTGGGCCTACTTCCATCGAATACAATCCATCGGCGGCACATCTCCTTCCACTTCGAGTATTTGCTTCGTTAGTTGAAGGATCTCCAAGTCATTGCGGAGATTGGACAGCTCCTCGTCCATAGAGGCGATACATGACGGCGTTGCAGTTGGCTGTCAATTTAGACCAGTCTCATCGAAAATGGAACAGGCGGTGTTTCGCGGCAGAAATGTGGTTTCAACATGGTTTCTAAATTTACCCGTTCCGCGTATCCTTCAACTTTCATCAGTCGCCCTTTCAATGAATAGTGTACTGATCTGGAGGAAATATTTAATTTATTAATGTTTGAGGTTGACTCCATTGCCACACACTTTTAGGCTAAATTCCAATTCAAACTGACTTCATAAGCCTCTTTCGAAGACGTCTTCCCTCACAGCGAGTGCTCTGTGTGTACGAAGTGCTATCCTCCGAAGACCGTGCACAGCAGCGTCGATTGAATTCCGCTGCCCGTCTATCCCACCTCTATTGTTTCGACAAGGTATACGGCACAAAAGATGTACCTGCGTGGTAGAGAACTCCGAACTCATGAAATTTTCACACGAACAATAAACGCGCTACCCTGGTATGGCCTTGATGGTCCTCCGCGAGGTAGTTTGAAGTGTTGCTGATCGTCCTCGCACTCAGCAGGGGGCAAGTTAAAGAACGCAATTAACCTCGAAGCGGGGGATATTTGTGATTGATTGATTGCCGGCTTCTCGTGCTTCTGTCTATTGAATTTCACTTGCCCTCAGTTAGCGGATGCTGGGAAGCGATGTTTGTCGAGGGAAATTCCCTTTGGACTGATGAGGGAATGCTTTCTGCTTATTTGATTTTCTTCAGCAACTGGCGAAGGTAAGACACAATGAAAATTTATCGCGGGATGTGCACGCACTTGGACTCCTTGCAAGCCCCATCGTCTGGTATGCAGTTCGTTCAAAGAACTGGGATTGCAGTAATCTCCTGACAGGGTAATCAAGGTATTGAGGCCGCTAATTGGAGGTGGTGGCAAGCATTGCACTGCACGATTAGACTTGTCGAGGTGATCACAATTTGAAGGGGTTAGGAAATGACTGTTTTTGGCGGTGGAGTTTAATATGGCACTCTCATAAGTTATGGAGGAAGGAACACTGATTGCGTTGACACCGAACCAAGAGGGGATTAAGAGAGGCACCAATGCTCTTCGAAGTGGTGAACGGAATCTCGTAACCGCCCAGCAGGGAAAAGTGCATGCATTTAAGCAGAACTCTCAACAGCTTCTTAGCGGACTTCAATTGGAGAACAGAGGAATACCATCCGTGTTAGGGAACTTCGAACTCGAAACGCGCTACTCTGGTATGCCTCGAAGGTCCTCCGTGTTTCAGTTTCCGGTTTTATTTAGGATTCACTCTTTCAGTTCTTCCACTTGGCTGCAGGTGACTCATAACTATTAAAATTTAATTCAATTATGTTTAATTAAAAACGCCTACAACAGCATACAGTTACATAAAGTTAACATAACATTTGAATATTTTATTTTGAAGAGTTTGAATAGATTTGTTTCACTTTTTCTTTTCTGTAGGTTGCGACTTTCCCTTGGGAGCTCGTTAAGGACTATCGGAATATCCTGTGACCATATGCATTCCTGTACCCCGTAACTTCACACAGCTGCTGCTGTCGTGTTCTAGTGTGCACCATCTGCTGTGTCTCTCATCGAAGATGGCCAAGATCTGTCGGATGACTTGACTTGGCTGAACTTCTCTGGTACTAGCCTTCTGAGCACTTTTTGTAGCGATTGCATTTGAAACGCTCTTTCCGCTTGAATCGCGGAAGGCTCTTAATGACCGGCGCTTGATATTTCTAAGGCATTTGACGGAGTTTGGCATCAGGCTCTCTTGTCGAAAAGGCGTGTCTATAGTATCGATGCATCTCTTCTTCCTTGGACTAGACATTTTTCTTGTATGGGTTCAGGTCTGTAACCACCAAATAAATGCTGGCGTTCCCCAAGGCTTTGTTCTGTCTCCGACACTCTTTCTCATTTTGATAATATTAGGTCCAAAGGCTTTAAAGATGTTCGCCTATCTGCAAATTAGGATTTGTGTACATTTATGTTTAGGGTGTAGTGGGAGAGAGCGTAGTGTTACATCACTAGTCTTAGATCACCTTGTTCTAGTGGCGTTCTTAGCTCGGTGGTTCTAGCGATAGCTCAGATCGTTGGGACTCAGGTTCGAATCCTGTGAGGCAGTGTTTCTTTTCCTCTTTTCTGTTGTTTCAAGTTCTTCCAATGATGGTTCCATGTCCTTGGTCTTTCTGTTGAGGCAGTGGCTTTGCAGATGGCATGATGTTGTGGAGATCCGTAACTCTCCAAAGTACAGCCGATGCAAGGCATAGCTGGAACCATCCACGCGAGTTGCGTCCGACTGCGTAGATAGAGCTTGGTGCACAGGGTACAGAGAAAATAAAAACAAGAAGTATTGCCGTGAAAAATTATCTTATGGGTTTATGCGCCAGTGAAGAAAGTTAGGGAGGAATTTTCGCTTCCGGGAAAATCGTATTTATTTTTTGCCCACAGTGATTCCAGGCCTTTTCTTCGCATGAGTATTGACGGTGTTGTAGAAGCGAGCAAGATCGAGAAATATTCACAGCACCCGGAGATTGATAAGCCATCCTAGAGGACCATCCCCGCTTGAGGACTACACTAGTAGACGATAAACTCTCAAAATTTGGTAGCCGATACGACATCGCAGATTGCTAGCACTCAGGTGAAGTAAATTAAGTCCAGGGCATCGATCCTTAGTTATTGCTTGAAGTGCATATACATCGAACGGATGGTACTGCTAAACTGCTTTAATAGTTAAAATCGGGGAGTCAACAGCGGTTGAGTCGGTGGCGATGCGCGTTCGTGCTAGCGGAAACTCTACACGTCGGGATCGGCGGGGACGGTCTTTCTTTGTTATTTTTTTTTCTGGATTTCAATGAATTTCATAGATTTCTGTAAGTTAGGTTAAGCCAATACTGCTGGTTAAAAGTCAATAAAATTTGTGAAGCAAATTAAAAAGCGGACTTGACGTGATTCAGGAGTTGGTGGATCATACAATCGCGTGGCGCCCATACATTAAAGAATAACCACCCATAAGACCACCGCCTTTCTCCACGGCTGGTCAGGCAACCTCCCGCACGACGTCGAGCATAGTTGCAAAAATCGGTGTAACAATGAATGATCTCTTGTCTGCTACTTCTAATCCAATACATTCCTTCTCTGATGACAGCACAATAAGCTTTTCATGCTCGTTCCAAGAGTCACGACCCCGGCCGTCGGCCGTAGATTTGAAATAGCAGCGTGTGTGAATTCCGGTCTTGACAGCACAATTAACTGGGGAAAGAAAAAAAGAGTGCAGTTCAGTGCTTCAACAAATTAATGCTGTCTGGTGTCACTCAAGCGAACCCTTGATAGTTAGCCACTATCCATGAATAGAGGTTGAGTCGATGAAACCGGTCCATCCTTGGTATGTGTATCAACACAACATCTAGTTGGAACGATCACATATTTGAGGTCGCCAAAAATGCTGCGAAATGTTTACGCTTCCCTAATCGGTACAAGAAATATTTCACACCCTCAGATTTTGCTTTAACTTATATGCGCCCCAAGTGTGAATACAACGCTCATATCTGTTCTGGTGCCTGCGCTCAAGTCCACCCTGCACCTAGTAGACAGAATCCAAAAACGAGCGATAATACTTATAAGAGACAACAATATCATTATACTCGCTCGAACATCAACGCACAGAGTCTTCTTTGTCCGGATTTTATCACCATTTTAACGAACAATGCTCAAGTGAGCTTGCCAACTGCATTCCTCCTCTCCACGAATTCACCCGCAATACCCGTCTCCCCCGGAATGCTCATCAGTTTACCCTTAAGCCTACTTTCGGACGTACAGGGAAATTTAGAGACTCGTTAGACGTAATTGATGAAGTCGTTAGACGGACGTGAAGTTGTGGTTTTGTGCGTCGACCTCTACGCACTTGAGCCTACGCAGCCCAGGTTCGATTCCCGAGCAGAATCTTTTTTCACGGCCACACCCCTTTCGAGTCACTGACAATGCTCAAAGTGTCTACACAAAAACTTCTCAAATAGGCCGTTCGGAATGGGTATAAAACTGTGGGTCCCTTCCACTCGTGAGAGCACAACACGAGTGGTTGTTCAGAAACTAGGCTCTGGCCCTCTACGGCCATTTATCAAAGATGTGATTCCACCAAGCCCATGTGGCATTGTCTGAGTACTCTTCGTGTACAGAGTTTGCGTACTCAGAGTGCCACAATTTACTCTTCAATGACTGTCTGTGGTAGTTCCATTAAAAGTTGTAGGCAATCTTCAGTCGTAGGGACTTATACGTTGACACATAGTCAATATTTCCGGTGCAGTCATCATGGTCTTCTGTTATTTCAAGACATTCAAGTCGACTCTGTGCATTTTTATCTTTAGTTTTGTTTTGGGAATATGCCGCGGGCTTAGGTAATGCACATACCTTTGACTTAAGTGCGTTGACCATGGCCATGCCTCCAATCTCCGATTCTTTAAGCATAATTGCATTAGTTTCCCCGCTTCGTCAACAATCCTACGGCTAACCACGATCGATGTGTCGTCCTTACGCGCCTACCACGCACTGACAGTACATCGTTGAGGTATAGAACTAAGAGAAGCGGATCGAGTTCTGTGCCTTGTGGAACACCATAATCGAGCTTTTTTCCATTGCCTATGTAATCACCAATTAAACCTGGAATGATTTGCTACTTTGAAAGCTTCGTCCAACCGCTTCGACTCCGTCCAATCCCCGCCCAAGCTGCCTCAAGATTTGTTTGTGGCTCTGCTATGGTTTTTGTCCAAAATTACGTACGTTTTGCTTGCAAAATCTTCAAGTATTCGATTCATATTCTTTCCTTTGCGAAATCCAAATCGGTTCTTGGTGATACGCTTCTTCTAAAACTTGATCGACCTTTGATATAAATGAGATCGGTCTGTAGTTCATAGGGAACCCTGAAATCCCAACTGCCAGGAACGTAGTCCTTCCACTTGGTTTCGAAGACCTCAGCATGGCCATCAATCACAACGCCGCAGCGACAGATGCTTGCCACCGTGGCACAGTGGGTAGATGCGTCGACTCCCACGCTGGGGTTGTCAATATCATTCTCGGACACTAGGAAATTCCGAAAATTCAAATAATTTAAAAACAAATCTGTTTATGTGCATATTCTTACTTCAGACAAATTACAATAAAATCCTGTTAGTGTAAAAATCCGACGTTAGTTTAAGCCCCAACAAAAAGCCCATTGTTTGATTGCATTGCTTTCAGTGAATTCACAACTTTACTTGAGTTTTACAAAGTTACAGCGACAGAGGAGTCGAGAGCAGCTCGGAAAACTACAAAGCCTGCATACACAAGGTCAACACAGGCTCTAAATGGCACCCACAGACTGCAACGAGAACGGTTGGTGTGGAAACTAGGCTCAAGTTCAATGCGAGCTGTACATAAAGGAGTTTGCTTAGAGGTGGACAACCTTAAATTGGCAGAAATTTTTTGACAGCTTCATTCGACAGTCCTCCTGGTGATGGAACATGTTACAATCCGTGGTGAGCTGAACTGTAGCACGGGCACTAACTTTGTCGTCCAACACTTGGACTTGAAAGCCAGCACACAGATGTACCTCGAAGAGTACCCGAAATTGCACTCAAACATTACTGCCACGAAATGATCTGTGAAATAAATTCAATTTTATGGGCATTACACTCATTTTGCCTTTCTTTCATTTTGCATTTCACACCAACAAATCCAAATTAAAGGAGATCCAGCCGTCGGGGTCCAACACAAGGCACTGCATCCACTTATTATCACTGCCACTCATAATCGCATCACATCGTCAAAGGCACTTCTAAATGATTGCCTAATCTGGGATTCAAATAAGTTGGACGTCTAACGACGCTAACAAGCTGCTTACTACTTATTGAACCATGTCAGCCGGGGTGGGAGATATCAAAAGCAGTTATCCACCTCAAACAGTTGAGAAATCTTCATTTTGAACGCGAAAACACTTGATGATGAAGCACCACCAGCCGGCACAGTTTCTAGGAGCAAAAAACGTCTTAATATTCTTAAGACACCCCAAGCGAGTTGAGGACGCCCGCAGGACGTGGCAATGAGATCGGAATAAATTACGAAAGTCCTTCGAAAAGTGACGCAAATGAAGTGCGGTTGATTTTATTTTCCCTTTCAAGTGCTAATTCTTCATAGGAAGCGTCGAATTTACATTTTTTTTGCATCGTTGAATGCATCTTCTGCGATGAATAAAGTAATCGACGAGAAGGTCGCTGCGAGTTGATGGGAGATGAGATGCGAGAGCAGATTAAGTGTGTGATTGAGTCGTTAACACATTTGAATAACATCTTCTTGTCAGAAATGCATATTTTTGTTCCACAGTCAACGTCAGGTTCAGGGAGTCGTCGTTGAGGGATGCAACTAGGTTTGAAGGAGCTGCTCGGGTCCATTCGAATCACATGTAAACATTTGTCAAGGCCGAATTTGGCCATGTGGGGCCGCAGGGGCCACAACTCAAGGTCAGGTTACGTGTGTGTGGGCTGGCAGCGGAAGATAGGAAGCCGAACGCGATGCTGTGCTTGCTATGAACATGAGGGAATTGAATTGATTTGAGTGGATTGCTGTGTCACCCCAGGTTTCTGGTGTCTTATTAGGATGCCATTGAGTCTCGTGAATGAGTTGAAGTTTCGTCACCCACACCTGATGAGTTAGTCGGACATCAGGCTGAGGGCTGCTGGAATTTCAAGGAAATACAGGGTGACCAGATGAGAGGGATAGGAAAGTAACAATAGCGGCGTGAGATATGAAATTGATTTTGACTTGAAGTTCCTACTTGATCTGACTTTCAAACATTCGTCCTGACCCCTATTCCGCCTGTCATTAGATTTATTCGACTCGAGTGATTTTTGGAGTCATGTCATTTTGCAGGCCCCTTCGGCAGCTCCTTGTGGTGGGGGGCCGGCAACACTTTTGGGGTGTAAGAGTTTAGAGCACACAGCCCAAGCCTTTACATAGAAAACACCTTGATCACTTACCAAGATTAAAGTGGTCTCAGGAAAATATTGCAGTATTGCAACAGAAACTGGACCAAAAGCTGACTACAATGAACGAGCCAACTGAAGTGAGAGCAAATAAAGACATCACTTGCAAAAAGATCTGCAGAAACAACACCCTTATAAACAAAGCTTCGAAATGCAAGCTAAAATGGTTTGACAGAGAATGTATGCTATCCCGTTAAAAATCGTTTTCTTTGACCTCATAAATCGAAATGCTCTTTTTTATAAACTGTCAAGACTCATTCATGTGATGTGGATGGCACAACCTTCTCGAACGAAACTACTTGGTAATAATACAAGGTTAATTAATTTAAAAGTCACTTCTAGAGTTGGACCGCTGCTGCCGATCTCAACGACGTCTCCGAACGAAATGGGAGCTTTTTGCAAAGACCGGTACCGTACCGAGATGACAGGCGTTGACGATGGCCGTTCTGACAGCTGCCCGAATGATGTGCGTTCAGCTTCGCACGGAGTTCAGGCTATTGTAGCGCTTTATTTTTTAATACTCCGCTACACACTTAACCAACTGCGCCATTCAGTCGTTAGGCTACTACAAAAAGTCTTAAAATCATCTGCATTGAAAAGAGAAAAAATAAAACAAAAACTGAGTTCATGAACTCAAACTAAAAAGCTGTTTGACGTTTAGAGGGTGGACACATGTCAAAATAAGATCTGTTTCATTTTGTGTTTTTTATCAGAATTGTTGGGGTACGCAGATCACATCGACATGGTCGCGCGTTGCCAACGTGCCGTAGTAGAGACTTTTACGGCGAAACGAACTGGTCTCATGGTCAATGAGGACAAAAAAAGTTCCGTCGCACACCACCTTGGACAAAACATCACGATCGACAGCTACAATCTCGAGGTAGTAAAGGAGTTTGTCTACCTCGGGGCAAACGTTGACTCCACAAACGACATCACAGTGGAGATCCGACGTAGAATCGCCCTTGGCAAGCGGTGCTACTTAGGTTTGTCGAAACAACTGGGCTCAAGACTCTTTCCATGGAGCCGAAAACTGGTAGCTAAGCAAAACTGCAGAAGAGTGAAACTGAAGAGAAACTTGAGAACAGTGAGTTGCGGCTATATTTCACACGCCACATATCTGAAAGGTTTGAGCGACTTCCCATAGTTCCATCCCGTGTAGATCAAGAATGGCGACTACTTTCAACAGCTGTCATTGCCTCTGCACAGGATGTTTGTGGAGAGAAGCGGCTTGGAGTGGCGGCTGGTGGTGAAAAAAGAACTGTGCGGAGGTTAAAACGCCCGGAGTTCAAGAAGCCATCAAAGAGAAGAACAAAGATCTACAGAGGCTGGATTCTCTTGGGGGACTCTGCGTCTCTTGACCGGTACACTGAGACACGGAGAACTTGTCAAATGGCTGTGCGACACTTGGGTGTCCAGAGACACATTCCAGTCCATACCGACACGAGTTTGTGGACACTTGGGTGTCCAGCCGACTCAGAGAAAGCAAATTCAACATCATCGATGGAGTCAAATAAAAAGAAGGTGTGTTGCTTTCCAATGTGGTGGACATCCGATAGAGCGAGCAATTTTCGGAGGTGCTCAATGCGGAACAGGGTACTGAGGATGGACTGGGTTGCCGCGGAGTGTACTGGTACGCTAGTGGATGTAGTAAGGGCAGGCCTACTAGTGAGATGAGCTGGGAGCCCTGGCCAGCTTACTCCGCACTTTTGGCGTATTGGAGCCATTTCTTGCCCGGTCGACAGGTTCCTTCGAGGGTTTTTGGTTCGAAGAATTCATTTTGACCCCACGAGTAACTGAGAAAGGATGCCATAGTGCACAGGTAAGGCAGACTAATCCGGAGAATGCCAGATATCCTGATCGCTTTCGTGACTGGGCCGCCATCCTGGTCGATCATCGGCGCATGTTGCATAACACCTTGATCCGGCACATGGGATGTGGGGAGATGTCTCCGATGTGAAGCCTGAAAGTATACCTGTGCTGGTGCACGAAACATTCTCCAACCTCTTCCGTATTCAGCTCCAGGGCATTTTTGTGCATATTGTATTATTAACAGGATATCAAAATATAAATTAAAAACAAGGACCGTTTTTTTTTTATTCTCCCTTTATAAGGGACTTGATTTAAATTCTAATCCAATCTGGCCTCGATCGCCAGATTAAGGCCTTCTTCTTAAAACTAACTTACTTTATCATCATCATCATAGTTTTCTGACCCGCATGCTCCACTAAAGGGTCGCAGGGGCAAACCACGCACGAGAGATCTCCGTCCGCCATCGACTCTAACTCATCAGGAGTTATGCCCTATCGGAGCCAGGCGAGTTTTTGGACATGGTCCAACCATCTCGTCCTGGGCCTACCAAGCGGTCGCCTACCTGATGGAATCGTATTTAACGCCCGCCTCGGAAGTCGTGAGGAAGGGGACATTCGTTGAAAACCGCTAACTTGGCTTTGACACCAAGCTCGGCCTTCCTGATTACAGATCTAACAAGCTGTTTAAAAATTGACCCACCTTGACCAATCCTACAGGAATGCTCAGCATTACTCCTTCCATCACTCGTGAAAAAGACCCCGAGATACTTAAACTTCTCCACCTGCTTCAGTGGGACTCCACTAACTTGTAGATTGCATTGAACAGGCTTTAACTTATCCTAGTTGCGATGTCGATGAGCAATGGTCTTGACACTATTCCGTCCCACGGTGGATGATCGGCAACGCTTACACGATGGTGTCTGTCTGGCGCCTGGCTGTTCGATCGCGTTAACTTATGCATATTCTCTGTTAGCAAAGCGGTGCTCAAGCCACTAAAGAACTACACATTTCCGCAGAAAATAACAAACTCAAACTAATATGGGTGCCAGGACATGAAGGAAATGACATGGGCTGTTCATGGGAGAAGTCTACAACCCCAAACGAGCAAAGGAAGCTCTAGAGCTCAATAAATCTGGCCTACTGTGACCACAGAACATCATTGAACAGGAGAGCATCGAGGGAAATTCATCAAAGGATGTGGCACAGCATCTAAAGCTCCCAGAGCACCTTCATGATTGTTTTGATGGCAAGAGCTCGCTGAGTAAAACCGACAGTGAAGCGTCACTAGTGCAGCCCCCCTGTGAGTCGACTAAATCAAAACAAAATCCAAATTCTAGACCCCCCTATTCCCAAAAGATGTCCGTATGACGTCGCAAATCAATTTGTCCGCCACGAATAGGCGAGTCATTTAAAAGGATTCCCAATTGCATCAACCTGCGAGCGGTGATGCATTTCCATACATTCCCACAGAGATTCGGCACAGAATACCCGAGCGACAGTCGCAATTTCGCAACAACTCCACACTCTGACTGATTCCACTGGCCAGCTCACCACGAACGCCCGCCGCGCCGCGCCACGCCACGTCACTGCATGAGTTTGTAAATTTTGCTGATATTAGCATGGAGACAGCTCCCACTGGGACACTCCCACGATGGTTTCAATTTATGACCGCACTGTCCGCTCTTGTATGGTCTCCTGCTCCTGCCCCCGGTCGCGTGCTGCGTAGGAGTGCCTCACTCGTCTGTGGCTGTCTTCTTAATCAAATTTACATGAAGACCTAAATTGCTCAGTTATAAGTCGTCGCCCCGTTCCACCCCATCCCACGGAAGGGTCTCAGTGAATCCTTGAATGATTGCACAAGGACCGAGCTGCAATGGTTTACAATGTCGGACACGAGTAGCGATGATGAACTACAAGTGAGGCGACCCGTTCCACGATACCCTGTGATATGCGAATCCTTTTTATGCAAAATCATAAATCACTTTATTAAGCTCTCCTGTCCGCTCCGTGTAGCGAAACAAGGATGCGGATGGTGTACGGTGCATGGTGTGTGTGTGCTCTTATGCACAACAAAAGCTCATTTGTCTGATCCTTGCAACGAGGAGTTGGAAAAATGGAACCGACAAGAAAACACCAACAACAAGCCAGCGTCAAACAAATATCCGAGCTCAAGTGTGGTGCGTCTCGGTGAATGGCATTGTTCATGTGAGGTGCAGTGAGGGAGGCGGCCGTCCGACCATTGTACTGCAATGTCAGGACATCTGCACAGAGGATCTCTGCCATCAAATAAATTTGTGGCAATTTGTTTTGCTCTGCAGCAGCTGAATGAAGCGACGCAGTTGTTAAACGGGAGAGCGAGAGCTTTGCACCAGATGTTATGCGGCTACCAAGTGCCAGGGGACATTTTTTATTCACAAAAAAAAAAAAAGAAAAACCGAGAAAATTGCCTGCCATTTTGGATAACCATTGGGTGGCGATGGTTGGCCGGGATTCGGGCAAGCCATCTGACACTTAACCAACGAGCACCACGGGTGTGCGATGTTGACTAACAACCCCAATAATTGGCCTTACTCCTTTACCTCTCCCCCTACCCCCCAAAAACGCACACACTCATACCCGGAGCAGTGCTATATGTGTTGGGTCACTTGTGGGTTTCCCTTGAGAACGGAACAGTGCAGTGGGGTAGTCGTGTGAAATTTGCGTGTTTCTTTTCAACTTCGGGCAGTTGCTGTAAAATTAGACAAGTTGCTTGAAATAATGGGTTGGCTAGGTTTGCTTAGGTTTGACGACATTGTAACGAATCAATTTAGCTGCCTAATGTTGAATAGTACGCCCCTAATTGTATGTCCCTTCGACACGCCAGAGCGCAAGACAAGCAGAGTACGTGATTTGAGGTTTCCACCTACTCATCATCCTTGCAGTTAGACAGGAAGGGGGCAGGGTGGAGGGGTTGATCAATTGTGATACCCACAGTCAGACAGCCACCACTGATCGACCACTCCCGTGATAGTGGCGTTTATTTGATGTGAATGGTATTTCTCTTCTTCTCATACATTTTGCAAATGTATCTCATCCAATCCAAATGATTACAATTTACCAGTCCGCGACTGTATACCGCCTGTGTGCAGCCGGATGGGCATAAGTAGTAAACCAAGTCTTTCAGAAAATTCGAAAATATTCACGTAAAAGGAAAAATGGCGGTTCGAAGTTCGTCGGGTCAGCTAATTATACATGTAGGATTGGAGAGGGCAAGGATAAGGATTCCCTTTAATTTAAACCACTAGTATTTTAATTCACTATAATAAAAAAAGGACTTGAAATAGCTAATAAATTTACAGACTAAATTTCGCGCCCGTAGCCCGTAACCGTCCCCGCTCGACTGGCCGCCTAAGGGGCGTAACCAGATTATATCCTTCAAGCCTGCTAAGGCTAGGACGAAAAACTGCTAAGCCTGCTAGACAAAAACTTAAGAAATGCTAAAAAAAAAACTGCGACCTATTTCTCCTTGCGGAATGCGTTTTGTTTAATTTTTTACAGTGAACTCCCTCATAAGCGGACGGTACCAAGAAATTTGTCCGCTTATGAGAGGTGTCCGGTTATGAGAAAAAATCACGGCATTGACAACCTTGAAAGGAGAAACAGAATAGACGTATGTACATGTTTGCTCTTTCCAACATAACTAACAAAGAATAGGTTGCACACAGGGGATTGTTAGTACCCTTAAGTGTCCGGGTTCAAGACACAGCACGGGCTGAAGGTGTAAAGGGAGAAAGGGAGGAGGAATGCTCATTTGAGCATTGTTTGTTAAAATAGCGATAAAATACGGATAGAGACGAGACGGTATGTCGATGTTCGAGCGAGTCAAGTGACTCGCTTTTGTATTCTATCTAGTAGGTGCAGGGTGGTTTTGGGGTCAACAGACCTGAGAGCGTTGTACCCAAGTTTGGGCCGTAAATACGCCTTATAAATTAAAGCCAAATCAGAAGGGGTGAAGTATTTCTTGCATCGATTGAGGAAACCTAAACATTTCGCAGCATTTTTGGCGACCTCAAACATGTGATCGTTCCAACTAAGTTTTGTGTTGATACACATACCAAGGATGGAAAGCTTTCCGGTTTAATCGACACAGGTGCCATTCATGGATAATGGCTGATTAGAAAGGGTTCGCTTGAGCGACAGCAGGCAGCTTTGAGTTTTTGAAGCATTGAACTCCACACGGTTGTTCTTTCGCCAATACTGCCGGTCATTAAGAAGCTTCCGAGATTCGAGATATTTCATAAGCCGACGATTTCTCAGCATTTCCATGACCTTAGAAAGAAGGGACGTAAGTGCTGTGGGTCGGTAAGAGGTGGGTGACGTAGATTCGCCTTTTTTAGGGACGGGCTGGACAAATGCCGTTTTCGGAAGAGAGAGAGTATACCTCTTCAGAAGAATAGTGGGAATACAATCCGGGCCAGCGGATTTGTGCACGTCGAGATCTTTAAGTACTCTTGCAACTGTACGAGTGCGGAAGTGGATTTGTCCCATGGTGAAATCAACGCTCTTAAGACATATTGGAATCTGGCAGTGTTGAGCTACCTGCAAACTGCGCCGCAAGCAGATTCGCTTTGTCTAAAATGCTGACAGCTGGGATGTCATTGTAAATGAGCGTGGGAATTGAAGACAAGGCGGAATTCTTTATGACTTTTACAAATGACCTAGAGTTACTACCCATGGGACACTGTAGCACTTTTTGCCTCAACATACGAGCATTTCACACGTCTTATAATTGCATTACAGTAATTTCTGTCCCGTTTAAACTTAGTCCGGGTTTCCTCAGTAGGGTTTGCTTTGTATATCTGGAAACTCTCTCAACCTGATAGCCTCTTTGCAGCTCGAGTCGTACCATGCGTTTGCCTTGGGCTTGATACACTTCACTCTGTGAGGAATGAAGGATCTCATGCCCAGCAGTAGAATGTTTGTGATCATATTAGCAACGGCATCCACGTCATTATCGAGGAAGCATAGTGACCACTTAAAATTCCTAAAGAAGTTGTTTAGACCGCTCCAATCGGCTTTCTCGTATAGCCATACTGTTCTTTTAGGAATTTGTTCTCTAACGGTTTGTGGGGATAACGAGAAATTAGCTGATACGACACAATGGTCAGACGAGCCTAGAGGTGACAGAATGTCAATAGAATATTTGTCAGGATGAGAGGTGAGAAACTGGTCCAGGGTGTTGGCGGTATGATCTGCAATGTCAGGTATTCGTGTGGGCTCATTTACTAGCTGTGTCAGATTATTTACCTCAGCAAAGACTTCAAAATACCTTCCCTCGGATGTTGTCTGGCCCGATCGTCGAAGCCAATTAGAATTGTGTACATTGAAATCGCCCGCAATGGCAATTTCGGTGCAATGATACAGGGATACAATTCTTGAGAGGGAGTCGGATAGCGCATCAAATTCGTTAAAAGTTGAATTGCTATCCATGTTTGGACTTCTATAAATAAAGCAGTAGTGGTTTAAATGCTTACGGATACGGAGTTTTGACCACATTGAGGTTGAAGTTGGTAAGCTACATCACTACGCACGTAGAGGGCGACACCGCGGTGCAAAAAGAAAAGCGGCACCAAGCTATACCCAGGCAGGCTTAAGTCCAATAAATCGGTATTCTCCCCTACCTGTGTTTCACTCAGCGCCAAGACAGCTGGTTTATAGCGCGATAGGTGGACGGACATACACAGCGAAGAGATTCACTCTAAGCCCACGCACATTGCTCACGTCAACCCTAAAGCTTCCCATAGAGTACCAAACGGAGATATTAGAAAGAAACCAATTGAGGAGGTTCCTGTGAGGATACTTTTCGACAAAATTACGAAAAAACAATTATTTTCGACTATGGTATTCAAGATGCAAATTACGCATGCAATTTCAAGCAAACCTATTGCGGTTATGAAAATTGGTGCGTCAGGTTGTAAGAGTGTCCGTTTTCGAGAGAATTATTTACATTAAAAATCGTGTAAATAATTCCCATTCTCCTTCAAATTTGTCCGGTTATGAGAGGTGTGTCCGTTAGGATAGAGTACACTGAATTGAGTATACATTTGTTATAAGTGATAAATATTTGTTGTCATCGAAGATGATCATTTTATAAAGAATGACTTTCAGAAACCCCTGCTTTACTTGGAAAATTTACCACTTTACTAAAATATTCTTTTACTAGCAGAGTTAGATGTCGGTAACATTTGCTCAAAATGTTTCAACTGACTGAGTCTCAGTGTTGTTAAAACCCGATGTCAAAAGACTGATGCATATTATTATCAAACTAGTAGAAAATCCTGTCGTACGACACGAAGAATTCTATACGCATTTATGTAATCAATGTAATTAAGTAATTTTAAAAATTAATATAAATCTTATTTAGTTTAAGACTGATCGCCCCAATTGGCCAACAGACCCGATAACTTTATAAAGGGTAAATTTTCAGGGCCGATGTTGAATGTGAACCACACCTAAACGTCAAGTTTTTTTTCTGCATTTCATTTGACATTTCTCAATCTCAGACTAACTCAATTTGAACCATGGAAAGATACACAATCGAGCAACGCGTCAAAGTTATTCAGGCGTATTATGAAAATGGGCAGTCAAATCAAAATGCATATCGTGCCAAAATTAATATTGTGCAAAAATTTGAGCAAACCGGGTCCGTAGGAGATGTGAAAACACCAGTGCATGCTCGTACAGCAGAAAATATTGCTGCTGTTCGCCATAGTGTGGCTGAAGAGCCGTCCACCTCAACTCGTCGTCGTGCCCAACAATTGCACCTCTCGCTCGTCGTTGATGAACATTATGCATAAAGACTTGCATTTACACGCTTACAAGGTGCAATTAACTCAAGAACTAAAGCCTCTTGAACATTTCAAGCGTCATCAATGGTCAGAATGGTGGCAAGAAATGGCAACAGTGGATGATCAATTTTCGAAGAAAATCATCTTCAGTGATGAGGTACATTTTCACCTCAGTCGATTCGCCAACAAGCAGAATTGCCGCATTTGGGCGAATGATAATCCAAGAGTGATTGTCGAAAAACCAATGCACCCACAAAGAGTGACTGTTTGATGCGGTTTATGGGCTGGCGGCATCATCGGGCCGTATTTTTTCCAAAATGAGGCCGGTCAGGCAGTTACTGTGAATGGTGTTCGCTATCGTGAAATGATAACGAACTTTTTATGGCCCGAATTGGAAGATATGAATGTGGACGCTATGTGGCTTCCACAGGACGGTGCCACTTGCCACACAGCTAACGAAACAATGGGTCTTTTGCGCGACAAATTCAATGGCCGTGTTATCTCACGTGGTGGCGATGTCAATTGGCCGCCAAGATTATGTGATTTGACACCGTTGGATTTTTTTGGGGTTTATTTGAAAGAAAAGGTGCATGACTATAAGCCAGCAACAATTCAAGAGCTAAAGGATGAGATGATTCGGCACATTAACGGCATCAATTATGCTTCAGCGTCATCGAAAATTTGGACCATCGGATGGATGTGTGCCGCCGAGGTCGCGGCGGCCATTTGGCCGATATTTTGTTCCATACATAATTGAACCATGCCAATATTTTCATAATAAATAAAAATGACAATAATTTCCTAAATAATTTGTGTTTTATTCAAAATCAACATCGGCCCTTAACATTTTTTATATTAACATAAGCGATTCGCTCGTAAAAATTAAAGCGCCACCTACATTAACGAGAATTGAAGAATTGGCAAGCATTTAGGAACAACTTGCAGAAACGCGTTCAACTTATGATACCGCTGAGAACCCCTTACGGCTTATAAATTGAGCTTGACAACTTGATAGAAAATATACAGTGTGCCGCATGGGGCAGTACACCACGCGCAAGAAAAGTGACGATTTAACACGTCTACCCACCAGATTAAAGAAAAGGAAAAAATTAATGGCAACAAACTCGCCACAGCATAAAACTAGTCTAAACCAATTGTGTAATCTGTCGAAAATCAAAGCGTTCAAAAACAGCAATTTAGAGCAACAAAAGAAACTAACTACTCGCTCTGGAAAGCGGAGAAGGGACTAAAAAAACCTGAAGTACATAACGGAAGAATGGAGACGAGTGGGCGAAAGAACGTTTAAAAACGTTTAAACCATTCGACGGTCATACGCTCCCTGTCAGCTACAATGGACCTGACGTGAATGACGACAATTACGTAATGAGAAGTGCTACTTTGGCAGAGCTCAAGAAGGAACTAAATAAGCTGAAACCGAAAAAAGCTCCTGGTTATGAATTAATTACAGGAGAAATTCTTAAAGAGTTACATAAGAAAGCCATTATTACGTTACTCTACTTAATTAATGCCGCGCTTAGGCTAGACCATGTCAATAGAAAGTGGCGGAAGTGATAATGGTATTTGACAAAATTCTGCTTAGACGTTTAAGTTCGGTTGTGGAAGGAAAACAGCTTGTTCCCAATCACTAATTTAGTTTGAGAAGTAAACACTCAACCATTGACCAAGTACATCGTATAACTGATGTAGTCGAAAAGGCGTTTGAACAAAAGCTCATTTGTTCAGCAGCATTTCTTGTTTCCCAAGCCTTTGACAAAGATTGGCATGACGGACTGAAATATAAACCTTGCCGGTCTCTACCGGGGAAACTTTATAGTATTTCATATCTCTGATAGAATCTTCCGTGAAAAGCAGGGAAATTAATATTCTGAGTTTAAAAACATAAAAGCTGGCGTACCCCAAGGGAGTGTTCTTGGCCCTCTGATGTACCTACTGTATGCTAATGATTTACGACAAGTAGAACACACTGTTCTAGGCACATTTGCTGGCGACACCGCCAATCTGGTAACAGCCAAAACGGTTGAAGAGCCTACAGCAAAATTACAACGTGCACTAGATCGGATACACGAATGGATGAACTCCTGGCGAATTGTCCCTGATGAAGGCAAATCAGTTCATATTAATTTTGCCCATAGGCACGTTAATAACTTGCCAGTCTTCCTTAATCGGACATGCTTCCCAATAACAGAATGATAAGCTCAAAGCTTGGTGATACCATGATCCGCAAATCTGTGAACAGAGGCACACCACAGGGTGGGGTACTCTCCCCTCTACTGTGGAACAGAGTGATCAACAGCTTGTGACACTTGAAGGGACTGGGTGCAAGATCATTGCCTATGCAGATGATATTGCCATCGCAATAGCTGGGAAATACATATCCACGATCAGGGATATTATGCATTCTGCTCTCACCAAGCTAGCGAAAGTGGCCTAACCAAAAAAAAGACCTAGTCCTCTTTACTAGGAAGTATAAAATCCCTAACTTCGACCTCCCACACTATGCGGCAACATTAATGCTAAACAACGACGCGCTAAATTTGTAGGTCTGATATTGGACCCGAAATTAAGCTGGAAGCCAAATAACCAGGAACGTGTCAATAAGGCCTTTTTTTTTTTTTTTTTTTTTAATGTAATTTTGTTTTATTATATTGAGTGTAACTTACATGCTAGACAAAATAACTTAAAACTAGCTTAACTAACTTAAGAATTCACAATTGTTCTTAATACTAACCTACTGACCCTATTCGGGTACTCTAAGCTAATCTAATCTATATGATACATGTGCCTTTCGGCTTAATCTACGTGTTTTTTTTTTTAAAGTGTTTGACGACAAACTGTTATTAAATTTTTTTTTTTTTTATTTTTGTACCAAGAAAACTGTTTAAAAACTTGGCTAAACTTAACTTAACTACTTAACCTACCTTATCCTAACTTACCCTAACATAAATGTCAATAAGGCCTCGCGGCTCTATACTGCTGCAAAAGGGCAATTCGGTGCAAATGGGGATTACAGCCCCGAATGGTTCACTGGCTATTCACATCAGTAGTCAGACCCATACTGATGTATGGCGTCGCAACTTGGTGGACCGCACTCGGTAAGAAAATTAAGATAACACCACTCGCTACAGTGCGGAGGATGGCGGGAGTATGCATCAGTGGAGCGTTAAAGACTACCTCCTCCGAAGCACTAAACATACTCCTTAATGTGCCACCGATAGAACTAATTGGAAGACAGACAGTGGCTAGCACGGCGATAACATCGCTGAACATCTGGAAACAACTGGACGTTCAATGATCCTACGCAGGTATACCTCTATACCTCTGGACCCAAGAATTTCTCAACCAGATCTTACTGGGAGTCTGATAACCAGACGCTGGACGGCCCACGGTGAATCTTCACAGATGGATCGAAGATGGATGCAGGTGTAGGGGCTGGCGTCTATTCCAAGGATCTGAACATCCAGTTCTCCCTACGCCTACCTAATCACTGTAGCGACGTTCAGGCTGAAAGTATAGCGATTAGGAAGCTCTGTCATGGCTAAAAAAAAAAACAATGTAATATCAAGCAGAGATATCGTCATCTGTTCCGACAGCCAGGCAGCGGATCTATGGATTCTGTCACTTTCAACTTCAAGACTTCCCTTAATTACCGCCCATCTCTTAACGAGATGGCCAAGTACTTTGACATCCACCTTATGCGGGCGCCGGGACACTGTGACATTCAAGAGAATTGAGAAGCGGACGAACTCGGTAGAAAGGGCACAAACTCTGTACACTTTCCGGGTGGAGACCCACCCTCCATGCCTATCGCTACTATAAAACATCTGCTAAAGCTTGAAACGCTTGCTCAAACAACCGCGGATGGACATCAGGCACAGGATGCTTCAACAGCAAACAACTCTGACCTATGATCGACCCCAACGATCGCTTTGCTTGATCAGATTAAACAGGCCAAGTCTCAGATCTCTTATTGGCGTTCTATCAGGACGTTGTGCCATCGGAAATCACGCCTCTAGAGCAGGCCTTGCTTACAATGATTTTTGTAGAAGCGCGAGGACGAAGAAGAAACCATTGAACACCTGCTATGCAGCTGCAGTGCTCGCACGTCCCGTAGATTCAAACTTCTGGGGCCCACTTTTTCGATAGTCTGGCTGAACGGAGCAATATTAGAATCTGACTTCTTCTTCGCGCTAATTGGTTTGCGGAATAGGTACCCCAAGAACCGCGTGGTAACAAGTAAGTGTGTCTGCTGTCCTTTGCGCTGCAGTCACCCACTTCAACCTAACTCAAGATTTTTCACAAACTTAACCGGAAAAATTGATCCTGATTTATTTGCTCGAAGTAACGTGAGTTGTGTTCCCCCAGTTCCCACACATCAGTCGTCAATTTTACGCAGGTTCACCGCGGCCCTCATAAAAGCCCGCCAATAATTGTTCCAACCGCAGCTAAATGAATTCCTTATCGTTATTAAATCTTAGATAAATGATGATGGCTTCAAAGTTTTTAGTCACACCCCCCCTCCTCCGTCGGTTCAGTTCAACACAAACTGTGCTCAACTAAATTCTGTGTAATTATGACGCTCTACAGGTTCGAAGACAATGACAACCAAATCAAGTGCCTAACGACATCCCTTGACAACCCGACCATTTGTAGAAATCGTGCTGATGAACCCCATTCTTCCGACGTCCTCATTTTCAAAAGTTCCAACTGCAAAGGGAAGAAAAACCCGCTGGCAAAATTTACACTCCCTAATAGAATTGTCTGCGGAATTACGATGAATATCTTCGGGTCCGGCGGGCAGGCGGGCAAAAGGACAGAATTCGTATCTAGGATACGAAAACACCAATAGACAGGCAAAATTCCGTAATTAGTTCCAATCGATTGAGATGGAAAACAATGGGAAGCCAGTAACAAAGGCTCAAGCCAAATCTTAGGCACCCTTGGGGCGGTGTAGTCGAATTAAATTAGCTTCTCTTTGGCGACTGCCAGTTGTTCACGTTCATTCTCGAATAAATCTGTGAATGTTGAGGCGGGAGAGGTCTTCGAAGCCAGCTAACAATGGATTACGAACACAAAATACATTTCCGGTCCTAACGGTGACTTCTTTTCCTAGCCCGGCCGGGGGAGGGGCCATTCAGTGCAATGGAAGCCACATTTCCTGGGGTTATTTGCTAGTTACAACGTTAATATGTTATCCTTTCCCCCACTTTTCATCCTGTTAAAACCGCCGCATGGGGAGGGGGAGAAATCGACTTGCCTAACTTTCAGGGGATTTATTTGGTTGATGAGATTCGCTCGTTCGGTGCGATGAGAAATCAAATTATGATAGCATCCATGTGGAAGGGAAGGACGAGTTGTCCTTGAGCTCGGTTGCGCTTCCTTCATCGGCTGAAAGTGAGTAGCACTTCGGATCCCTCTCGCCGAGCCTCCATCGTCATCATCTTCATCTCAGCCGGAGCCGGAGTCCGATTTAGCCCTCTTATCCTTCGAGAGCTGAAAATGTCAACACATTCAAACTAATTAAAAATCCAATTTAAATGGTAAACATCAACAGAACAAGAGGCAGAACGGGATGAGCACAAAAACGGAGGAGACCAGGATCCATAGCAGCAGCAGCAGCAGCAGCATGAGCCGGTGAATGAAAGGGAAGCTGAAGATGATTACGCTGGAAAAACAGTGCGCTTAGACGAGCGTGCTGTTTTGGGATGGAAAACTATCCGATAGATGGATGAATGACGAAGGTAAATACAGCCACATCAAATGGAGATGGTGCACTTGGGGCTGGCGGAAGGACCACCTTGGTGTTTGGTTTCACTGAACAACTTCCCTCTGTTTGCGAGTGATGAGAGCGAGAGAGTGCCAGGGTGGGAGATGATGACGGAAAGTAGATTCAGACTAAGATGAGTGGGTTGCGACCGTAGGGAGGATCCTAATCGCCGAATCGAGCGCTGGAAATGAATGAATTGCGCCACTCAGTGGAATGGTCTTTCCGTGAGGGTTTGCTTATGCAATACAAAGGCGGAGGTGATGGGCTCTAGCCTGGAGTGCAGTTAATAAATCTGAGCCGAGCCAGGGGTGAATATTTAAACAGAGCCTTGGGTCATACCCCAGCCACTTTGTGTTTACGTGTGAGGAGAATGAGGAGGCGGGATCTTTTGTAGTGTGTTGACGATTTTAACAGCTGGGGACTTGACTACTTGGATTCACATTGGGTAAGGCAACCATCAATCTTGGAGGTTTTAACATAACATACCGAAACTCCAAGGGAACTGCAATCACGTAGTTGCGGCTGTTGAGGTTGCGTTGCCATAAAATGTGAAGGGAACTAAAATGTTCGTTTCCTTCGCACCTGTAGTCAGGTATACTATCTGCTCGCACTGGCCGTAAAATATGATATTGACATCTACCAAATGGACGCAATCACCGCGTTGGTGAATTGTGATTTGAAGGAAGTAATTTACATGAACCAGCCGACCGGTTATGACGACAATTGGAGGGAAATACAATTGTTGGTGCAAACAAACTGCATCTTCCGGAAAATGTACTCCAGTGCAATAAGCTGGTCAAAAAGGATTGTGATGTGTCTTCCCTACATTTCATCAACTTCTAACTCGGAATTCCCGCACATGCATTTGATCAAGCATTAAACCCAGCTATCGGTGTGCAAAACCAAAACTCCCGAGTTGTGGAGGAGGTGGCGCAAAGTTAATATGTGATCCCTTGTACTTCCCTAGTCCTTCAATGTTGAACGTTTATTTTCCAAATGCGGGTGCATTACGCACAAAATTAAATGATCTGTTCATAAACTCTTCGCTACATGAGTACGATGTGATTATTTTGACTGAAACATGGTTAAACTCTTCATTTCTGTCATCTGAATATTTTGATTCATCCTATGCAGTCTACCGAAATGATCGTCCGCTTGAATCTGGAATGAAACGAGGTGGTGGAGTCCTTATCGCAGTAAGAACTACTCTTCATAGCCAACAGTGCGATATGCCAATCCCATCGTCATTCTTCGAACAACTTTGTGCAAGGCAAGAAAACGTGTAGAATAGTATTTTTCAAAGTATTGCCCATCTGAAGCTATGACTTTTTGCCCATCTTTCTGGCAATTGGTGGATCCCACCCCAAAAGAACTGCGCCGGCTTGGCAGCTAAGAATGAATCAAGCCAATTTTTGATATTCTGCTCTGATGTGAACCGTATTTCAGTGAGGGCGTTCTGCATCGACCGGAACAAATGGTAGTCAGAAGGGGCAAGGTCAGGGCTATAAGGCGGGTGGGGTAAAACTTCCCAACTTCTTAACTGGAATAGCAACTTGGGGCCGAGCGTTGTCATGATGGAAAGTTATTGCCTCGTGTCTGGTCGCATATTCCGGGCGTTTTTCGGCTACTGCTCTCTTCAAACGGATTAATTGTGTTCGGTAGCGTTGTGAATTGCCGTTGATTTGGCTGGTTGGCCAAGCCAAAATCACCACTTTTAAATCGTGCAAACCACTTTGGCACGGTCGCTCAGCTAGCAGTTTTCTGCATATTAAAGTAATGAAAAGTTCGACATATTTGAGTGAACAAAAAATTATTGTTGTTTACGCTTCAAATGAATGACATCTACTGAAACGAACGTACAACGACACTAGCTTTCCAACGCATGTTCCAATGGAATAATACAAGTTATGCCATCTCTTAGCAAACCGCGAGAAGTTATAGACCCAATACTTCGTTGATTGGTAGTGTGACATGACATATCTTGCTTACTAATGAAAAGATCGCGGATAGCTGTTAAGATTGTGGTTGTGCTGCTAGGCAGAGATATGTCCTGTGGAAACCGAAGGCTCCATCCTTTGCCTTCAATGCTTCGACACAATGATCGTTCTCCAAGATGGTCGAGGAAGTCATCTATGCTCGAGTCATCCGGAACAGACACCCTGCAAGGCAGATACTCCGACAACGTACCTCTCTGTACCCAACATGCGGCTACCTCACTACAGCTTTCCCAAGGGAACTGATGGTACCCCGATCAATCAAAACTCCTCCGGCATTCTCGATGTCCCAAACTCCCGAGGAGCCAGTATTGATTCCGATCATTTGCCCTGCCACGGAACCTAAGCTTTAGACCTCTGCCACGGGAACCTAAGTCCTCCACCTCTGCCACGGGAACCTAAGCCCTTCACCTCTACCTCCGTCGATAACGTGAAAGCTCCACCCACTTTGTGACAAGAAGTCCTCACTCAACCCAGAGCTTCGGTTTCGGGAGATTGATTTCATCGGTCTTTCTTGGCAGCCGAATAGCCGGAAGTCGTCATTCGAACTCTCTGACGAGGAGAACATCACTGTGGTGGAATAGAGGGAGATCCCGATAGCCATGCTTCGGTTGATCCAACCAAATATTCACCACTCTACCACGGCTTCGGCCGCTCTTATCCTCAGCCTTCAACAAAAGATATTGCCCTGATCCCCGAACCCTGGAGCGTAAACGATCAGATCTGTGGGCTAGGGGCGCGGAACTTTCATTTTTTATTCGCAAGTAGTATGGGTAGGCCTAGAGCCTGTGTAGTTGTGAAGAAATCTCCAAATATCGATTTTCTCTCCCATTTCAGCTTTCAAGACGCAGTGACCGTATGCCTGGAAGCAGGTGTGTAGCTCCTTTAGCTGTCCTCGGCGTACATAGCACGCGACCATGTAGGACATCCGACGACTATATTACTGAGAAGAAGGATTGCCGGAGTCGGAGTGAGCCAAAAACGGACTCATCCTGGGGTGTAACATACAATCTGGGGGAGCACCTCTTAAGGGTTGCAGAAGGCTTTTTAATAAATCCAAAGCCACCCGCAGTATTGCCGATTGGAACTCCTTCAAGGGAGCTCACAAGACCATCTAAATCGAGCTGAGGAATGCAAAGAGAGTCCCTCACAAAAACCTGCTCCTACTCCGATTCGTCCAGTAACTCAACCTTACAACGTCACTTCTTCAGAGAGACTAACTGCTGCGCTGCCATCCCTTCTCGGGGATGTGTGATTTGCTACAGGTGCACACAACTGATTGAATTTTCAGTTAGGAAATTAAAATTTCTGTTTCCTCAGAAACAACATGGGAAACGAAAAAGAAATTACCACTCAATCCATCTGCACACGTCTCTGCTACAAAAATTGAATCCTTATCACATTTGCATTCGCCACCCCAATCCCCGGCCGAATCAACCCAGTGTTTGATTCTCCCCGTGTTCGTGTGGGGAAGGGCTTCCGTATAGTCGAATCAAGGAATCACTTTATCGTCTTCTTCGCCTCTAGTTTCGTTTGCAAGTGAAATACGATGCAAACGGGTGCGTAGCTAGGCAACCGAAGCTCCGAACCCGGACACGTCCCCTTGGTGTCTCTCAAATGCCTGCGGATAGATATGTATGCAAATAAGGTTTTGATTTTTTTTCGGCTTGTTTGATAGTATCGAATCGTTCTGCTTGAACTTAACCGCTTTACATCATCTGTGGGCTAAAATGAAATCATGTGTGAAAGACTACGATGCGGGGTAGGAGTTGGAGGGGAGGGCACGAAAGATGTTGTATTCTGAGCGTAGTTGAGTTGCATGTTGTGGGCCATGGCGAAGGTGATTCTTAGAAGACGTCTGAGGGTGACCAAGAGAGAGAGAGAGGAGAGATAGAGAAAAAGACAGAGGGGGAGAGAGATAGAAACAGATAGAGGGAGAGAATGAGAGAGAGAAAGAGAGAGAGAGGGAGAGAGAGCGAAAGACAGAGGGTGATGGAGATATAAAGAGAGAGAGAAGGTGGGAGAGAGAAAGAGAGAGATGAGAGTGAGCTTCTGATCGGGCTTGTTAGGTTTCAAATAGCGAAATCGCCAAAAAACTCCAAGTTTTCAAAGTGACGACGCCAAAATCGCCAAAATGCTTAACGGTAGAGCTACGTTAAAAAAGCGAATAATCTCACGTTGCTTGGTAGTTTTGGACCCTCATATATACTACAAGCACATAAACACAAAAATTAAAATTGTTTTAAAAGGTGATTTTTTAGCTATTATCTTTCTGGCAACACTGGCTTAAACAGCTGACGCACGTTTCGTGTTTTGTTTCACTGTCAAACATCTTCAGTTTGGTCTATAATTTAACCATGAATCGTCTTACAAACGATCACTTATCAAAATGCGTGCTCTGTTAAGAAAGTTCATCGCGCGCTTCTTCGATTTTATGGTCAGTTTAATCCAAGCTCATTTTTGGCTCAAAGGGAACGTAAATAAGCAGAAATGTCGATTTTGGAGTGAATATCAGCCAGAAGCATTGCAAGAGCTACCAATGCATGCAGAAAAAGTCACAGTTTGGTGCGGTTTATGGGCTGGTGGCATCATTGGACCGTACTTCTTCAAAGATGATGCGAATCGTAACGTAACTGTGAACGGTGAGCGCTACCGTGAGATGATATCCAACTTTTTTTTGCCCAAAATGCAAGAGCTTGACTTGCATGACATGTGGTTTCAACAAGACGGTGCACATGCCACACAGCACGCGCAACAATGGACTTATTGAGAGGCGAGTTCGGTGAACATTTAATTGCATGTTAGGGACCGGTCAATTGGCCGCCTAGATCGTGCGATTTAACGCCTTTAGACTATTTTTTGTTTGGCTATGTTAAAGTTCATGTCTATACAGAGAAACCCGCTTCAATTGACGCATTGGAAGTAGGATACCGGCCGAAATGTTGGAAAGAGTATGCCAAAATTGGACTAAGCGGATGGCCCATTTGAGGCGCAGTGAAGGTCAACATTTGCATGAAACAATCTTCAAACATTAAATTATATGGACCGTACTATCGATTCAAGTAAAGATTTCATGCATTTTTCTGAATTTTATGTGTTTTTTTTTTGAAAAACTTTCCTATAGCTTTTAAAAAACACACTTTATGACAAAAAATAGTTTTGCGTAGAATTCACAAGAATGTTTACCTGGTTCCGTCTCAAAGGACGATTTTCTTCAAAACATTGCCGTTAGTGACTTCCTCTCTGACCTTGACGGAGCAACGATATCTTTCCATTGTCATCCTTCCACACCTCACCAGTTTGGCAGGAATGTTTAAACTTTGCGTTGTATAGCTCGTCTTGATGCAGGCTGTCACATGCAGCCTTGTAACCGAATCGAAAATCGAGGTGGTGCGTGTTCATTTGAACTTCTTGGGTACAGTATCAACTGTCATTAGGTACGAAAGTGGATCGGTGTTTGCTGAATTTACAGACCACCATTTTCGGTTGGTACAAAACCTTCGAACCTGCACATTTTCCAAAAAAATAATTTTCTTTTCTCTATCTTCACAAAAAGTGGATCATATTACAAAGTGTAGAAAACGACCAAGCATGATACAGTAGACGCTCGATATAGTGAACAATCCAAAATAGTGAACACACACTATTTTAGACAGGCTATTCTAAATGATGAGCAAACAAAATCTTGTTATAGTGAACGCATGTGTTTGTATTGTCTTTGAACCGTTCAGGAAACGCGTCTAAAAGTCATGCATTTTGCTGTTTCAACTCGACAGCAGCATGGAAAAAAACTTTCCGTTTAAAGAAGACCCGAAAGACGATTTTGAGGTTGAAGATGAAATACTACTTATACAGATGCCGATATTAACAATTGGAACGAAGATCATAAATCTATCGATATTGAAGAATGTAGTTCATCCGATTTGTTCGGTGTCTTCTAGCGATGCTGTCGAAATTTAGATTTTTTTTTTAAATGGCGGAAGTTGATACTCAGATTTGTTGTCTTAACCCAAAAAACTCTTCGTTCACACGGAGGACAATACATTGTAGAACAAGTGATAACATTATTCACTGATCGGTGAAGCTCTTGTCAAATTACAGTGACAACTGACTTCAAAAACACATCATCTCGGTTAAAACGGTCGATCTGGCTAAAATTTTCCTTCTGAAATATCTGTCATTCAGAAAAATTCCCAACTGAGGGACTAGACTCAATACAATGTATTATTTTAAAACTTATTTTATATTAAAATTTGCGAACACACAAGGAATTTTTAATACAATTAAGTCAAGACACAGTACGGGCCGAAGGAATGGAGGCAGAAAGAGAGAGAAGGTACCTGTGCACATTGGTCTTAAATATCTGCGGATTATAGTCTGTGGGAAATATTAGGCTGGGAAGACCATTCCATATTCGTGTGGCCCGGCTGAAGAACGAGTCTCTAAATTTAACTCTGCGTCCGAAAGTAGGCTCAAGGGTAAACTGATGAGCATTCCGGGCAAGACGGGTATTGAGGGTGAATTCATGGGGAGGAGGAATGCAGTTGGCTAGCTCACTTGAGCATTGTTTGTTAAAACAGCGATAAAATACCGATGGAGACGAAACGGTACGTCTATGTTCGAGCGATTAAGTGAAATAAGTGAATTTTTGTCTCCTATAAGTATTATCGCTCGCTTTTGGATTCTGTCTAGTAGGTGCAGGGTAGTCTTGACCAGATATGAGCGTTGTACTCAAGTTTGGGACGGATATACGCCTTATAAGTTAAAGCCAAATCAGAGGGTGTGGAATATTTCTTGCACCGATTAAGGAAACCTTAACATTTAGCAGCATTTTTGGCGACCTCAAATATGTGATCGTTCCAACCTGGTGTTGTGTTGATACACATGCCCAGGATGGTCAGTTTTCCGACTTCATCGACACAAGCGCCATTCATGAATAATGGCCGACTAACAAGGGTTCGCTTGAGCGACAGCAGACATCATTGAGTTGTTGAAGCACTGAATTCCACTCGGTTGTTCTTTCCCCAATTAATTATGCTGTCAGATCGAAATTCACACACGCTGCGGTTTCAATTCTACGCCCTACGGCCGTGGTCGTGAGTCTTGGAACGAATATGAAAAGCTGAGTGTGCTGTCATCAGAGAAGGAATGGATTGGATTAGAAGTAGCAGACAAGAGGTCATTCAACAACATGAGAAAGAGTGTCGGAGACAGGACAGAGCCTTGGGGAACACCAGCATTTATTTGGTGGATATCAGACTTGAACCCATCCAAAAAAAAATGTCTAATCCAAGGAAGAAGAGATGCATCGATACTATAGGCACGCATTTTCGACAAGAGAGCCTGATGCCAAATTCCGTCTAATGCTGTAGAAATATCAAGCGCAACGATCTTGCATGCGCCTGCTTTGGGCAAAGATTGGTTCCTCTTTTCGGTGACCTAAGCTATCAGATTAACAGAAGACCTGTTGCTGCGAAAACCGTTCTGCCGGTCATTAAGAAGCTTCCGCGATTCAAGATATTTCATAAGCCGGGGATTTATCAAAATTTCCATGGCCTTAGAAAGAAGGGACGTAAGTGCTGTGGGTCGGTATGAGGTGGGTGACGAAGGATCGCCCTTTTTAGGGACGGGCTGGACAAATGCTGTTTTCCATCTGCTAGGAAAGAGACCTAAAGAGAAGGAGGGAGGGAAAAGCTTACGCAGTGGTTTTGCCAGCGCAGAAGAACACCTCTTCAGAAGTACTTCACGTGCACATCCAGATCTTTACGATCAACGCTCTCGTGTACAGGTGGAGGCATATTCGCGTCTGGCAGTGTGCGCGAGCAGACTGGCTTCGTCTAAAGAGCTGACAGCTGGGATGTCATTTTAAATGAGCGTGGGAATTGAAGACGAGGCGGAATTCTGTTTTTTTACAAATGACCAAATGTTTTTACTACCCTTGGGACATTGTAGCACTTTTTGCCTCACCTTTTGCTCATAGGAGATTGCATTAGGAACATTGCACGGTGTGATGTTAAGTTCTATAAAATGAGAAAAGCGTGTAATTTGCCAACTGAAATTTAATATCGCCTCATCTGACAAACCTGGTTTTGATTGTTCTGAATTGACGCCCGACAGTTGGACAGTGCCGAACTGCATGATACGCAGTAGTCCTTTATGCAACGGCACATTCGATTTCAAATAAAACTATTTTTTAATTGATAAACTCAGCTCGTCCAATAGTGCCACATTTGTTTTCAATGTGTGTTTTGCAGCTCTAAAAAATGCTCCATCAGTGAAGGAATGAATCAAAACATACGCAGTTCCTTTTAAACATAACTCGTCAAGCAATTTAGGTTCCAGCATTGCGATGGCATTCGATGCTATTCACGGAAAAGCAAAGTCATCAGCTTGAGAACCGAACTCTACTCCAACGTAAAGTCTGTGCTGTGCTGGTTTCTGGTATATGGGAGTTGGGGGAGAGTACGATAACTTTGGCGCCAGGGAATGATAACGGTATTTTGTAGAGGGGGGATGGTGGTACTATTCTAGGGGGATGGTCCATCTCGCTCCGTTTAGGAGTTAGGGGCAATTTTAGGAATCCACGAATAAACACAAAATGAAAGAAAAAAAACTAAATAAGAATAAATTGCACCCAAAAAGCCAATGGCTAATTTGGAGGCAAATAATTAGCATATCGGCCGACCATAATATGATAGGTCCTACCCATCTCAACAACAAACATTCCAGTTCTGCGACCAACCGCATGCGCTTATCAAACATATGGACGATAAATAAGCACAGCCGACAACATCTGCAGACATATGATAAATGTGAAGAAGTGAATGGGTACGTTTTGTTTCTTTCCCATAAAAATATATTATTTTTGTTCTGAAACTTGAATTTGATCCAATGCTGCTTCAATGGGCCGTAGTACAATTCTCTAGTACTCAACATCTAGACTCATCTAGCATCTCCACCTGCTTTTTAGAACACCATTTGTTCTTTTCGATTATGTCACGGCAACGAGAGTGAATCTCATTCAATTGTTCTTCGTGAGTTCAGTCAACAGTCAAAGTTCTTCTTCCAAAATATCCAATACTTCTGTAAGCATTGCACTGAAAGGGGATTGTGCCTGACCAATGTCGCCATCTTTTCCTAATCTTTACTGGTACTTTTTTTACTGGCTGGGGTCGATAAGTTCACTGGTGAAATATAAATGTATTAATTTCTTTTAACAAACTCCAAACATTTTTGTTTACATACAAGGGTTCACGCAACTCCAAAGGGAAATGGAATGTCTTCGAAACACTTTCACTTCGTTGGTTTCTCCCTCCTCAGATAAAATCCTAACGGCTAAGCTGTGCTCCTTTTCTAACTTCAATAATGACACAAACTTCATTTAATTATTTTTCAACTTGTATTTCCAACTGCTTGCCAAAATGACACTTGTTCGAAATGTCACAGCTGATTCGAAGTGGAAGTTTGTTCGGGCGAAATTCATGTCATTCACTCAGGAACAGTAATAATTCGGGCGAAATTCATTTTTTCGGATTCAGGATCACCCTGTAGCTGAACGATGAACTGACAGCAGAACGAGTTTTGACGTTTGTGATCTGTCAAAGAGAGATGTTTTTTGTCACCTTTTTTTAACCTTGACTTGTACTTGCTTATTCCTGAATTATTTTATTTTCTCCTTCTTTTGGTTATGTCTCACGCATGCTGTTAAGTTTGTAATTCCCTGAATAAAATGAATTACATGCAATAAATAATCATTCATCACATATTCATGATAAGGCTGATAGCGCGCTTTCTATTTCCCCTACCTCTGGAAATTGTGTGTATATTCAATTCAAAAAAAATCCAGACAACATTTCTTTTCAACCCTTGAGGTCATCTTTCAATCCGCCGATGTGCAGTCATTGGAGTCCCCATCGGAAATGAACCGTGTACTGAAGTTTTCCAACACGTGTTCACACGTAACTAAAAGTCGATAAATTCAGTTGAAAAGACAAAATGTTTTGCCTCTACAAGTCTGCTGTTTGATTGCAACGAGAGTTCACATTGACAATTTGATCCATCAACCATGGTTGTCAAGCAAATCGTCACGACAAACTGTTGAGTGTGAACGCCGCTATTACTAATTATTAAATGCGATTCAGAGTGTGTGCTTATTTCGTGTTCGTCCTTCGCTCCAATTTGACAATTTTTCCCTTGAGTTTCGAACTGCAATTTACAATTACCAATGCACCACCAATGTGGCCGAAACACAATAGTGCGTTTGCGCCGGCGTTCTCCTTCAACGCACACAAACGCAATGACCATGCCCAAATTCTGCGTCGACCTGCGTTAGTGAAAATAAAACGTACGTCCATCGCACGTCATTATCGAACATATCGAAGAATGTTGGACGGAGAAGTACGCTGTGAAAGCGAAGTTGCTAGTTTTTCTCCCAAATTGAGAAATATTTTGTTGACACTGACACTTGATAAATGGCAACCAGAAATTAAGTATTATAGAGATGCCCAACTTCACAGCTGATTGACCCCTAGTCCATCGGAGGCTTTTTGGCAGCTATTCATGGATTTTTGACAGTCATTCACGAAATAACGTAATTGCCGTTCTCTGTTTGGTCAATTTGGCTTTAGAAAACGATATACAAAATGGCAGTCAAAAAAAGTTGGGCGGCTCTATCATACTTCGTTTCTGATGGAAACAGCTGACTAAAATTATTTTAACGACAGAAGTAATTTGAAATGTGTTGACATTCCAGAAATGAAAACAGCTGATGCAATATTTTTCATCTGGTATTTGAGAGAGAGAGAGATAAGGAGAGAGAGAGAGAGAGAGAGAGAGAGAGACAGAGAACATGCTCACCTTAACATCAAGTCGGCCAGCGCAACGCACTGTTGTGCTCCAGCCAATAAACACACACAACACAAACAACACACACAACACACACATACAAATAATAGTTAAATGCATGCAATTTATTCTCACATACGAGTATGTATTTATTTTACGCGTAGGTACCAATGTCATCGTCCATCTCAGGCTTAAAGTATTTACCATCGTCAATCAAAAGTTCATAGTCTCCAGAGATGAATAAGTTGGTGACATAAGTTGTTTCATTACTAGCCAACTGCTTAGCGATGTAATACAAATTATGTGCATCTGTACTGCCAACGACAGTATTGTCTGGAAACTCGTCATCCTCGGTAAGTGGCAACCAACGATATCGATTTGAATCGTCTATCAGCACCTGGCAGTAGCTTGCCACAATCAGTTCTCCGTCAGCCATCGCTGTGGCAATGCCCTCCTCTGGCAGCAATGCCCCAGGATAGACGACACATTCTTTTTGGAGTCGTGCCACAAACACTTCCTTGCCATTTGTCGATTTCCCAGCGTAGACGGCATTTCTTGGAACTTTCGCTTTAGCCGAAACATCAATCCATTGGCTTTCGGTCGGACAGACCAAAGCACGGAACCCATTTCTGATCCAGTTTTCAATCTCATTACCTAGCGAAAAAGCAAGCATGTAATATGAAGTTGGGTAAGAGCTATATCCGTCCCTCAACCCGATGAATAAGGCCTTAATCGCGTCACGATGTCCCACGGGAACAAGACCTTCCGGTAAATGCTCGCCTATTATCAAGTGCTGCCACGAGCAAAGTGTTGACGATGTAAGAACTTCAAAATTATGCTTGGTAACTTGTTTGCCGCACACTTCAACTGTGGCAGTTCCATTTTCCCACACTATCGCTGGAAGGATGTCGTTAAAGTGTCGCGCTCTGCCCACATATTCTCTAGGTCGAGGAAATTGCACGCTCTTAGCTGGCAATAGGTCGCCTGCGGTCATTTGAACCCATTCAACACCTGAAAATGTAAACGAAAAGAAATCAAAATGGCAAACCAACCCAAGATCTGTGATGCTGCCGCACGATCACTGCAATACAATGCTCCTAGCACTCAGTCATCGATCGCTGCTGTAAGTCCGCTGACTAGCAACACTCCAGTCCGAGGTGTGCTGGCGATAATCATGAATACGCGAGATGAAATGATCGCGGAGCTATCTTGCAGCCGGAGCAAGTTTTTCTACAGAACGGATCATTGCTCGCATGTGAACTGATCTCGTCAATTTTCCTTCAGTGTCCCCACCAAAGGCCGCCGAGGATCAACTGCGTCTAAGGACTATTCAAACCTCACGTAGACTTGAAGGCGAATTCAATAAAATCCCGGTCCCAGGCAGGATTCCATCGAAAAATGATCGAGGAGAATACACACAACCACTGACCACTTATCTGAATAGAGAGCCGAGAGAACGTATTGACACACGTCAAGGACGCAACAAAGTGCAAACCGATGCGTAGGTAACTTTTATTAATTTTAAATTATCAAGCACTCACCACTGGATTGTGCAGCAACAAGAAATAATAAAAATGCGACGGAGGCTAAGCGACACATGGTCAACGAGAGCTTCAGCAATACTAAGCAATTTATTTTGGAACGTGCTCCCTGGGCATGATCCTATTCGAAAGTTTTTGATACGTCATCACTTTGTTTATGCTTGCAATGCAAACTCTGTGCGTCGTAAGGTACTTGAAATGTGCTTGAATCTGTAGAACTGCTTGATACCAACATATGGACGTGTGTAAGTGCATCGCTCCCACTGGCGATCAGTGATCTTTTGCATGGAGTGGCTGACATCGGAGGAGAACTCCGGATGTCAATGCTAAGGTGACATACGATGAATGTAAACATCATGTGGTGCTTGGAAGCAGCTTGTGAGTGTATTTTGGAGCACTATTTATGCCAACAGGGCAGTACCCAGAGCTCAGATTCTGAGAGAAGAGATAGATAATATGTATGCATTAGTCATCGGGAGACAGAGCCTGCACGACGCCATATCCGGTAACGGACTCACGTGGACTTTGTCACGGGATGTTATCTCTTCGCACGCGGTTCCCACTCCTCGATATCCATCAACCGTCCCCCAGACGGATCACGTTACGATCTGCGTCAGACATACTTGATGTCCGAACGTGCCGAGGAGTCAACATTGATTCGGATCATTTCCCTGGGTGTAGCCAATGTAGGAACTCGGATATCAAGAGAACAGCGGAGTCGAGAAAGGACACCGCATTTTGACATCGGAAAGTTAGATTGCCAGGATCTTCGACGATCGAGTCTTCCACAATGTCTCTCTAAGTAATCGTCGCCACCTGGGCAAACAATGCGGAGAAGATTGGAGGCGTTGTCAAGAAGCCAACAAAGAAGCTGCCACTTATGTGCTAGGTTTTACGACACCACCCAGGAGAAACCCATGGTTCGACAACATGTGTGGGCTGGCAAATGCAGCGAATCTGGAAGCCTACAAAGTTGCAACGAACAACGACAGCGAGACGAAGGGAAGAGACTCGGATTGTCAGGAGGAAGAAGAAAGAGCACGAGAAGCGCGAGAGACCAGATGGAGACGTGCTGTGGCAGGAATGATGTCTGAAAGTTTTACCAAACAGGAAACAGTTATCCAGTCTGTATAAGATATAAGGATAGGATATATATAAGGATATCCTATATAAGGATAGAATCCTGCCGGAACGACAGTGGCGAACTTGTAGTGGAGTCGCAGTCGATACAACAGACCCGACTGCCTTATACTTCCGTTGAAATGAAAATTTCAATATTTCGGCCAACACTGTGAATAAAGACCTATCCAGTTTTGCCAATCTCATCAATTCCAAGCGGTCTTCATCTCGCAGAGAAAGCAAATATGTCTGTCCCTAACACAATAGTAGCCTCATCCATTTCGTCGCTCTCTCTCTATATTACCAGAGGCCTTCGTTCTAAGATCTCAACTGTCGTCCTTAACTCCAAGACGCTCCCCTATAACACTTTTGCGCTAACCGAAACCACTAATCTTTCCGCTAATATTTTCAATACCGAACTCTTCTCTAACTATTTCGTTGTTTTTCGCATGGATGGTCAGCGCAATGATTAATTTTCCACTGGCCGCGGTGTCCTCTTAGCCATTGTCTTGACCTATCAATCATGAACACAACTAGTTTCACCTGTGCTAAGGTCCCTGTCTTGTAGTATTTACCTTCTTTGCTATAACATCCGACCCTCTCAGCCAAACCAAGTCTTGCCGCTTGCTGTTGATACGATCGAGTCCATTTCCCCTCTGAATGGAAGTAGGCATTCATCTTCCTCACACACCTACTGACGAAAACCGGAGCAAGTTGAAACGGGCCACAAATGACTACAATGCAATTATCAGACGTGTGATATTCTCCTATAAGCAACAGTTGAGGCAAAAAGTGCTACAGTGTCCCATGGGCAGTAACTTTAGGTCATTTGTAAAAAAAAGAATTCCGCCTCGTCTTCAATTCCCAGGCTCATTTACAATGGCAACCCAGCTGTCAGCTCTTTAGACGAAGCCAGTCTGCTCGCGGCGCACCTTGCAGCCAGCTCAACACTGCCAGATGCGAATATGCCTCCAGCTGTACTCGAGAGCGTTGATCGTAAAGATCACGACGTGCACGTGAAGTACTTCTGAAGAGGTGTTTTTCTGCGCTGGCAAAACCACTGCGTAAGCTTTTCCCTCCCTCCTTCTCTTTAGGTCTCTTTCCTAGCAGATGGAAAACAGCATTTGTCCAGCCCGTCCCTAAAAAGGGCGAACCTTCGTCACCCACCTCATACCGATCCACAGCACTTACGTCCCTTCTTCCTAAGGCCATGGAAATGCTGTGAAATCTTCGGCTTATGAAATATCTAGAATCGCGGAAGCTCCTTAATGACCGGCAGAACGGTTTTCGGAGCAACAGGTCCTCTGGTAATCTGATAGCTTAGCTCACCGAAAAGAGGAACCAATCTTTGCCCAATGCAGGCGCATGCAAGATCGTTGCGCTTGATATTTCTACGGCATTCGACGGAGTTTGGCATCAGGCTCTCTTGTCGAAAATGCGTGCCTATAGTATCGATGCATCTCTTCTTCCTTGGATTAGACATTTTTTTTTTTGGATGGGTTCAAGTCTGATATCCATCAAATAAATGCTGGTGTTCCCCAAGGCTTTGTCCTGTCTCTGACAGACTTTCTCATTTTAATGAATGATCTCTTGTCTGCTACTTCTAATCCAATCCAATCCTTCTCTGATGACAGCACACTCAGCTTTTCATATTCGCACCAAGACTCACGACCCCGGCCGTCGGCCGTAGAATTGAAACCGCAGCGTGCGTGAATTTCGATCTGACAGCATAATTAATTGGGGAAAGAACAACCGAGTGGAATTCAGTGCTCAACAAATCAATGCTGTCTGCTGTCACTCAAGCGAATCCTTGTTAGTCAGCCATTATCCATGAATCCTTGGCATGTGTATCAACACAACACCAGGTTGGAACGATTACATATTTGAGGTCGCCAAAAATCCTGCGAAATGTTAATGCGAAATGTCGCAGGGCTAAACCACGCACGAGAGATCTCTTCATACAACTCGATCCTCCGCCATCGACTCAAACTCATCAGGAGTTATGCCCAAGCTTAACCAGGCGAGTTTTTGGACATCTCGTCCTGGGTTTGCCAAGCGGTCGCCTACCTGATGGAATCGCATTCAACGCATTTTTGCACTTGATAAATACATCCACTTTTGATACTGTGGCAGTTTTTAATCCGAAATTATAATAGTTTCCCCCCGAGCTCAGTCGAAGCTCTGAAATGATGTCGCGATTGAGGTCTGGATTGTAAGGTGTGTCCAACTGCTTGCCACCCTCGAGACACGTGTGAATACCTTTTAAAGTCGTCTTTTACAAAAAGAGCGATGCCACCACCTCGTACCAGCCTTGCATGATAAAGTGGTAACTCTCGCACCAGCGGTTGCTCCGCTTCGCTGACTGGTCAGCAGCAGGTAGCTGTGCCACGAGCATTAGGGAACCCACCAATCTCCACTAGAAACGAGAAAGAAAAAAATGCATCCGCACTACCGACAAAAAAGTGCACATTGGGTTGACACAACCTCACCAAGACCAAGACTCAAGGACGGCCACATCCGTCAATTCCGCACCCAATTGACCAGACTCCAGTAATCCAATAAAAGAGCAGGCCACAGAACCAGAACGACTATGCGATTATAATTGAAATGCAGAAATCGGCAAAACGCTTTAAGGATGCCCCCGCCCCAACCGCACAGGATTGCAACAACCAGATCTGACTGCATTACCAGACGATGACGATGGGGATTACAAGGATGTGCAATTACTTACTGGTCGGGCGAATTTGCAAAGAGCTAGGGGGTGGGCCGTGCACAGTAACTATAATCAACTCAAGCCCAACAACCCGACAAGCAGTCCCTAATGCAATCCCTACACATGTTCCATCAGACATGCAGACCGGGCGCTCTGAACTACACCGCAAGGACGTCAACTCAGATGGGACGTAAGGAGCAGTCATTTTTGTATGCTTCCTGGTTTCCTTTCAGCTTTCTGTTTTTTTTTTTTGTTTTTTTTTTTTTCAGTGTATTTGCTCCTTGGGATTAGATTCCAAGCGGGGAAATTGATTTTGAGCATCGTCGAAATAGGATACATGACAAGCTGGAGAGGCGGACGAAAAAAGGAAACCCATGCCGGTGCAGCCAAGGTGGGGGCAGTGCTGTGAGACATCTCACGACTGATGTTTGGACTAGGTTTAACCTAATTAGTTGCGGAAGGAAATGGAAATAGCTATCGGAGCTTGAAATTACTCAAGTCGCTTAATCCGGACGATGGTGATGACTTTTCTGGGTTGAATGCACCCTGGCGTGCAGGCAGACGTAGTTAATGAACGACATCCCCGCCACTTATCTAATTGGATGGGAATATTTCATTTTTATGTCCTCGCCTCTTGTTTGTTCTCGCGGGAGTGGGCGTAGTCGTCATTAGGCCCTGGTGCTGACTTTGAGTGCTGGCAGTTGGTGCGAGTAGATTGCACATAAACCTGGAGGCATTGACGTGTGCCGAGGGGAATGGTGGCGTGCTTTATTTTATGTGCAGTAACTTGCCCTCGAGGAGGTTCTGCGGAACCGCAACTCTGAGAAATTACTTTGGCTTGCCTGGCGAGTAGCAGAAGGGGTGGTGCACACGGCAAGCCGCGCCGCTCCGTGTCGTGTCTACAATCAGTGCGGTCTAAAGGCTGTGTGACTTTTAATCCGATCAGAAATGCTTACCGCGTCAGGTATGATTATGCAAGCGAGATGAAGTGCAACGGGGTGGTGACAGATTAATTGCTGCAGTCATACGGGAAGGCGCAGAGTTATGACACAATTGTGCATTCAAAGGGTGGCCAACCGGGGGGAGTCATGAGTCGCAGCTTAGCGGATCATTGGTTTCACCTTGATTTTGGTGTGGTGTGAGCGAGTCGCCGGGGGATTTAGTGAATTAAGCGATTTTCTGTGAACTCACTGACTGCGGCACCTGATGTCACTGCACTCGATGCGGAGGGTACAGTGCTTGCAGACGTAATGTATACGATATGCCATAGCAGAGGTTTGCCGAACCCGAAGAAGAGGTATGGACACAGAGCACTGATGTGCTGACGAATGTGGTTGCCGCTCTGACAGACGAGGCGCGTCAGGAGCCGCATCGATCGATAAATGACCAGCAATCTGGAAGCTGTAAACACCGGAGGCACATCTATCTTCTGTATGTCGATCTAACTGCTGATCGGCACGGACGATTATCTGGCTACCTCGCGTTTTCAGCGCGCCGTTGTTTGTCGAATAGGTATTTCCGAAATCCTCTAAAAACTTCTCCGTTCGGAGTGGGCACATCGTTGTTGGTCGCCCCTACTCATGAAGAAACAGCAGCATTTACAACACAAGTGGTTGCTGCGCTAGGCCCTATTACACCATCTACCGCCGCACGGTGTTTTATTTTCGCCTTCGTGAACCATCGCAACCAGCAAACATTTTTGCGCAAGAGAAGTGTATAAAATTTGTTGCATTATGAAGGTGAATCGGTTCATCCAAAGGTTCATCGTATTCGTGTGAAGTAAGTTGCGACGCTATCCTTCTAATATTTGTTTAATTCTTGCCTGTTATTTAATGAATCTATTTGGTAAGTTTGAACCTTGTACGCCTTGAGCAAATGGTAGTAATTACCAAATTATTGGCTTGAAGGCCTTAACTTTGGGCAGAGTTTTCACAATGTATCCGCATGTTATGTAGGCCAAATCACAATGTCGCGGTCGAGCGGTCGGGCGTTGATAGGTGTCGGTACATGGAGCTCTCAAGAATGTTCTTCACTTTTCCAAATCACAACGAAAAGCGCGCGTGTTTCACAAGGTCTAGAATTCATTTTACCAGAAAAAAAATGCAATTATTTCACAAACGTTTTGACGTTGTTTGTGTTACACAAATAGTTGCCTCAGCCCGGCAACAATGTCGAGTGTCGAATCACGAGTAAATAAATGGAAATTGTTTCGCAATCGTCAAAAGCCCGAGTTTGTAGAAGTAGCTCTAACTAAAAATGTGTGCCCGCTTGTGGTCTGTGAACTATCAAAGCGCGACCGCTGCATTGTGACTGGTTTAAAGGATTTACCATATGGGTATATAGTCATACGTAAACTCCCCTTCAGCCTCGATCGCTAACAACCCAAACATCGCATTCGGGATCGTCTCGATCCGGCGTGATGGACAGATGCGCAAAATGCAATATAAGCATTATCAACATTTCTGCAATGAATTTGTTCATCCCAAGAGCGAATGCGGATCATTGCATGAATGCTACGTAAGCACATTCCATCACGTATCGGGGGGAGCGTCTTGGGTTGCATGTGTGGTTGCCGGAGGGCGGTTGAATTTGATAGATTGTAGAGAGCGCAAAAATATAATACAGAAGAAGTTGGTGCGAAAATGTAAATATACAAAGTTGTTAAAGAAAGCGAAGACATAATTCTGTTAAAGTGTCAAAAGATAATAAATTCATCTTTTACTATTTATTACCTTCTTCCGGCTATCTAATTCCAGAATCCGTTAAGAACCTTTGCCTGTAGCTGCTCCTGCACATGCAAGATGGAAACGAAATCAGTGAGAAATGCTAAGGTTCCGAAACGATACGTCGGATTTGGATTGCCGGTAGAGTTCTATGATCTGGTCCCAATATCAAGCATGACATCGCACTCTAGACGACCCTGGAAGGCATTTAACGAATGTACTGGGTGTACAAGTGCAAGAAACGAAAAATCAAAGAACTGGTACACACTAAAATGACGAGTGAAATGTGGCAATAGCACTGCAGAAGTGTCTTTACGATTGAGTGACAAGAGAGATGCAGTAAAATGCATTTAGTTCTCCTGCAAGGGCTACCAATCTTGAAAAACTCGAATCATTTAAGTTCCATCAAAATATCTTGGGACGTACTTGAGGTAATGGGTTCGAGTAAAATAAACTAATTTTCTATTATTTTTTGAACGAAATCGGTCCAGCGGCCTTTTAGTTAGAGACGTTTGTATCCATGGCGTGGGGTATACGCCCCCTATCTGTGACAACTATAGGTTTTAAAAACACAACATTCGTCACACAAGACTGCTGCAACTTGGGGGTTGTCAAAGGATTTCCCTTAAATGTGCTCCGCAAACGATATTCCTCTGGAGGCCCCATACAGGCGAATAATGAAAAAATGTGAAGATTTGAGAGACCAAACTTATGGCCTTCAAGACCCGGCCACTCCCAGTCGTCCTACGCGGACGTCTGAGGAAATTTTTGGAACATTCGAAAGAAAGTCTCTGCGTCGGATATCTGGTAAGACTCTGTGAATAGCTGTCACGATTAAGGCAGCAGCCAGCATGAAGAAACCTCAGTTATTCACTTGCCAGTTCTAAGAAAAAACCCTGGGCCACCTTGCGAAAACATTTCTGAATGGGCGTTTCTCCTGTTTGCATGATGGCGACTGGATAAGAAGACTCATGACAGAAGTTTAAGCTACTGCGAGTGTAGCACATCTAACATCTTAAGTAGCTAGGCCATGGACAAGGGTCGCCGACTCCGAACAATTCGCACAACGAGGGGATGCCCGCTTTTAAAGTGGGTCACTCAAGTGGGGAGGTACCTTAATTAAATTTGTGTGACCGATTGGAGGCAGTCAGCCAAAGGGGAAGGGGCTTATTGTCTGAAGGCCAAGTCCACCCAGGACTGTTGGCCCATTGTAATGGCGAGAGAGATACAGAGAGAGAGCGAGATAGAGATACAGAGAGAGGGAGAGAGAGCTACTGAAAGAGCGAGATGGAGGGAGAGATAGAGAGAGCAACCGAGATAGAGATAGCGAGAGAGAGAACGAGAGAGAGAGATAGATACAGAAAGAGCGAGATGGAGGGAGAGAGAGAGAGAGAGAGAGAGCGATATAAATATGTTTATATAGAGATACAACAAATCTGCAACAAATCTTTATTTGAGAATTTGATTGCCGTTTAAAAAGTGATCATTATTTTTTGCTCCGCATGCGATATCTATGTGCGTATATTTTCAGTAGAGTGATGTTTTTTCATAGAAAACATAATAATTCCCTATAAGAAAAAAAGAAAAAAAGGGATAGCTCCAGCCAGACTTTAACACAGAATCTGCACGAAAGAGTGAGCACAGAGCAATGCAGCAATCCACTCCACCAAAGTACTCGATAACTTCCAAGGGTTGTTTTTCATTCCACGGTCGGTATAGGTATGACATACTTACATGCATAGCGCTTTTCTTTAGGTGATTCTTACCTAAATGAACACTTCCTTGGTTTGCTCTCTTTTCCTTCCGACACGTGTGTGTTCAATCACAATGACTATGTTTTCCACGAATGCTTCACAGTGACACTCAAACCATGGCATACTGTGAAAACGAAATCTTCTTGAGTGAAGTTTATGTTCGATCCCAAAACCACCAGATAACCTTGCACTATGACATCGGTCATAAGAGACCTAAGAGTGTTTATTCTTGGACGTATTCATTCCCAGTAATGCTATAGCTTCTTTTGCAGCTTCTAGCTGCACGGTGGTGTGTAGTTGGAGCAAATCAAAGATTACCTCCATTGCCCTTGGTGCAAAGAGGGCTGTAGACAGGCGGAACCACAACTCTTCAACACAACACACACCTGTTTGCCCATAATTCCTTCAAAATGATCTGAACTTATCCAAAGGCTGAAAGCTCATATTACGAATGTCTTCGAATAAAAATTGTGGAAGGTGACAAAGTGAAGTACATGGATGGAATAAAGAGGGTTTTATTTGAGAAATGGGAAACATAATTAAACGGCTACAAGACAGAAGGGATATTGTGGTATTAGGAGATTTGAATATTGATGGTGGTATAGGCCAATCATAGCAATTTTCACACGCAAAGTATCTTAACTTGTCCAAATGCGAAAACGCGTCTTTGAATTTAAGAGATTGTGAGGAACCACAAATTGAATCAATTTCTTCCTCCATCCAACAATCAACGAAAACACAAACGAATAAAAAGCTCAGATGTCCATAACCCGGGAGTTATATGTGTGGGAGCCGGGCGTGGTCCCCAGAAAAATTAAACACTGAAATCAATCGTTATATGACTTTATTGACTTGAGTCCAAACATCGAGTGAGACTTCGTCTATTATTCTAACCTTTAACACAGAAAACTAACAGGGCTTAAATTAAGACAATATAACAAAAAGAGAACAAAACAGAAGTTGTAGGTTTTACGCATTGGAAGGAAAGGGAGAGAGCACGATATACAACGTTATCGATGGCTTCGGTTGTAACTTGGCTTATGGCGTCCTTCATTTTGTGCACAGCAGCATCATGTGAGTTCCTTGGCATGGCGCGTGCTTGGACAATCGCAAGCACATGGCTTCGGCTTGGCTTGCATCACGCGAGGGCTTAGGCTTGGCTTGGTTTTAGCGCCCTCCATCGATGCACAGCATTATCACGCGAGTGGCTTGGACGCGTGTTTGGATAAGTAGAAACACTGCCAAGCACAGTCTGCACCGAATGCCGATAGTAAGCCATGTTACTCGGGGGTCCACGAATATGTACGTACATTAAGAAACAAAAGTTTGATTTGCGGAAAAAACGGAGAAACACGAAATGTACGTACAAGCACATTACTTGTCTCTTTCTACACTTGTCACTTCTACACTCTTTCTAATGAGTCAGGTAAATACATTATCGACGTACCTATGGTATATAAGTGGTCCATGGTCCGATTAGCTGGGAAAGCAAATAGTGGGGAAGGTATGATATATCACCTGTGAATAATACTTCGCACAAGAAAAGCAGACTAAATTCATGAATTACTACCGTTATAAGGCAAAAAATGCAAACAAAGGGACCGACTGTACCGAAGGAGGAAGAATAATAGGCTAAACAGGGTTTACGAAGCTTTGAAATATGAACATTATCGGGACAAAGTCAATAGGGACATTTTTATACAAAAGTCTAACTATCATAAATCTAAGGTCTAAGATCTGATCCTCGTAAAACATGGAACTCGATCAATGAAATAATGAGAAGGAGGAAGCAAACAACAACTTAAGGGACCTAACAAAAAATTCGAATTAACAAGAGTTCTAATTTTATTGTTTTCGTCTTTTTTATACTTTATTTATTCTGTCTCCTGAAACAACCCAACAGAGCACACAAGGGAGTGTTTTAGAAACAACCATGCGATGATTTCTCCAAACAGAGCTCAATGGCAATGGCCGATAGGATTTATTCGCGCGCACAATGACAACAAGAGCGACTGTGACAAAATTCATTTGGCTCAAGGGCCAGGTGTCGAGGAGCAAACATTCCCATCATACCCCCCATCGGCATTGTCGACCCTCTCTTCGCGTTCGTCTCAGGCGAAGCGAGGTGCAGACATGTGTGCGGCTTCTGGATGACAGAGCTCGAACACACGCGAAAGAGTCGTTGTCTGGCATTATGCGCGAGCATATGAGGGAAAGTGATTCTGATGGCGGATTGGATTCAATTTGTTTTTTGGCTAACCCACCGACAAGCGCCCTCAGAAGTGCTTTGTTCTTTGTAGCCGCTGTAATGTGCTTATGGCTCGTGTCGCTTCACATTGACGAGGGCCGCCAGATGACGCAGACACTGCCGGAGGATGGGTGGGGCCACAAACAGTGGAATCGTTTATTGATCCTGATGGCAGACGGTGAACGGAGACAAACTCGCTGGGGTGAATGTTTTGTATTGAAACGACACGTTATTGCGATCCAGGGGAGCTACTTAGGACGCCGAAAGAGAAATCCACCATGAAAGGTACTCTTGTCAGATATGACAATTAAAAAAGCAAAAAAAACCGTCTGTTCTCTTTAAGAACACTTTATTTGATAATGATTGTCCCCCAACCGACCAGTGTAGCCGTGCTTCATTATCCCAAGTAGATAGTGTTGCCTATCACTTCGGTCATCCTTTTGGATGACCGTGTCCTCACGATCAACGCCATTGTAAGCGAAGCCAACGTCATCGTTGCCTTCTTCGTACTCACCATCCATAAATCTGAGCTCATCACTGCGATAGGTTCGCAGTAACCGAGTAACCATGTAAGGTCCCTTATACGGCTGCTCCAGTTTTCTGGAATCGCCACTTGCTCCAGCTTTGTACTCTTTTAGTACCAGATCGTCTACATCTCACGACACTGGCCTGCGATGTCACCAATCAAACCTGGACTTCTGGTCTGGTTGCACCGGCTGTATGTTCTGCGGGACTGCTGTTCTTCTCAATTTCATCTCTTCTGCGTTCGTAGATCGGATTTTCTCAGAGCCTGAAGCACTTTGTTACCGCGGTCGGTGTACTTGAAGAGCAGCCCATTTGGCTGCGTGTTAAGTCCCCACTATATGACTCTTAGCTCATCAGCCCAGTCCCTTTCGGCCAAACGTGCAGTATTATGCGCCGCCAACTACTGATTTTGCAGTAAATGCGGTGCCCCGATCCGTATATATGGTACTCCGAAGTATCCTGCGCTTCCATTCAGCACAACTCAGCTCAGCCAGTGTGTTCGTCGACTTAACCGGCCTCAAAGCGACGTGTTTAGTGAAATTATCCACCAAAGCAAGAACAAGTTTCGCCGCCTCTTTTCCTCTCGTAAAATGACCAAGATGGTTCAAGTGAACCGTGTCAAACGGTAGGAGTAACCGATCAGTGTTATGCGGCTCTCCCTCTTCCCTCTCTCCTTTCCACTTAGCATATTCACAGTCAACACACGACTTAATTATTTCTCGAGTGAAGACTCGCATCCTCCGGAACCTCTTACGTCGTCATGGCATAACTTAAGGATTGGCCATCGACATGCATGCGACACCACCCATTTTGTGTCCCCATGCACACCTCGGAACAATCGAAGCCCTCTTAGTGTGAACACTTATTCATTATTGTTGCCGCTGTTAAGCGTAGTTTCTTCATGATACCCCTCAGCTTCCCATCTTGCCACTGCATTGTGGCCAACCAATCATCATTCGTGATCTACGATCGAATGTGTTCAAAACGAATAGTGACGCCTCTTCTGTTTCTTCTCCCACTGGGAATCGACTGAGCGCCTCTAAACCGCACTCCTTCTTGGCTGATGAACTGTCACAAAAGTACATCCCTGTAGTGTCTGTCATTACCTTAAACTCCTTGCCTGGGAGGTAGAACCGAAAGCGCTCCACGCTGTCGACGTCTGCTGGCACCTCCAACTCGCAGGAGTGGTACTTTCTTCGGCCGCTTCGGTTCCATTAAGTCTGGGACTCATAAGTTGGAAAAAGTCAAACACACTCACTCCATTATTCAGTCGCTGGCAGATTGTTTCTTGGAAACTCGTGTTGGTATGGACCGCAATGACTTTCTGAACACTCAAGTGTCCAGAAACTCGTGTGGGTATGGACGAAAACACGAACACACGAAAACATCACCAAAGGTATACAGAAGTCATAGCTTGGTCTATTAGGGCCATTATGGCAATCAGAGGTTGAACTGATCAATCGACGATGCCAGGTATGCAAAAATTCGTGAAAATTCAGATGTCATGAAATGCAGCCCAGCTTGTCGGAATCGGTTAGTGCACCGAAGTGCAGTTGCAATTTCAGGAAGCAGTCAGTCAGTTATCAGTTGGTCAGCTTGCTCGTGCTTGTAGTCAATTCTTGTTGGTAGGGCCTCTTGTGGCCATCGTCGAGGAGACACTTTATTTTCGGACAGCAGACGCGCTCTTTCGCACAGCACACGCGCTTTAGGTGCGTTTTAAGAAGACTACACGTGTGTTGTTTTTTTCATACAATGTCGTGATTTTACGCTGTCGCTGATTCGAATGCGAGAAACGCGCTGAAAAATCGAAGACCTAACTACTCGTATCTACCTAACAGTCCCTGAAACTAGCTGAATATGTGCCTATGTAGCTGTCTACATGTATACCTAATAACTCTAACTGTGTTTGTGTAAGAAACTAGCTACCTATCCACTGATCTACTCACTGTTTGTCTCAAGCTAACTGAAACTATGCTCATGCTAGCATGTGACATTGCGAGCGAGAGTCATGACTCAATATTCGAATTCATTTAAAAGCCATTCAGATTGTGTATGAATAGGAGAAAATACAAAGAAAACGAATAAGAAATGGTTTGAGATACCCTTGTTGTGTACTTCTTGCTTTGTTGTTCAGCTTTGTCTAGACTTCTGTCGGCCTCTTGTGACCCGGCATGTGATGTGGGGATCCTTGATGAGCTGCTTGTCACAACAGACAATGATGGGCCGCTTGTGGCCAATACCGAACCCAACCGTACCGTAATCCATGAGGGCAGAGGTGGCCTGAGTATAAAGCGCAAACAAACAAACGGACTGTAATCCAGCAGGGCGAATCTGGAAGGTGGTCCGAAAATAGTGGCTCATAGGTGCACGCAAACATATGCCGACGGGCTATTGGTGTGTCAATCGAAGTTGCATCTGGCGACAGCAGATGCAAGACTGAAATTGGAATGAAAATGTTCAAGTCAACCAAAAAATGACTGAACCGAGCCGTGGTACCCGTGGACAGAGGTAGTCCGAGAATAAATCCGACTCACGCACGCTGCAAGTGTTCGAGTATCTGGAAAGTATGCATGGCTGTACCGCAGTTCATAGCTCTAACCGGCCATGATGTTGGGGAGGGGTTGATATGATCACCGGGTGTGAGGGCGTGGTGGCGGGAGGGGGTCACATACGTGTGACCGGGTGAGTACACTCATGAGCAGAGAGAGAAAAAAAATGTTGTCCGATGTGCACCCCCCAACGACCAAAAACAGACTGAGATCGCTCCCACGTCGAGTACGCCCTTATATAGCCTCGGGTACCCCACCGACCAGGTATCAAATTTTTCAATATTTTCCTATTTTTTGGTGTGTTTTCTCAGAATTTTCCCGGGTTTTTGGATTTTCTTATATTGACGGTCTGGGTGTGTTGGGGCGGTGGTGGAGGGACGTCTTGCGTGTGATTTTAAGCCCTTGTGCCCTCCGAGAGGCAGTTTGTATGGGTTTTGGGGCGATATGAAGTGAAAAAGTATGGCTTTTTGACGTTCTTGATTTGATTTCGCGTGAATATTCGAGGAATCGAGTTTTGAGTGCAGAAGGAGGGTATTCTGTGATGCGTCGTTGTTTGGGACGAAGAGCCCCACTAGCCATATTGTCTGTTCTTCGTTCCCGCGTCTCCGGTTACCTTGAGCAAGATTGCATGAATCAGTCCAAAGAAAAGAAAGTACATTGAAATGAAAAATGGCTGATAACTCGAGGAAGGTATGAAAATGTGTGAGAGAGCTGTCCCCAAAGAACTCCACGGTAAAAAGGCAAACCTTGGCCGACATTTCGTCATTTACAGATCATAAAACACCTACAACATTTCATTAGTCTCTCCATGTGCAATTGTAAGCTCTTACTGAACACCTATCACCCACTCCACAAATTCAACCTCGTCTCATTTTCGTATTTCCGCTCCGATTTCTTTCAAATTTTCGATGACACATCACCCTCCCCCTTCAGTCACTCCATACCATCATATTTTCTCTACAAACGCCTCATGATTCATGATTTTTGGCAAAACCAAATTTTTGAAGATGTGCACACTCACAGCAGAGAAAGTCGACTCAATTCATTTCGCAATTTTCTACGTTTTTCTGGTGAAATTGTGAATATTTTTTCTATTTTCCAAGAAAACGTGAAATTTTGAGAGAATTTTTTTTAATGGTGGCTTTAGCTGTCTCTTCGCTGATTTCATCAATTTCAAGTAGTTTTCTGGTTTCAACTGACGTCAGTCTGGCAACGGCTGAAGTGGGTGTCTCTGCTTGTTGAGTGCTCATTTCGCACGTGGAACTCACACGAAAAACCAGATTTATGTACCGGCTCCGGTTGGGCGGACGAATCGGTACGATCGAGGTCATGTTGGTCTGAGATGTATGGAGCGGTATAGAACCACTGTAGAAAACAGTATGGTCAGTGGTATGTGGGCAAAGGTAGCTGTGGTTGTGTCCCGAAAGTCATGTCGGCCCATACAGACACGAGTTTCGGGACACTGGGGTGTCCCGAAATTCATGTCGGCCCATACCGACACGAGTTTCGGGACACTGGGGTGTCCCGAAAGTCATGTCGGCCCATACCGACACGAGTTTCGGGACACTGGGGTGTCCCGAAATTCATGTCGGCCCATACCGACACGAGTTTCGGGACACTGGGGTGTCCCGAAAGTCATGTCGGCCCATACCGACACGAGTTTCGGGACACTGGGGTGTCCCGAAAGTCATGTCGGCCCATACCGACACGAGTTTCGGGACACTGGGGTGTCCCGAAAGTCATGTCGGCCCATACCGACACGAGCTTCGGGACACTGGGGTGTCCCGAAAGTCATGTCGGCCCATACCGACACGAGTTTCGGGACACTGGGGTGTCCCGAAAGTCATGTCGGCCCATACCGACACGAGTTTCGGGACACTGGGGTGTCCCGCATACCGACACGAGTTTCGGGACACTGGGGACACTGGGGTGTCCCGAAAGTCATGTCGGCCCATACCGACACGAGTTTCGGGACACTGGGGTATGGCCCGAATGTCATGTCGGCCCATACCGACACGAGTTTCGGGACACTGGGGTATGGCCCGAATGTCATGTCGGCCCATACCGACACGAGTTTCGGGACACTGGGGTATGGCCCGAATGTCATGTCGGCCCATACCGACACGAGTTTCGGGACACTGGGGTATGGCCCGAATGTCATGTCGGCCCATACCGACACGAGTTTCGGGACACTGGGGTATGGCCCGAATGTCATGTCGGCCCATACCGACACGAGTTTCGGGACACTGGGGTATGGCCCGAATGTCATGTCGGCCCATACCGACACGAGTTTCGCGACACTGGGGTATGGCCCGAATGTCATGTCGGCCCATACCGACACGAGTTTCGGGACACTGGGGTATGGCCCGAATGTCATGTCGGCCCATACGGACACTGGGGTATGGCCCGAATGTCATGTCGGCCCATACCGACACGAGTTTCGGGACACAGGGGTATGGCCCGAATGTCATGTCGGCCCATACCGACACGAGTTTCGGGACACTGGGGTATGGCCCGAATGTCATGTCGGCCCATACCGACACGAGTTTCGGGACACTGGGGTATGGCCCGAATGTCATGTCGGCCCATACCGACACGAGTTTCGGGACACTGGGGTATGGCCCGAATGTCATGTCGGCCCATACCGACACGAGTTTCGGGACACTGGGGTATGGCCCGAATGTCATGTCGGCCTATACCGACACGAGTTTCGGGACACTGGGGTATGGCCCGAATGTCATGTCGGCCCATACCGACACGAGTTTCGGGACACTGGGGTATGGCCCGAATGTCATGTCGGCCCATACCGACACGAGTTTCGGGACACTGGGGTATGGCCCGAATGTCATGTCGGCCCATACCGACACGAGTTTCGGGACACTGGGGTATGGCCCGAATGTCATGTCGGCCCATACCGACACGAGTTTATGGACACTGGGGTATGGCCCGAATGTCATGTCGGCCCATACCGACACGAGTTTCGGGACACTGGGGAGTCCCGAATGTCATGTCGGCCCATACCGACACGAGTTTCGGGCACTGGGGTATGGCCCGAATGTCATGTCGGCCCATACCGACACGAGTTTCGGAACACTGCGGTATGGCCCTAATGTCACGTCGGCCCATACCGACACGAGTTTCGGGACACTGGGGTATGGCCCGAATGTCATGTCGGCCCATACCGACACGAGTTTCGGGACACTGGGGTATGGCCCGAATGTCATGTCGGCCCATACCGACACGAGTTTCGGGACACTGGGGTATGGCCCGAATGTCATGTCGGCCCATACCGACACGAGTTTCGGGACACTGGGGTATGGCCCAAATGTCATGTCGGCCCATACCGACACGAGTTTCGGGACACTGGGGTATGGCCCGAATGTCATGTCGGCCCATACGGACACTGGGGTATGGCCCGAATGTCATGTCGGCCCATACCGACACGAGTTTCGGGACACTGGGGTATGGCCCGAATGTCATGTCGGCCCATACCGACACGAGTTTCGGGACACTGGGGTATGGCCCGAATGTCATGTCGGCCCATACCGACACGAGTTTCGGGACACTGGGGTATGGCCCGAATGTCATGTCGGCCCATACCAACACGAGTTTCGGGACACTGGGGTATGGCCCGAATGTCATGTCGGCCCATACCGACACGAGTTTCGGGACACTGGGGTATGGCCCGAATGTCATGTCGGCCCATACCGACACGAGTTTCGGGACACTGGGGTATGGCCCGAATGTCATGTCGGCCCATACCGACACGAGTTTCGGGACACTGGGGTATGGCCCGAATGTCATGTCGGCCCATACCGACACGAGTTTCGGGACACTGGGGTATGGCCCGAATGTCATGTCGGCCCATACCGACACGAGTTTCGGGACACTGGGGTGTCCCGAAAGTCATGTCGGCCCATACCGACACGAGTTTCGGGACACTGGGGTGTCCCGAAAGTCATGTCGGCCCATACCGACACGAGTTTCGGGACACTGGGGTGTCCCGAAAGTCATGTCGGCCCATACCGACACGAGTTTCGGGACACTGGGGTGTCCCGAAAGTCATGTCGGCCCATACCGACACGAGCTTCGGGACACTGGGGTGTCCCGAAAGTCATGTCGGCCCATACCGACACGAGTTTCGGGACACTGGGGTGTCCCGCAAGTCATGTCGGCCCATACCGACACGAGTTCCATACCGACACGAGTTTCGGGACACTGGGGTGTCCCGAAAGTCATGTGTCCCGAAAGTCATGTGTCCCGAAAGTCATGTCGGCCCATACCGACACGAGTTTCGGGACACTGGGGTGTCCCGAAAGTCATGTCGACCCATACCGACACGAGTTTCGGGACACTGGGGTGTCCCGAAAGTCATGTCGGCCCATACCGACACGAGTTTCGGGACACTGGGGTGTCCCGAAAGTCATGTCGGCCCATACCGACACGAGTTTCGGGACACTGGGGTGTCCCGAAAGTCATGTCGGCCCATACCGACACGAGTTTCGGGACACTGGGGTGTCCCGAAAGTCATGTCGGCCCATACCGACACGAGTTTCGGGACACTGGGGTGTCCCGAAAGTCATGTCGGCCCATACCGACACGAGTTTCGGGACACTGGGGTGTCCCGAAAGTCATGTCGGCCCATACCGACACGAGTTTCGGGTCATTGGGGTGTCCCGAAAGTCATGTGTCCCGAAAGTCATGTCGGTTTCGGGACACTGGGGTGTCCCGAAAGTCATGTCGGCAAATACCGACACGAGTTTCGGGACACTGGGGTGTCCCGAAAGTCATGTCGGCCCATACCGACACGAGTTTCGGGACACTGGGGTGTCCCGAAAGTCATGTCGGCCCATACAGACACGAGTTTCGGGACACTGGGGTGTCCCGAAAGTCATGTCGGCAAATACCGACACGAGTTTCGGGACACTGGGGTGTCCCGAAAGTCATGTCGGCCCATACCGACACGAGTTTCGGGACACTGGGGTGTCCCGAAAGTCATGTCGGCCCATACCGACACGAGTTTCGGGACACTGGGGTGTCCCGAAAGTCATGTCGGCCCATACAGACACGAGTTTCGGGACACTGGGGTGTCCCGAAAGTCATGTCGGCCCATACCGACACGAGTTTCGGGACACTGGGGTGTCCCGAAAGTCATGTCGGCCCATACCGACACGAGTTTCGGGACACTGGGGTGTCCCGAAAGTCATGACGGCCCATACCGACACGAGTTTCGGGACACTGGGGTGTCCCGAAAGTCATGGCGGCCCATACCGACACGAGTTTCGGGACACTGGGGTGTCCCGAAAGTCATGTCGGCTCATACACTGGGGTGTCCCGAAAGTCATGTCGTCCCATACCGACACTGGGGTGTCCCAAAAGTCATGTCGGCCCATACCGACACGAGTTTCGGGACACTGGGGTGTCCCGAAAGTCATGTCGGCCCATACCGACACGAGTTTCGGGACACTGGGGTGTCCCGAAAGTCATGTCGGCCCATACCGACACGAGTTTCGGGACACTGGGGTGTCCCGAAAGTCATGTGTCCCGAAAGTCATGTCCGCCCATACCGACACGAGTTTCGGGACACTGGGGTGTCCCGAAAGTCATGTCGGCCCATACCGACACGAGTTTCGGGACACTGGGGTGTCCCGAAAGTCATGTCGGCCCATACCGACACGAGTTTCGGGACACTGGGGTGTCCCGAAAGTCATGTCGGCCCATACCGACACGAGTTTCGGGACACTGGGGTGTCCCGAAAGTCATGTCGGCCCATACCGACACGATTTTCGGGACACTGGGGTGTCCCGAAGGTCATGTCGGCTCATACACTGGTGTGTCCCGAAAGTCATGTCGTCCCATACCGACACTGGGGTGTCCCGAAAGTCATGTCGGCCCATACCGACACGAGTTTCGGGACACTGGGGTGTCCCAAAAGTCATGTCGGCCCATACCGACACGAGTTTCGGGACACTGGGGTGTCCCGAAAGTCATGTCGGCCCATACCGACACGAGTTTCGGGACACTGGGGTGTCCTGATAGTCATGTCGGCCCATACCGACACGAGTTTCGGGACACTGGGGTGTCCTGATAGTCATGTCGGCCCATACCGACACGAGTTTCGGGACACTGGGGTGTCCCGAAAGTCATGTCGGCCCATACCGACACGACACATTTCCCGAAAGTAATGTCGGCCCATACCGACACGAGTTTCGGGACACTGGGGTGTCCCGAAAGTCATGTCGGCCCATACCGACACGAGTTTCGGGACACTGGGGTGTCCCGAAAGTCATGTCGGCCCATACCGACACGAGTTTCGGGACACTGGGGTGTCCCATACCCCCACACCGACACGAGTTTCGGGACAGTGGGGTGTCCCGAAAGTCATGTCGGCCCATACCGACACGAGTTTCGGGACACTGGGGTGTCCCGAAAGTCATGTCGGCCCATACCGACACGAGTTTCGGGACACTGGGGTGTCCCGAAAGTCATGTCGGCCCATACCGACACGAGTTTCGGGACACTGGGGTGTCCCGAAAGTCATGTCGGCCCATCCCGACACGAGTTTCGGGACACTGGGGAGTCCCGAAAGCCATGTCGGCCCATACCGACACGAGTTTCGGGACACTGGGGTGTCCCGAAAGTCATGTCGGCCCATACCGACACGAGTTTCGGGACACTGGGGTGTCCCGATAGTCATGTCGGGCCATACCGACACGAGTTTCGGGACACTGGGGTGTCCCGAAAGTCATGTCGGCCCATATCGACACGAGTTTCGGGACACTGGGGTGTCCCGAAAGTCATGTCGGCCCATACCGACACGAGTTTCGGGACACTAGGGTGTCCCGAAAGTCATGTCGGCCCATACCGACACGAGTTTCGGGACACTGGGGTGTCCATAAAGTCATGTCGGCCCAAAGTCATGTCGGCCCATACCGACACGAGTTTCGGGACACTGGGTGTCCCGAAACACCCCAGTGTCCCGAAACTCGTGTCGGTATGGGCCGACATGACTTTCGGGACACCCTAGTGTCCCGACACCCCAGTGTCCCGAAACTCGTGTCGGTATGGGCCGACATGACTTTCGGGACACCCCAGTGTCCCGAAACTCGTGTCGGTATGGAACTCGTGTCGGTATGGGCCGACATGACTTTCGGGACACCCCAGTGTCCCGAAACTCGTGTCGGTATGGGCCGACATGACTTTCGGGACACCCCAGTGTCCCGAAACTCGTGTCGGTATGGGCCGACATGACTTTCGGGACACCCCAGTGTCCCGAAACTCGTGTCGGTATGGGCCGACATGACTTTCGGGACACCCCAGTGTCCCTAAACTCGTGTCGGTATGGGCCGACATGAATTTCGGGACACCCCAGTGTCCCGAAACTCGTGTCGGTATGGGCCGACATGACTTTCGGGACACCCCAGTGTCCCGAAACTCGTGTCGGTATGGGCCGACATGACTATCGGGACACCCCAGTGTCCCGAAACTCGTGTCGGTATGGGCCGACATGACTTTCGGGACAGCCCAGTGTCCCGAAACTCGTGTCGGTATGGGCCGACATGACTTTTGGGACACCCCAGTGTCCCGAAACTCGTGTCGGTATGGGCCGACATGACTTTCGGGACACCCCAGTGTCAGTATGGGACGACATGACTTTCGGGACACCCCAGTGTATGAGCCGACATGACTTTCGAGACACCCCAGTGTCCCGAAACTCGTGTCGGTATGGGCCGACATGACTTTCGGGACACCCCAGTGTCCCGAAACTCGTGTCGGTATGGGCCGACATGACTTTCGGGACACCCCAGTGTCCCGAAACTCGTGTCGTTATGGGCCGACATGACTTTCGGGACACCCCAGTGTCCCGAAACTCGTGTCGGTATGGGCCGACATGACTTTCGGGACACCCCAGTGTCCCGAAACTCGTGTCGGTATGGGCCGACATGACTTCCGGGACACCCCAGTGTCCCGAAACTCGTGTCGGTATGGGCCGACATGACTTTCGGGACACCCCAGTGTCCCGAAACTCGTGTCGGTATGGGCCGACATGACTTTCGGGACACCCCAGTGTCCCGAAACTCGTGTCGGTATGGGCCGACATGACTTTCGGGACACCCCAGTGTCCCGAAACTCGTGTCGGTATGGGCCGACATGGCTTTCGGGACACCCCAGTGTCCCGAAACTCGTGTCGGTATGGGCCGACATGACTTTCGGGACACCCCAGTGTCCCGAAACTCGTGTCGGTATGGAACTCGTGTCGGTATGGGCCGACATGACTTTCGGGACACCCCAGTGTCCCGAAACTCGTGTCGGTATGGGCCGACATGACTTTCGGGACACCCCAGTGTCCCGAAACTCGTGTCGGTATGGGCCGACATGACTTTCGGGACACCCCAGTGTCCCTAAACTCGTGTCGGTATGGGCCGACATGAATTTCGGGACACCCCAGTGTCCCGAAACTCGTGTCGGTATGGGCCGACATGACTTTCGGGACACCCCAGTGTCCCGAAACTCGTGTCGGTATGGGCCGACATGACTTTCGGGACACCCCAGTGTCCCGAAACTCGTGTCGGTATGGGCCGACATGGCTTTCGGGACACCCCAGTGTCCCGAAACTCGTGTCGGTATGGGCCGACATGACTTTCGGGACACCCCAGTGTCCCGAAACTCGTGTTGGTATGAGCCGACATGACTTTCGGGACACCCCAGTGTCCCGAAACTCGTGTCGGTATGGGCCGACATGACTTTCGGGACACCCCAGTGTCCCTAAACTCGTGTCGGTATGGGCCGACATGACTTTCGGGACACCCCAGTGTCCCGAAACTCGTGTCGGTATGGGCCGACATGACTTTCGGGACACCCCAGTGTAACGAAACTCGTGTCGGTATGGGCCGACATGACTATCGGGACACCCCAGTGTCCCGAAACTCGTGTCGGTATGGGCCGACATGACTTTCGGGACAGCCCAGTGTCCCGAAACTCGTGTCGGTATGGGCCGACATGACTTTTGGGACACCCCAGTGTCCCGAAACTCGTGTCGGTATGGGCCGACATGACTTTCGGGACACCCCAGTGTCGGTATGGGACGACATGACTTTCGGGACACCCCAGTGTCCCGAAACTCGTGTCGGTATGGGCCGACATGACTTTCGGGACACCCCAGTGTCCCGAAACTCGTGTCGGTATGGGCCGACATGACTTTCGGGACACCCCAGTGTCCCGAAACTCGTGTCGGTATCTGCCGACATGACTTTCGGGACACCCCAGTGTCCCGAAACTCGTGTCGGTATGGGCCGACATGACTTTCGGGACACCCCAGTGTCCCGAAACTCGTGTCGGTATGCGCCGACATGACTTTCGGGACACCCCAGTGTCCCGAAACTCGTGTCGGTATGGGCCGACATGACTTTCGGGACACCCCAGTGTCCCGAAACTCGTGTCGGTATGGGCCGACATGACTTTCGGGACACCCCAGTGTCCCTAAACTCGTGTCGGTATGGGCCGACATAACTTTCGGGACACCCCAGTGTCCCGAAACTCGTGTCGGTATGGGCCGACATGACTTTCGGGACACCCCAGTGTAACGAAACTCGTGTCGGTATGGGCCGACATGCCTAACGGGACACCCCAGTGTGCCGAAACTCGTGTCGGTATGGGCCGACATGACTTTCGGGACAGCCCAGTGTCCCGAAACTCGTGTCGGTATGGGCCGACATGACTTTTGGGACACCCCAGTGTCCCGAAACTCGTGTCGGTATGGGCCGACATGACTTTCGGGACACCCCAGTGTCAGTATGGGACGACATGACTTTCGGGACACCCCAGTGTATGAGCCGACATGACTTTCGAGACACCCCAGTGTCCCGAAACTCGTGTCGGTATGGGCCGACATGACTTTCGGGACACCCCAGTGTCCCGAAACTCGTGTCAGTATGGGCCGACATGACTTTTGGGACACCCCAGTGTCCCGAAACTCGTGTCGGTATGGGCCGACATGACTTTCGGGACACCCCAGTGTCAGTATGGGACGACATGACTTTCGGGACACCCCAGTGTCCCGAAACTCGTGTCGGTATGGGACGCCATGACTTTCGGGACACCCCAGTGTATGAGCCGACATGACTTTCGGGACACCCCAGTGTCCCGAAACTCGTGTCGGTATGGGCCGACATGACTTTCGGGACACCCCAGTGTCCCGAAACTCGTGTCGGCATGGGCCGACATGACTTTCGGGACACATGACTTTCGGGACACCCCAGTGTCCCGAAACTCGTGTCGGTATGGGCCGACATGACATGAAACTCGTGTCGGTATGGGCCGACATGACTTTCGGGACACCCCACTGTCCCGAAACTCGTGTCGGTATGGGCCGACATGACTTTTGGGACACCCCAGTGTCGGTATGGGACGACATGACTTTCGGGACACCCCAGTGTATGAGCCGACATGACTTTCGGGACACCCCAGTGTCCCGAAACTCGTGTCGGTATGGGCCGACATGACTTTCGGGACACCCCAGTGTCCCGAAACTCGTGTCGGTATGGGCCGACATGACTTTCGGGACACCCCAGTGTCCCGAAACTCGTGTCGGTATGGGCCGACATGACTTTCGGGACACCCCAGTGTCCCGAAACTCGTGTCTGTATGGGCCGACATGACTTTCGGGACACCCCAGTGTCCCGAAACTCGTGTCTGTATGGGCCGACATGACTTTCGGGACACCCCAGTGTCCCGAAACTCGTGTCGGTATGGGCCGACATGACTTTCGGGACACCCCATTTGTCCCCAAACTCGTGTCGGTATTTGCCGACATGACTTTCGGGACACCCCAGTGTCCCGAAACTCGTGTCGCTATGGGCCGACATGACTTTCGGGACACCCCAGTGTCCCGAAACTCGTGTCGGTATGGGCCGACATGACTTTCGGGACACCCCAGTGTCCCGAAACTCGTGTCGGTATGGGCCGACATGACTTTCGGGACACCCCAGTGTCCCGAAACTCGTGTCGGTATGGGCCGACATGACTTTCGGGACACCCCAATGTCCCGAAACTCGTGTCGGTATGGGCCGACATGACTTTCGGGACACCCCAGTGTCCCGAAACTCGTGTCGGTATGGGCCGACATGACTTTCGGGTCACCCCAGTGTCCCGAAACTCGTGTCGGTATGGGCCGACATGACTTTCGGGACACCCCAGTGTCGGTATGGGACGACATGACTTTCGGGACACCCCAGTGTATGAGCCGGCATGACTTTTGGGACACCCCAGTGTCGGTATGGGACGACATGACTTTCGGGACACCCCAGTGTCCCGAAACTCGTGTCGGTATGGGCCGACATGACTTTCGGGACACCCCAGTGTCCCGAAACTCGTGTCGGTATGGGCCGACATGACTTTCGGGACACATGACTTTCGGGACACCCCAGTGTCCCGAAACTCGTCTCGGTATGGGCCGACATGACTTTCGGGACACCCCACTGTCCCGAAACTCGTGTCGGTATGGGCCGACATGACTTTTGGGACACCCCAGTGTCGGTATGGGACGACATGACTTTCGGGACACCCCAGTGTATGAGCCGACATGACTTTCGGGACACCCCAGTGTCCCGAAACTCGTGTCGGTATGGGCCGACATGACTTTCGGGACACCCCAGTGTCCGGTATGGGCCGACATGACATTCGGGACACCCCAGTGTCCCGAAACTCGTGTCGGTATGGGCCGACATGACTTTCGGGACACCCCAGTGTCCCGAAACTCGTGTCGGTATGGGCCGACATGACTTTCGGGACACCCCAGTGTCCCGAAACTCGTGTCGGTATGGGCCGACATGACTTTCGGGACACCCCAGTGTCCCGAAACTCGTGTCACCCCAGTGTCCCGAAACTCGTGTCGGTATTTGCCGACATGACTTTCGGGACACCCCAGTGTCCCGAAACTCGTGTCGGTATTTGCCGACATGACTTTCGGGACACCCCAGTGTCCCGAAACTCGTGTCGGTATGGGCCGACATGACTTTCGGGACACCCCAGTGTCCCGAAACTCGTGTCGGTATGGGCCGACATGACTTTCGGGACACCCCAGTGTCCCGAAACTCGTGTCGGTATGACTATCAGGACACCCCGAAACTCGTGTCGGTATGGGCCGACATGACTTTCGGGACACCCCAGTGTCCCGAAACTCGTGTCGGTATGGGCCGACATGACTTTCGGGACACCCCAGTGTCGGTATGGGACGACATGACTTTCGGGACACCCCAGTGTATGAGCCGACATGACTTTTGGGACACCCCAGTGTCGGTATGGGACGACATGACTTTCGGGACACCCCAGTGTATGAGCCGACATGACTTTCGGGACACCCCAGTGTCCCGAAACTCGTGTCGGTATGGGCCGACATGACTTTCGGGACACCCCAGTGTCCCGAAACTCGTGTCGGTATGGGCCGACATGACTTTCGGGACACCCCAGTGTCCCGAAACTCGTGTCTGTATGGGCCGACATGACTTTCGGGACACCCCAGTGTCCCGAAACTCGTGTCGGTATGGGCCGACATGACTTTCGGGACACCCCAGTGTCCCGAAACTCGTGTCGGTATTTGCCGACATGACTTTCGGGACACCCCAGTGTCCCGAAACTCGTGTCGGTATTTGCCGACATGACTTTCGGGACACCCCAGTGTCCCGAAACTCGTGTCGGTATGGGCCGACATGACTTTCGGGACACCCCAGTGTCCCGAAACTCGTGTCGGTATGGGCCGACATGACTTTCGGGACACCCCAGTGTCCCGAAACTCGTGTCGGTATGACTATCAGGACACCCCGAAACTCGTGTCGGTATGGGCCGACATGACTTTCGGGACACCCCAGTGTCCCGAAACTCGTGTCGGTATGGGCCGACATGACTTTCGGGACACCCCAGTGTCGGTATGGGACGACATGACTTTCGGGACACCCCAGTGTATGAGCCGACATGACTTTTGGGACACCCCAGTGTCGGTATGGGACGACATGACTTTCGGGACACCCCAGTGTATGAGCCGACATGACTTTCGGGACACCCCAGTGTCCCGAAACTCGTGTCGGTATGGGCCGACATGACTTTCGGGACACCCCAGTGTCCCGAAACTCGTGTCGGTATGGGCCGCCATGACTTTCGGGACACCCCAGTGTCCCGAAACTCGTGTCGGTATGGGCCGTCATGACTTTCGGGACACCCCACACGAGTTTCGGGACACTGGGGTGTCCCGAAAGTCATGTCGGCCCACACACAGTCATGTCGAGCCCATACCGACCCATACCGTTTCGGGACACTGGGGTGTCCCGGGACACTGGGGTGTCCCGAAAGTCATGTCGGCCCATACCGACACGAGTTTCGGGACACTGGGGTGTCCCGAATGTCATGTCGGCCCATACCGACACGAGTTTCGGGACACTGGGGTGTCCCGAATGTCATGTCGGCCCATACCGAATGTCATGTCGGCCAATACCGACACGAGTTTCGGGACACTGGGGTGTCCCGAATGTCATGTCGGCCAATACCGACACGAGTTTCGGGACACTGGGGTGTCCCGAAAGTCATGTCGGCCCATACCGACACGAGTTTCGGGACACTGGGGTGTCCCGAAAGTCATGTCGGCCCATACCGACACGAGTTTCGGGACACTGGGGTGTCCCGAAAGTCATGTCGGCCCATGCCGACACGAGTTTCGGGACACTGGGGTGTCCCGAAAGTCATGTCAGCCCATACCGACACGAGTTTCGGGACACTGGGGTGTCCCGAAAGTCATGTCGGCCCATACCGACACGAGTTTCGGGACACTGGGGTGTATCAGATTCGGTTAGTACACACACGAAAACATCACCAAAGGTGTATACAAGCCATAGTTTGGTCTATTAGGGCCATTATGGCAGTCAGAGGTTGAACTGCCTAAAGGCCTCACATCGACGATGCCAGGTATGCAAAAGTACGTGAAAATTTCGATGTCCTGAAATGCAGCCCAGCGTATCAGAATCGGTTAATACACATACGAAAACATCACCAAAGGTGTATACAAGCCATAGTTTGGTCTATTAGGGCCATTATGGCAGTCAGAGGTTGAACTGCCTAAAGGCCTCACATCGACGATGCCAGGTATGCCAAAGTACGTGAAAATTTCGATGTCCTGAAATTCAGCCCAGCGTATCAGAATCGGTTAATACACACACGAAAACATCACCAAAGGTGTATATAAGCCATCGTTTGGTCAGAGGTTGAACTGCCTAAAGGCCTCACATCGACGATGCCAGGTATGCAAAAGTACGTGAAAATTTCGATGTCTCGAAATGCTGCCCAGAGTATCAGAATCGGTTAGTACACACACAAAAACATCACCAAAGGTGTATACAAGCCATCGTTTGGTCTATTAGGGCCATTATGGCAGTCAGAGGTTGAACTGCCTAAAGGCCTCACATCGACGATGTCAGGTATGCAAAAGTACGTGAAAATTTCGATGTCTCAAAATGCTGCCCAGAGTATCAGAATCGGTTAGTACACACACAAAAACATCACCAAAGGTGTATACAAGCCATCGTTTGGTCTATTAGGGCCATTATGGCAGTCAGAGGTTGAACTGCCTAAAGGCCTCACATCGACGAAGCCAGGTATGCAAAAGTACGTGAAAATTTCGATGTCTCGAAATGCTGCCCAGAGTATCAGAATCGGTTAATGCACACACGAAAACATCACCAAAGGTGTACAGAAATCATAGTTTGGTCTGTTAGGGCCATTATGGCAGTCAGAGGTTGAAGTGACCAAAGGCTTCAAATCGACGATGCTGGCTATGCAAAAATACGTGAAAATTCCGATGTCCTGAAATGCAGCCCAACGTATCGGAATCGGTTAATACACGCACGAAAACATCACCAAAGGTGTACAGAAGTCATAGTTTGGTTTATTAGGGCCATTATGGCAGTCAGAGGTTGAAGTGACCAAAGGCTTCAAATCGACGATGCCGGCTATGCAAAAATACGTGAAAATTCCGATGTTCTGAATGCACCCCAACGTATCGGAATCGGTTAATATACACACGAAAACATCACCAAAGGTGTACAGAAGTCATAGTTTGGTCTGTTAGGGCCATTATGGCAGTCAGAGGTTGAAGTGACCAAAGGCTTCAAATCGACGATGCCGGCTATGCAAAAATACGTGAAAATTCCGATGTTCTGAATGCACCCCAACGTATCGGAATCGGTTAATATACACACGAAAACATCACCAAAGGTGTACAGAAGTCATAGTTTGGTCTGTTAGGGCCATTATGGCAGTCAGAGGTTGAAGTGACCAAAGGCTTCAAATCGACGATGCCGGCTATGCAAAAATACGTGAAAATTCCGATGTCCTGAAATGCAGCCCAACGTATCGGAATCGGTTAATACACACACGAAAACATCACCAAAGGTGTACAGAAGTCATAGTTTGGTTTATTAGGGCCATTATGGCAGTCAGAGGTTGAAGTGACCAAAGGCTTCAAATCGACGATGCCGGCTATGCAAAAATACGTGAGAATTCCGATGTCCTGAAATGCAGCCCAACGTATCGGAATCGGTTAATACACACACGAAAACATCACCAAAGGTGTACAGAAGTCACAGTTTGGTCCATTAGGGCCATTATGGCCGTCAGAGGTTGAAGTGACCAAAGGCTTCAAATCGACGATGCCGGCTATGCAAAAATACGTGAAAATTCCGATGTCCTGAAATGCAGCCCAACGTATCGGAATCGGTTAATACACACACGAAAACATCACCAAAGGTGTACAGAAGTCATAGTTTGGTCTATTAGGGCCATTATGGCAGTCAGAGGTTGAAGTGACCAAAGGCTTCAAATCGACGATGCCGGCTATGCAAACATACGTGAAAATTCCGATGTCCTGAAATGCAGCCCAACGTATCGGAATCGGTTAATACACACACGAAAACATCACCAAAGGTGTACAGAAGTCATAGTTTGGTTTATTAGGGCCATTATGGTAGTCAGAGATTGAAGTGACCAAAGGCTTCAAATCGACGATGCCGGCTATGCAAAAATACGTGAAAATTCCGATGTCCTGAAATGCAGCCCAACGTATCGGAATCGGTTAATACACACACGAAAACATCACCAAAGGTGTACAGAAGTCATAGTTTGGTATATTAGGGCCATTATGACAGTCAGAGGTTGAAGTGACCAAAGGCTTCAAATCGACGATGCCGGCTATGCAAAAATACGTGAAAATTCCGATGTCCTGAAATGCAGCCCAACGTATCGGAATCGGTTAATACACACACGAAAACATCACCAAAGGTGTACAGAAGTCACAATTTGGTCCATTAGGGCCATTATGGCCGTCAGAGGTTGAAGTGACCAAAGGCTTCAAATCGACGATGCCGGCTATGCAAAAATACGTGAAAATACCGATGTCCTGAAATGCAGCCCAACGTATCGGAATCGGTTAATACACACACGAAAACATCACCAAAGGTGTACAGAAGTCATAGTTTGGTCCATTAGGGCCATTATGGCCGTCAGAGGTTGAAGTGACCAAAGGCTTCAAATCGACGATGCCGGCTATGCAAAAATACGTGAAAATACCGATGTCCTGAAATGCAGCCCAACGTATCGGAATCGGTTAATACACACACGAAAACATCACCAAAGGTGTACAGAAGTCATAGTTTGGTCTATTAGGGCCATTATGGCAGTCAGAGGTTGAAGTGACCAAAGGCTTCAAATCGACGATGCCGGCTATGCAAAAATACGTGAAAATTCCGATGTCCTGAAATGCAGCCCAACGTATCGGAATCGGTTAATACACACACGAAAACATCACCAAAGGTGTACAGAAGTCATAGTTTGGTCTATTAGGGCCATTATGGCAGTCAGAGGTTGAACTGCCTAAAGGCCTCACATCGACGAAGCCAGGTATGCAAAAGTACGTGAAAATTTCGATGTCTCGAAATGCTGCCCAGAGTATCAGAATCGGTTAATGCACACACGAAAACATCACCAAAGGTGTACAGAAATCATAGTTTGGTCTATTAGGGCCATTATGGCAGTCAGAGGTTGAAGTGACCAAAGGCTTCAAATCGACGATGCCGGCTATGCAAAAATACGTGAAAATTCCGATGTCCTGAAATGCAGCCCAACGTATCGGAATCGGTTAATACACACACGAAAACATCACCAAAGGTGTACAGAAGTCATAGTTTGGTCTATTAGGGCCATTATGGCAGTCAGAGGTTGAAGTGACCAAAGGCTTCAAATCGACGATGCCGGCTATGTAAAAATACGTGAAAATTCCGATGTCCTGAAATGCAGCCCAACGTATCGGAATCGGTTAATACACACACGAAAACATCACCAAAGGTGTACAGAAGTCATAGTTTGGTCTATTAGGGCCATTATGGCAGTCAGAGGTTGAAGTGACCAAAGGCTTCAAATCGACGATGCCCGCTATGCAAAAATACGTGAAAATACCGATGTCCTGAAATGCAGCCCAACGTATCGGAATCGGTTAATACACACACGAAAACATCACCAAAGGTGTACAGAAGTCATAGTTTGGTCCATTAGGGCCATTATGGCCGTCAGAGGTTGAAGTGACCAAAGGCTTCAAATTGACGATGCCGGCTATGCAAAAATACGTGAAAATTCCGATGTCCTGAAATGCAGCCCAACGTATCGGAATCGGTTAATACACACACGAAAACATCACCAAAGGTGTACAGAAGTCATAGTTTGGTCCATTAGGGCCATTATGGCCGTCAGAGGTTGAAGTGACCAAAGGCTTCAAATCGACGATGCCGGCTATGCAAAAATACGTGAAAATACCGATGTCCTGAAATGCAGCCCAACGTATCGGAATCGGTTAATACACACACGAAAACATCACCAAAGGTGTACAGAAGTCATAGTTTGGTCTATTAGGGCCATTATGGCAGTCAGAGGTTGAAGTGACCAAAGGCTTCAAATCGACGATGCCCGCTATGCAAAAATACGTGAAAATACCGATGTCCTGAAATGCAGCCCAACGTATCGGAATCGGTTAATACACACACGAAAACATCACCAAAGGTGTACAGAAGTCATAGTTTGGTCTATTAGGGCCATTATGGCAGTCAGAGGTTGAAGTGACCAAAGGCTTCAAATCGACGATGCCCGCTATGCAAAAATACGTGAAAATACCGATGTCCTGAAATGCAGCCCAACGTACCGGAATCGGTTAATACACACACGAAAACATCACCAAAGGTGTACAGAAGTCATAGTTTGGTCTATTAGGGCCATTATGGCAGTCAGAGGTTGAAGTGACCAAAGGCTTCAAATCGACGATGCCGGCTATGCAAAAATACGTGAAAATTCCGATGTCCTGAAATGCAGCCCAACGTATCAGAATCGGTTAATACACACACGAAAACATCACCAAAGGTGTACAGAAGTCATAGTTTGGTCCATTAGGGCCATTATGGCCGTCAGAGGTTGAAGTGACCAAAGGCTTCAAATCGACGATGCCGGCTATGCAAAAATACGTGAAAATACCGATGTCCTGAAATGCAGCCCAACGTATCGGAATCGGTTAATACACACACGAAAACATCACCAAAGGTGTACAGAAGTCATAGTTTGGTTTATTAGGGCCATTATGGCAGTCAGAGGTTGAAGTGACCAAAGGCTTCAAATCGACGATGCCGGCTATGCATAAATACGTGAAAATACCGATGTCCTGAAATGCAGCCCAACGTATCGGAATCGGTTAATACACACACGAAAACATCACCAAAGGTGTACAGAAGTCATAGTTTGGTCCATTAGGGCCATTATGGCCGTCAGAGGTTGAAGTGACCAAAGGCTTCAAATCGACGATGCCGGCTATGCAAAAATACGTGAAAATACCGATGTCCTGAAATGCAGCCCAACGTATCGGAATCGGTTAATACACACACGAAAACATCACCAAAGGTGTACAGAAGTCATAGTTTGGTCTATTAGGGCCATTATGGCAGTCAGAGGTTGAAGTGACCAAAGGCTTCAAATCGACGATGCCCGCTATGCAAAAATACGTGAAAATACCGATGTCCTGAAATGCAGCCCAACGTATCGGAATCGGTTAATACACACACGAAAACATCACCAAAGGTGTACAGAAGTCATAGTTTGGTCTATTAGGGCCATTATGGCAGTCAGAGGTTGAAGTGACCAAAGGCTTCAAATCGACGATGCCCGCTATGCAAAAATACGTGAAAATACCGATGTCCTGAAATGCAGCCCAACGTATCGGAATCGGTTAATACACACACGAAAACATCACCAAAGGTGTACAGAAGTCATAGTTTGGTCCATTAGGGCCATTATGGCCGTCAGAGGTTGAAGTGACCAAAGGCTTCAAATTGACGATGCCGGCTATGCAAAAATACGTGAAAATTCCGATGTCCTGAAATGCAGCCCAACGTATCGGAATCGGTTAATACAGACACGAAAACATCACCAAAGGTGTACAGAAGTCATAGTTTGGTCCATTAGGGCCATTATGGCAGTCAGAGGTTGAAGTGACCAAAGGCTTCAAATCGACGATGCTGGCTATGCAAAAATACGTGAAAATTCCGATGTCCTGAATGCACCCCAACGTATCGGAATCGGTTAATATACACACGAAAACATCACCAAAGGTGTACAGAAGTCATAGTTTGGTCTGTTAGGGCCATTATGGCAGTCAGAGGTTGAAGTGACCAAAGGCTTCAAATCGACGATGCCGGCTATGCAAAAATACGTGAAAATTCCGATGTCCTGAAATGCAGCCCAACGTATCGGAATCGGTTAATACACACACGAAAACATCACCAAAGGTGTACAGAAGTCATAGTTTGGTCTATTAGGGCCATTATGACAGTCAGAGGTTGAAGTGACCAAAGGCTTCAAATCGACGATGCCGGCTATGCAAAAATACGTGAAAATACCGATGTCCTGAAATGCAGCCCAACGTATCGGAATCGGTTAATACACACACGAAAACATCACCAAAGGTGTACAGAAGTCATAGTTTGGTCTATTAGGGCCATTATGGCAGTCAGAGGTTGAAGTGACCAAAGGCTTCAAATCGACGATGCCGGCTATGCAAAAATACGTGAAAATTCCGATGTCCTGAAATGCAGCCCAACGTATCGGAATCGGTTAATACACACACGAAAACATCACCAAAGGTGTACAGAAGTCATAGTTTGGTCTATTAGGGCCATTATGGCAGTCAGAGGTTGAACTGCCTAAAGGCCTCACATCGACGAAGCCAGGTATGCAAAAGTACGTGAAAATTTCGATGTCTCGAAATGCTGCCCAGAGTATCAGAATCGGTTAATGCACACACGAAAACATCACCAAAGGTGTACAGAAATCATAGTTTGGTCTATTAGGGCCATTATGGCAGTCAGAGGTTGAAGTGACCAAAGGCTTCAAATCGACGATGCCGGCTATGTAAAAATACGTGAAAATTCCGATGTCCTGAAATGCAGCCCAACGTATCGGAATCGGTTAATACACACACGAAAACATCACCAAAGGTGTACAGAAGTCATAGTTTGGTCTATTAGGGCCATTATGGCAGTCAGAGGTTGAAGTGACCAAAGGCTTCAAATCGACGATGCCGGCTATGCAAAAATACGTGAAAATACCGATGTCCTGAAATGCAGCCCAACGTATCGGAATCGGTTAATACACACACGAAAACATCACCAAAGGTGTACAGAAGTCATAGTTTGGTCCATTAGGGCCATTATGGCCGTCAGAGGTTGAAGTGACCAAAGGCTTCAAATTGACGATGCCGGCTATGCAAAAATACGTGAAAATTCCGATGTCCTGAAATGCAGCCCAACGTATCGGAATCGGTTAATACACACACGAAAACATCACCAAAGGTGTACAGAAGTCATAGTTTGGTCTATTAGGGCCATTATGGCAGTCAGAGGTTGAAGTGACCAAAGGCTTCAAATCGACGATGCCGGCTATGCAAAAAGACGTGAAAATACCGATGTCCTGAAATGCAGCCCAACGTATCGGAATCGGTTAATACACACACGAAAACATCACCAAAGGTGTACAGAAGTCATAGTTTGGTCCATTAGGGCCATTATGGCCGTCAGAGGTTGAAGTGACCAAAGGCTTCAAATTGACGATGCCGGCTATGCAAAAATACGTGAAAATTCCGATGTCCTGAAATGCAGCCCAACGTATCGGAATCGGTTAATACACACACGAAAACATCACCAAAGGTGTACAGAAGTCATAGTTTGGTCTATTAGGGCCATTATGGCAGTCAGAGGTTGAAGTGACCAAAGGCTTCAAATCGACGATGCCGGCTATGCAAAAATACGTGAAAATTCCGATGTCACGGAATGCAGCCCAACGTATCGGAATCGGTTAATACACACACGAAAACATCACCAAAGGTGTACAGAAGTCATAGTTTGGTCTATTAGGGCCATTATGGCAGTCAGAGGTTGAAGTGACCAAAGGCTTCAAATCGACGATGCCGGCTATGCAAACATACGTGAAAATTCCGATGTCCTGAAATGCAGCCCAACGTATCGGAATCGGTTAATACACACACGAAAACATCACCAAAGGTGTACAGAAGTCACAATTTGGTCCATTAGGGCCATTATGGCCGTCAGAGGTTGAAGTGACCAAAGGCTTCAAATCGACGATGCCGGCTATGCACAAATACGTGAAAATTCCGATGTCCTGAAATGCAGCCCAACGTATCGGAATCGGTTAATACACACACGAAAACATCACCAAAGGTGTACAGAAGTCATAGTTTGGTCTATTAGGGCCATTATGGCAGTCAGAGGTTGAAGTGACCAAATTCTTCAAATCGACGATGCCGGCTATGCAAAAATACGTGAAAATTCCGATGTCCTGAAATGCAGCCCAACGTATCGGAATCTGTTAATACACACACGAAAACATCACCAAAGGTGTACAGAAGTCATAGTTTGGTCTATTAGGGCCATTATGGCAGGCAGAGGTTGAAGTGACCAAAGGCTTCAAATCGACGATGCCGGCTATGCAAAAATACGTGAAAATTCCGATGTCCTGAAATGCAGCCCAACGTATCGGAATCGGTTAATACACACACGAAAACATCACCAAAGGTGTACAGAAGTCATAGTTTGGTCTATTAGGGCCATTATGGCAGTCAGAGGTTGAAGTGACCAAAGGCTTCAAATCGACGATGCCGGCTATGCAAAAATACGTGAAAATTCCGATGTCCTGAAATGCAGCCCAACGTATCGGAATCGGTTAATACACACACGAAAACATCACCAAAGGTGTACAGAAGTCATAGTTTGGTCCATTAGGGCCATTATGGCCGTCAGAGGTTGAAGTGACCAAAGGCTTCAAATTGACGATGCCGGCTATGCAAAAATACGTGAAAATTCCGATGTCCTGAAATGCAGCCCAACGTATCGGAATCGGTTAATACACACACGAAAACATCACCAAAGGTGTACAGAAGTCATAGTTTGGTCTATTAGGGCCATTATGGCAGGCAGAGGTTGAAGTGACCAAAGGCTTCAAATCGACGATGCCGGCTATGCAAAAATACGTGAAAATTCCGATGTCCTGAAATGCAGCCCAACGTATCGGAATCTGTTAATACACACACGAAAACATCACCAAAGGTGTACAGAAGTCATAGTTTGGTCTATTAGGGCCATTATGGCAGGCAGAGGTTGAAGTGACCAAAGGCTTCAAATCGACGATGCCGGCTATGCAAAAATACGTGAAAATTCCGATGTCCTGAAATGCAGCCCAACGTATCGGAATCGGTTAATACACACACGAAAACATCACCAAAGGTGTACAGAAGTCATAGTTTGGTCTATTAGGGCCATTATGGCAGTCAGAGGTTGAAGTGACCAAAGGCTTCAAATCGACGATGCCGCCTATGCAAAAATACGTGAAAATTCCGATGTCACGGAATGCAGCCCAACGTATCGGAATCGGTTAATACACACACGAAAACATCACCAAAGGTGTACAGAAGTCATAGTTTGGTCTATTAGGGCCATTATGGCAGTCGGAGGTTGAAGTGACCAAAGGCTTCAAATCGACGATGCCGGCTATGCAAAAATACGTGAAAATTCCGATGTCCTGAAATGCAGCCCAACGTATCAGAATCGGTTAATACACACACGAAAACATCACCAAAGGTGTACAGAAGTCATAGTTTGGTCTATTAGGGCCATTATGGCAGTCAGAGGTTGAAGTGACCAAAGGCTTCAAATCGACGATGCCGGCTATGCAAAAATACGTGAAAATTCCGATGTCACGGAATGCAGCCCAACGTATCGGAATCGGTTAATACACACACGAAAACATCACCAAAGGTGTACAGAAGTCATAGTTTGGTCTATTAGGGCCATTATGGCAGTCGGAGGTTGAAGTGACCAAAGGCTTCAAATCGACGATGCCGGCTATGCAAAAATACGTGAAAATTCCGATGTCCTGAAATGCAGCCCAACGTATCGGAATCGGTTAATACACACACGAAAACATCACCAAAGGTGTACAGAAGTCATAGTTTGGTCTATTAGGGCCATTATGGCAGTCAGAGGTTGAAGTGACCAAAGGCTTCAAATCGACGATGCCGGCTATGCAAAAATACGTGAAAATTCCGATGTCCTGAAATGCAGCCCAACGTATCGGAATCGGTTAATACACACACGAAAACATCACCAAAGGTGTACAGAAGTCATAGTTTGGTCTATTAGGGCCATTATGGCAGTCAGAAGTTGAAGTGACCAAAGGCTTCAAATCGACGATGCCGGCTATGCAAAAATACGTGAAAATTCCGATGTCACGGAATGCAGCCCAACGTATCGGAATCGGTTAATACACACACGAAAACATCACCAAAGGTGTACAGAAGTCATAGTTTGGTCTATTAGGGCCATTATGGCAGTCAGAGGTTGAAGTGACCAAAGGCTTCAAATCGACGATGCCGGCTATGCAAACATACGTGGAAATTCCGATGTCCTGAAATGCAGCCCAACGTATCGGAATCGGTTAATACACACACGAAAACATTACCAAAGGTGTACAGAAGTCATAGTTTGGTCTATTATGGCCATTATGGCAGTCAGAGGTTGAAGTGACCAAAGGCTTCAAATCGACGATGCCGGCTATGCAAAAATACGTGAAAATTCCGATGTCCTGAAATGCAGCCCAACGTATCAGAATCGGTTAATACACACACGAAAACATCACCAAAGGTGTACAGAAGTCATAGTTTGGTCCATTAGGGCCATTATGGCCGTCAGAGGTTGAAGTGACCAAAGGCTTCAAATCGACGATGCCGGCTATGCAAAAATACGTGAAAATTCCGATGTAATGAATGCAGCCCAACGTATCGGAATCGGTTAATACACACACGAAAACATCACCAAAGGTGTACAGAAGTCATAGTTTGGTCTATTAGGGCCATTATGGCAGTCGGAGGTTGAAGTAACCAAAGGCTTCAAATCGACGATGCCGGCTATGCAAAAATACGTGAAAATTCCGATGTCACGGAATGCAGCCCAACGTATCGGAATCGGTTAATACACACACGAAAACATCACCAAAGGTGTACAGAAATCATAGTTTGGTCTATTAGGGCCATTATGGCAGTCAGAGGTTGAAGTGACCAAAGGCTTCAAATCGACGATGCCGGCTATGCAAAAATACGTGAAAATTCCGATGTCCTGAAATGCAGCCCAACGTATCGGAATCGGTTAATACACACACGAAAACATCACCAAAGGTGTACAGAAGTCATAGTTTGGTCCATTAGGGCCATTATGGCCGTCAGAGGTTGAAGTGACCAAAGGCTTCAAATTGACGATGCCGGCTATGCAAAAATACGTGAAAATTCCGATGTCCTGAAATGCAGCCCAACGTATCGGAATCGGTTAATACACACACGAAAACATCACCAAAGGTGTACAGAAGTCATAGTTTGGTCTATTAGGGCCATTATGGCAGGCAGAGGTTGAAGTGACCAAAGGCTTCAAATCGACGATGCCGGCTATGCAAAAATACGTGAAAATTCCGATGTCCTGAAATGCAGCCCAACGTATCGGAATCTGTTAATACACACACGAAAACATCACCAAAGGTGTACAGAAGTCATAGTTTGGTCTATTAGGGCCATTATGGCAGGCAGAGGTTGAAGTGACCAAAGGCTTCAAATCGACGATGCCGGCTATGCAAAAATACGTGAAAATTCCGATGTCCTGAAATGCAGCCCAACGTATCGGAATCGGTTAATACACACACGAAAACATCACCAAAGGTGTACAGAAGTCATAGTTTGGTCTATTAGGGCCATTATGGCAGTCAGAGGTTGAAGTGACCAAAGGCTTCAAATCGACGATGCCGCCTATGCAAAAATACGTGAAAATTCCGATGTCACGGAATGCAGCCCAACGTATCGGAATCGGTTAATACACACACGAAAACATCACCAAAGGTGTACAGAAGTCATAGTATGGTCTATTAGGGCCATTATGGCAGTCGGAGGTTGAAGTGACCAAAGGCTTCAAATCGACGATGCCGGCTATGCAAAAATACGTGAAAATTCCGATGTCCTGAAATGCAGCCCAACGTATCAGAATCGGTTAATACACACACGAAAACATCACCAAAGGTGTACAGAAGTCATAGTTTGGTCTATTAGGGCCATTATGGCAGTCAGAGGTTGAAGTGACCAAAGGCTTCAAATCGACGATGCCGGCTATGCAAAAATACGTGAAAATTCCGATGTCACGGAATGCAGCCCAACGTATCGGAATCGGTTAATACACACACGAAAACATCACCAAAGGTGTACAGAAGTCATAGTTTGGTCTATTAGGGCCATTATGGCAGTCGGAGGTTGAAGTGACCAAAGGCTTCAAATCGACGATGCCGGCTATGCAAAAATACGTGAAAATTCCGATGTCCTGAAATGCAGCCCAACGTATCGGAATCGGTTAATACACACACGAAAACATCACCAAAGGTGTACAGAAGTCATAGTTTGGTCTATTAGGGCCATTATGGCAGTCAGAGGTTGAAGTGACCAAAGGCTTCAAATCGACGATGCCGGCTATGCAAAAATACGTGAAAATTCCGATGTCCTGAAATGCAGCCCAACGTATCGGAATCGGTTAATACACACACGAAAACATCACCAAAGGTGTACAGAAGTCATAGTTTGGTCTATTAGGGCCATTATGGCAGTCAGAAGTTGAAGTGACCAAAGGCTTCAAATCGACGATGCCGGCTATGCAAAAATACGTGAAAATTCCGATGTCACGGAATGCAGCCCAACGTATCGGAATCGGTTAATACACACACGAAAACATCACCAAAGGTGTACAGAAGTCATAGTTTGGTCTATTAGGGCCATTATGGCAGTCAGAGGTTGAAGTGACCAAAGGCTTCAAATCGACGATGCCGGCTATGCAAACATACGTGGAAATTCCGATGTCCTGAAATGCAGCCCAACGTATCGGAATCGGTTAATACACACACGAAAACATCACCAAAGGTGTACAGAAGTCATAGTTTGGTCTATTATGGCCATTATGGCAGTCAGAGGTTGAAGTGACCAAAGGCTTCAAATCGACGATGCCGGCTATGCAAAAATACGTGAAAATTCCGATGTCCTGAAATGCAGCCCAACGTATCAGAATCGGTTAATACACACACGAAAACATCACCAAAGGTGTACAGAAGTCATAGTTTGGTCCATTAGGGCCATTATGGCCGTCAGAGGTTGAAGTGACCAAAGGCTTCAAATCGACGATGCCGGCTATGCAAAAATACGTGAAAATTCCGATGTAATGAATGCAGCCCAACGTATCGGAATCGGTTAATACACACACGAAAACATCACCAAAGGTGTACAGAAGTCATAGTTTGGTCTATTAGGGCCATTATGGCAGTCGGAGGTTGAAGTAACCAAAGGCTTCAAATCGACGATGCCGGCTATGCAAAAATACGTGAAAATTCCGATGTCACGGAATGCAGCCCAACGTATCGGAATCGGTTAATACACACACGAAAACATCACCAAAGGTGTACAGAAATCATAGTTTGGTCTATTAGGGCCATTATGGCAGTCAGAGGTTGAAGTGACCAAAGGCTTCAAATCGACGATGCCGGCTATGCAAAAATACGTGAAAATTCCGATGTCACGGAATGCAGCCCAACGTATCGGAATCGGTTAATACACACACGAAAACATCACCAAAGGTGTACAGAAATCATAGTTTGGTCTATTAGGGCCATTATGGCAGTCAGAGGTTGAAGTGACCAAAGGCTTCAAATCGACGATGCCGGCTATGCAAAAATACGTAAAAATTCCGATGTCCTGAAATGCAGCCCAACGTATCGGAATCGGTTAATACACACACGAAAACATCACCAAAGGTGTACAGAAGTCATAGTTTGGTCTATTAGGGCCATTATGGCAGTCAGAGGTTGAAGTGACCAAAGGCTTCAAATCGACGATGCCGGCTATGCAAACATACGTGGAAATTCCGATGTCCTGAAATGCAGCCCAACGTATCGGAATCGGTTAATACACACACGAAAACATCACCAAAGGTGTACAGAAGTCATAGTTTGGTCTATTATGGCCATTATGGCAGTCAGAGGTTGAAGTGACCAAAGGCTTCAAATCGACGATGCCGGCTATGCAAAAATACGTGAAAATTCCGATGTCCTGAAATGCAGCCCAACGTATCAGAATCGGTTAATACACACACGAAAACATCACCAAAGGTGTACAGAAGTCATAGTTTGGTCCATTAGGGCCATTATGGCCGTCAGAGGTTGAAGTGACCAAAGGCTTCAAATCGACGATGCCGGCTATGCAAAAATACGTGAAAATTCCGATGTAATGAATGCAGCCCAACGTATCGGAATCGGTTAATACACACACGAAAACATCACCAAAGGTGTACAGAAGTCATAGTTTGGTCTACTAGGGCCATTATGGCAGTCGGAGGTTGAAGTAACCAAAGGCTTCAAATCGACGATGCCGGCTATGCAAAAATACGTGAAAATTCCGATGTCACGGAATGCAGCCCAACGTATCGGAATCGGTTAATACACACACGAAAACATCACCAAAGGTGTACAGAAATCATAGTTTGGTCTATTAGGGCCATTATGGCAGTCAGAGGTTGAAGTGACCAAAGGCTTCAAATCGACGATGCCGGCTATGCAAAAATACGTGAAAATTCCGATGTCACGGAATGCAGCCCAACGTATCGGAATCGGTTAATACACACACGAAAACATCACCAAAGGTGTACAGAAATCATAGTTTGGTCTATTAGGGCCATTATGGCAGTCAGAGGTTGAAGTGACCAAAGGCTTCAAATCGACGATGCCGGCTATGCAAAAATACGTAAAAATTCCGATGTCCTGAAATGCAGCCCAACGTATCGGAATCGGTTAATACACACACGAAAACATCACCAAAGGTGTACAGAAGTCATAGTTTGGTCTATTAGGGCCATTATGGCAGTCAGAGGTTGAAGTGACCAAAGGATTCAAATCGACGATGCCGGCTGTGCAAAAATACGTGAAAATTCCGATGTCCTGAAATGCAGCCCAACGTATCAGAATCGGTTAATACACACACGAAAACATCACCAAAGGTGTACAGAAGTTATAGTTTGGTCTATTAGGGCCATTATGGCAGTCAGAGGTTGAAGTGACCAAAGGCTTCAAATCGACGATGCCGGCTGTGCAAAAATACGTGAAAATTCCGATGTCCTGAAATGCAGCCCAACGTATCAGAATCGGTTAATACACACACGAAAACATCACCAAAGGTGTACAGAAGTCATAGTTTGGTCTATTAGGGCCATTATGGCAGTCGGAGGTTGAAGTGACCAAAGGCTTCAAATCGACGATGCCGGCTATGCAAAAATACGTGAAAATTCCGATGTCCTGAAATGCAGCCCAACGTATCGGAATCGGTTAATACACACACGAAAACATCACCAAAGGTGTACAGAAGTCATAGTTTGGTCTATTAGGGCCATTATGGCAGTCAGAGGTTGAAGTGATCAAAGGCTTCAAATCGACGATGCCGGCTATGCAAAAATACGTGAAAATTCCGATGTCCTGAAATGCAGCCCAACGTATCGGAATCGGTTAATACACACACGAAAACATCACCAAAGGTGTACAGAAGTCATAGTTTGGTCTATTAGGGCCATTATGACAGTCAGAGGTTGAAGTGACCAAAGGCTTCAAATCGACGATGCCGGCTATGCAAAAATACGTGAAAATTCCGATGTCACGGAATGCAGCCCAACGTATCGGAATCGGTTAATACACACACGAAAACATCACCAAAGGTGTACAGAAGTCATAGTTTGGTCCATTAGTGGCATTATGGCAGTCGGAGGTTGAAGTGACCAAAGGCTTCAAATCGACGATGCCGGCTATGCAAAAATACGTGAAAATTCCGATGTCCTGAAATGCAGCCCAACGTATCGGAACCGGTTAATACACACACGAAAACATCATCAAAGGTGTACAGAAGTCATAGTTTGGTCTATTAGTGCCATTATTACAGTCAGAGGTTGAAGTGACCAAAGGCTTCAAATCGACGATGCCGGCTATGCAAAAATACGTGAAAATTCCGATGTCCTGAAATGCAGCCCAACGTATCGGAATCGGTTAATACACACACGAAAACATCACCAAAGGTGTACAGAAGTCATAGTTTGGTCCATTAGGGCCATTATGGCCGTCAGAGGTTGAAGTGACCAAAGGCTTCAAATCGACGATGCCGGCTGTGCAAAAATACGTGAAAATTCCGATGTCCTGAAATGCAGCCCAACGTATCAGAATCGGTTAATACACACACGACAACATCACCAAAGGTGTACAGAAGTCATAGTTTGGTCCATTAGGGCCATTATGGCCGTCAGAGGTTGAAGTGACCAAAGGCTTCAAATCGACGATGCCGGCTATGCAAAAATACGTGAAAATTCCGATGTCACGGAATGCAGCCCAACGTATCGGAATCGGTTAATACACACACGAAAACACCACCTAAGGTGTACAGAAGTCATAGTTTGGTCCATTAGTGCCATTATGGCAGTCGGAGGTTGAAGTGACCAAAGGCTTCAAATCGACGATGCCGGCTATGCAAAAATACGTGAAAATTCCGATGTCCTGAAATGCAGCCCAACGTATCGGAACCGGTTAATACACACACGAAAACATCATCAAAGGTGTACAGAAGTCATAGTTTGGTTTATTAGTGCCATTATTACAGTCAGAGGTTGAAGTGACCAAAGGCTTCAAATCGACGATGCCGGCTATGCAAAAATACGTGAAAATTCCGATGTCACGGAATGCAGCCCAACGTATCGGAATCGGTTAATACACACACACGAAAACATCACCAAAGGTGTACAGAAGTCATAGTTTGGTCCATTAGGGCCATTATTACAGTCAGGGGTTGAAGTGACCAAAGGCTTCAAATCGACGATGCCGGCTATGCAAAAATACGTGAAAATTCCGATGTCCTGAAATGCAGCCCAACGTATCGGAATCGGTTAATACACACACACGAAAACATCACCAAAGGTGTACAGAAGTCATAGTTTGGTCCATTAGGGCCATTATTACAGTCAGGGGTTGAAGTGACCAAAGGCTTCAAATCGACGATGCCGGCTATGCAAAAATACGTGAAAATTCCGATGTCCTGAAATGCAGCCCAACGTATCGGAATCGGTTAATACACACACGAAAACATCACCTAAGGTGTACAGAAGTCATAGTTTGGTCTATTAGGGCCATTATGGCAGTCAGAGGTTGAAGTGACCAAAGGCTTCAAATCGACGATGCCGGCTGTGCAAAAATACGTGAAAATTCCGATGTCCTGAAATGCAGCCCAACGTATCGGAATCGGTTAATACACACACGAAAACATCACCAAAGGTGTACAGAAGTCATAGTTTGGTCCATTAGGGCCATTATTACAGTCAGGGGTTGAAGTGACCAAAGGCTTCAAATCGACGATGCCGGCTATGCAAAAATACGTGAAAATTCCGATGTCCTGAAATGCAGCCCAACGTATCGGAATCGGTTAATACACACACGAAAACATCACCTAAGGTGTACAGAAGTCATAGTTTGGTCTATTAGGGCCATTATGGCAGTCAGAGGTTGAAGTGACCAAAGGCTTCAAATCGACGATGCCGGCTGTGCAAAAATACGTGAAAATTCCGATGTCCTGAAATGCAGCCCAACGTATCGGAATCGGTTAATACACACACGAAAACATCACCAAAGGTGTACAAAAGTCATAGTTTGGTCTATTAGGGCCATTATTACAGTCCGAGGTTGAAGTGACCAAAGGCTTCAAATCGACGATGCCGGCTGTGCAAAAATACGTGAAAATTCCGATGTCCTGAAATGCAGCCCAACGTATCAGAATCGGTTAATACACACACGACAACATCACCAAAGGTGTACAGAAGTCATAGTTTGGTCCATTAGGGCCATTATGGCCGTCAGAGGTTGAAGTGACCAAAGGCTTCAAATCGACGATGCCGGCTATGCAAACATACGTGAAAATTCCGATGTCCTGAAATGCAGCCCAACGTATCAGAATCGGTTAATACACACACGAAAACATCACCAAAGGTGTACAGAAGTCATAGTTTGGTCTATTAGGGCCATTATGGCAGTCGGAGGTTGAAGTGACCAAAGGCTTCAAATCGACGATGCCGGCTATGCAAAAATACGTGAAAATTCCGATGTCACGGAATGCAGCCCAACGTATCGGAATCGGTTAATACACACACGAAAACACCACCAAAGGTGTACAGAAGTCATAGTTTGGTCCATTAGTGCCATTATGGCAGTCGGAGGTTGAAGTGACCAAAGGCTTCAAATCGACGATGCCGGCTATGCAAAAATACGTGAAAATTCCGATGTCCTGAAATGCAGCCCAACGTATCGGAATCGGTTAATACACACACGAAAACATCATCAAAGGTGTACAGAAGTCATAGTTTGGTTTATTAGTGCCATTATTACAGTCAGAGGTTGAAGTGACCAAAGGCTTCAAATCGACGATGCCGGCTATGCAAAAATACGTGAAAATTCCGATGTCACGGAATGCAGCCCAACGTATCGGAATCGGTTAATACACACACACGAAAACATCACCAAAGGTGTACAGAAGTCATAGTTTGGTCCATTAGGGCCATTATTACAGTCAGGGGTTGAAGTGACCAAAGGCTTCAAATCGACGATGCCGGCTATGCAAAAATACGTGAAAATTCCGATGTCCTGAAATGCAGCCCAACGTATCGGAATCGGTTAATACACACACACGAAAACATCACCAAAGGTGTACAGAAGTCATAGTTTGGTCCATTAGGGCCATTATTACAGTCAGGGGTTGAAGTGACCAAAGGCTTCAAATCGACGATGCCGGCTATGCAAAAATACGTGAAAATTCCGATGTCCTGAAATGCAGCCCAACGTATCGGAATCGGTTAATACACACACACGAAAACATCACCAAAGGTGTACAGAAGTCATAGTTTGGTCCATTAGGGCCATTATTACAGTCAGGGGTTGAAGTGACCAAAGGCTTCAAATCGACGATGCCGGCTATGCAAAAATACGTGAAAATTCCGATGTCCTGAAATGCAGCCCAACGTATCGGAATCGGTTAATACACACACGAAAACATCACCTAAGGTGTACAGAAGTCATAGTTTGGTCTATTAGGGCCATTATGGCAGTCAGAGGTTGAAGTGACCAAAGGCTTCAAATCGACGATGCCGGCTGTGCAAAAATACGTGAAAATTCCGATGTCCTGAAATGCAGCCCAACGTATCGGAATCGGTTAATACACACACGAAAACATCACCAAAGGTGTACAGAAGTCATAGTTTGGTCCATTAGGGCCATTATTACAGTCAGGGGTTGAAGTGACCAAAGGCTTCAAATCGACGATGCCGGCTATGCAAAAATACGTGAAAATTCCGATGTCCTGAAATGCAGCCCAACGTATCGGAATCGGTTAATACACACACGAAAACATCACCTAAGGTGTACAGAAGTCATAGTTTGGTCTATTAGGGCCATTATGGCAGTCAGAGGTTGAAGTGACCAAAGGCTTCAAATCGACGATGCCGGCTGTGCAAAAATACGTGAAAATTCCGATGTCCTGAAATGCAGCCCAACGTATCGGAATCGGTTAATACACACACGAAAACATCACCAAAGGTGTACAAAAATCATAGTTTGGTCTATTAGGGCCATTATTACAGTCCGAGGTTGAAGTGACCAAAGGCTTCAAATCGACGATGCCGGCTATGCAAAAATACGTAAAAATTCCGATGTCCTGAAATGCAGCCCAACGTATCGGAATCGGTTAATACACACACGAAAACATCATCAAAGGTGTACAGAAGTCATAGTTTGGTCTATTAGGGCCATTATGGCAGTCAGAGGTTGAAGTGACCAAAGGCTTCAAATCGACGATGCCGGCTGTGCAAAAATACGTGAAAATTCCGATGTCCTGAAATGCAGCCCAACGTATCAGAATCGGTTAATACACACACGAAAACATCACCAAAGGTGTACAGAAGTCATAGTTTGGTCTATTAGGGCCATTATGGCAGTCGGAGGTTGAAGTGACCAAAGGCTTCAAATCGACGATGCCGGCTATGCAAAAATACGTGAAAATTCCGATGTCACGGAATGCAGCCCAACGTATCGGAATCGGTTAATACACACACGAAAACACCACCAAAGGTGTACAGAAGTCATAGTTTGGTCCATTAGTGCCATTATGGCAGTCGGAGGTTGAAGTGACCAAAGGCTTCAAATCGACGATGCCGGCTATGCAAAAATACGTGAAAATTCCGATGTCCTGAAATGCAGCCCAACGTATCGGAACCGGTTAATACACACACGAAAACATCATCAAAGGTGTACAGAAGTCATAGTTTGGTTTATTAGTGCCATTATTACAGTCAGAGGTTGAAGTGACCAAAGGCTTCAAATCGACGATGCCGGCTATGCAAAAATACGTGAAAATTCCGATGTCACGGAATGCAGCCCAACGTATCGGAATCGGTTAATACACACACACGAAAACATCACCAAAGGTGTACAGAAGTCATAGTTTGGTCCATTAGGGCCATTATTACAGTCAGGGGTTGAAGTGACCAAAGGCTTCAAATCGACGATGCCGGCTATGCAAAAATACGTGAAAATTCCGATGTCCTGAAATGCAGCCCAACGTATCGGATTCGGTTAATACACACACGAAAACATCACCTAAGGTGTACAGAAGTCATAGTTTGGTCTATTAGGGCCATTATGGCAGTCAGAGGTTGAAGTGACCAAAGGCTTCAAATCGACGATGCCGGCTGTGCAAAAATACGTGAAAATTCCGATGTCCTGAAATGCAGCCCAACGTATCGGAATCGGTTAATACACACACGAAAACATCACCAAAGGTGTACAGAAGTCATAGTTTGGTCCATTAGGGCCATTATTACAGTCAGGGGTTGAAGTGACCAAAGGCTTCAAATCGACGATGCCGGCTATGCAAAAATACGTGAAAATTCCGATGTCCTGAAATGCAGCCCAACGTATCGGAATCGGTTAATACACACACGAAAACATCACCTAAGGTGTACAGAAGTCATAGTTTGGTCTATTAGGGCCATTATGGCAGTCAGAGGTTGAAGTGACCAAAGGCTTCAAATCGACGATGCCGGCTGTGCAAAAATACGTGAAAATTCCGATGTCCTGAAATGCAGCCCAACGTATCGGAATCGGTTAATACACACACGAAAACATCACCAAAGGTGTACAGAAGTCATAGTTTGGTCTATTAGGGCCATTATTACAGTCCGAGGTTGAAGTGACCAAAGGCTTCAAATCGACGATGCCGGCTATGCAAAAATACGTAAAAATTCCGATGTCCTGAAATGCAGCCCAACGTATCGGAATCGGTTAATACACACACGAAAACATCATCAAAGGTGTACAGAAGTCATAGTTTGGTCTATTAGGGCCATTATGGCAGTCAGAGGTTGAAGTGACCAAAGGCTTCAAATCGACGATGCCGGCTGTGCAAAAATACGTGAAAATTCCGATGTCCTGAAATGCAGCCCAACGTATCAGAATCGGTTAATACACACACGAAAACATCACCAAAGGTGTACAGAAGTTATAGTTTGGTCTATTAGGGCCATTATGGCAGTCAGAGGTTGAAGTGACCAAAGGCTTCAAATCGACGATGCCGGCTGTGCAAAAATACGTGAAAATTCCGATGTCCTGAAATGCAGCCCAACGTATCAGAATCGGTTAATACACACACGAAAACATCACCAAAGGTGTACAGAAGTCATAGTTTGGTCTATTAGGGCCATTATGGCAGTCGGAGGTTGAAGTGACCAAAGGCTTCAAATCGACGATGCCGGCTATGCAAAAATACGTGAAAATTCCGATGTCACGGAATGCAGCCCAACGTATCGGAATCGGTTAATACACACACGAAAACATCACCAAAGGTGTACAGAAGTCATAGTTTGGTCCATTAGTGCCATTATGGCAGTCGGAGGTTGAAGTGACCAAAGGCTTCAAATCGACGATGCCGGCTATGCAAAAATACGTGAAAATTCCGATGTCCTGAAATGCAGCCCAACGTATCGGAATCGGTTAATACACACACGAAAACATCACCAAAGGTGTACAGAAGTCATAGTTTGGTCTATTAGGGCCATTATGACAGTCAGAGGTTGAAGTGACCAAAGGCTTCAAATCGACGATGCCGGCTATGCAAAAATACGTGAAAATTCCGATGTCACGGAATGCAGCCCAACGTATCGGAATCGGTTAATACACACACGAAAACATCACCAAAGGTGTACAGAAGTCATAGTTTGGTCCATTAGGGCCATTATTACAGTCAGGGGTTGAAGTGACCAAAGGCTTCAAATCGACGATGCCGGCTGTGCAAAAATACGTGAAAATTCCGATGTCCTGAAATGCAGCCCAACGTATCGGAACCGGTTAATACACACACGAAAACATCATCAAAGGTGTACAGAAGTCATAGTTTGGTTTATTAGTGCCATTATTACAGTCAGAGGTTGAAGTGACCAAAGGCTTCAAATCGACGATGCCGGCTATGCAAAAATACGTGAAAATTCCGATGTCACGGAATGCAGCCCAACGTATCGGAATCGGTTAATACACACACACGAAAACATCACCAAAGGTGTACAGAAGTCATAGTTTGGTCTATTAGGGCCATTATGGCAGTCGGAGGTTGAAGTGACCAAAGGCTTCAAATCGACGATGCCGGCTATGCAAAAATACGTGAAAATTCCGATGTCACGGAATGCAGCCCAACGTATCGGAATCGGTTAATACACACACGAAAACATCACCAAAGGTGTACAGAAGTCATAGTTTGGTCCATTAGTGCCATTATGGCAGTCGGAGGTTGAAGTGACCAAAGGCTTCAAATCGACGATGCCGGCTATGCAAAAATACGTGAAAATTCCGATGTCCTGAAATGCAGCCCAACGTATCGGAACCGGTTAATACACACACGAAAACATCATCAAAGGTGTACAGAAGTCATAGTTTGGTTTATTAGTGCCATTATTACAGTCAGAGGTTGAAGTGACCAAAGGCTTCAAATCGACGATGCCGGCTATGCAAAAATACGTGAAAATTCCGATGTCCTGAAATGCAGCCCAACGTATCGGAATCGGTTAATACACACACACGAAAACATCACCAAAGGTGTACAGAAGTCATAGTTTGGTCCATTAGGGCCATTATTACAGTCAGGGGTTGAAGTGACCAAAGGCTTCAAATCGACGATGCCGGCTATGCAAAAATACGTGAAAATTCCGATGTCCTGAAATGCAGCCCAACGTATCGGAATCGGTTAATACACACACGAAAACATCACCTAAGGTGTACAGAAGTCATAGTTTGGTCTATTAGGGCCATTATGGCAGTCAGAGGTTGAAGTGACCAAAGGCTTCAAATCGACGATGCCGGCTGTGCAAAAATACGTGAAAATTCCGATGTCCTGAAATGCAGCCCAACGTATCGGAATCGGTTAATACACACACGAAAACATCACCAAAGGTGTACAGAAGTCATAGTTTGGTCTATTAGGGCCATTATGGCAGTCAGAGGTTGAAGTGACCAAAGGCTTCAAATCGACGATGCCGGCTGTGCAAAAATACGTGAAAATTCCGATGTCCTGAAATGCAGCCCAACGTATCAGAATCGGTTAATACACACACGAAAACATCACCAAAGGTGTACAGAAGTTATAGTTTGGTCTATTAGGGCCATTATGGCAGTCAGAGGTTGAAGTGACCAAAGGCTTCAAATCGACGATGCCGGCTTTGCAAAAATACGTGAAAATTCCGATGTCCTGAAATGCAGCCCAACGTATCAGAATCGGTTAATACACACACGAAAACATCACCAAAGGTGTACAGAAGTCATAGTTTGGTCTATTAGGGCCATTATGGCAGTCGGAGGTTGAAGTGACCAAAGGCTTCAAATCGACGATGCCGGCTATGCAAAAATACGTGAAAATTCCGATGTCACGGAATGCAGCCCAACGTATCGGAATCGGTTAATACACACACGAAAACATCACCAAAGGTGTACAGAAGTCATAGTTTGGTCCATTAGTGCCATTATGGCAGTCGGAGGTTGAAGTGACCAAAGGCTTCAAATCGACGATGCCGGCTATGCAAAAATACGTGAAAATTCCGATGTCCTGAAATGCAGCCCAACGTATCGGAATCGGATAATACACACACGAAAACATCACCAAAGGTGTACAGAAGTCATAGTTTGGTCTATTAGGGCCATTATGACAGTCAGAGGTTGAAGTGACCAAAGGCTTCAAATCGACGATGCCGGCTATGCAAAAATACGTGAAAATTCCGATGTTACGGAATGCAGCCCAACGTATCGGAATCGGTTAATACACACACGAAAACATCACCAAAGGTGTACAGAAGTCATAGTTTGGTCCATTAGTGGCATTATGGCAGTCGGAGGTTGAAGTGACCAAAGGCTTCAAATCGACGATGCCGGCTATGCAAAAATACGTGAAAATTCCGATGTCCTGAAATGCAGCCCAACGTATCGGAATCGGTTAATACACACACGAAAACATCACCAAAGGTGTACAGAAGTCATAGTTTGGTCTATTAGGGCCATTATGGCAGTCAGAGGTTTGAAGTGACCAAAGGCTTCAAATCGACGATGCCGGCTGTGCAAAAATTCGTGAAAATTCCGATGTCCTGAAATGCAGCCCAACGTATCGGAATCGGTTAATACACACACGAAAACATCACCAAAGGTGTACAGAAGTCATAGTTTGGTCCATTAGGGCCATTATGGCCGTCAGAGGTTGAAGTGACCAAAGGCTTCAAATCGACGATGCCGGCTATGCAAAAATACGTGAAAATTCCGATGTCCTGAAATGCAGCCCAACGTATCGGAATCGGTTAATACACACACACGAAAACATCACCAAAGGTGTACAGAAGTCATAGTTTGGTCCATTAGGGCCATTATTACAGTCAGGGGTTGAAGTGACCAAAGGCTTCAAATCGACGATGCCGGCTATGCAAAAATACGTGAAAATTCCGATGTCCTGAAATGCAGCCCAACGTATCGGAATCGGTTAATACACACACGAAAACATCACCAAAGGTGTACAGAAGTCATAGTTTGGTCCATTAGGGCCATTATGGCCGTCAGAGGTTGAAGTGACCAAAGGCTTCAAATCGACGATGCCGGCTATGCAAAAATACGTGAAAATTCCGATGTCCTGAAATGCAGCCCAACGTATCGGAATCGGTTAATACACACACACGAAAACATCACCAAAGGTGTACAGAAGTCATAGTTTGGTCCATTAGGGCCATTATTACAGTCAGGGGTTGAAGTGACCAAAGGCTTCAAATCGACGATGCCGGCTATGCAAAAATACGTGAAAATTCCGATGTCCTGAAATGCAGCCCAACGTATCGGAATCGGTTAATACACACACGAAAACATCACCAAAGGTGTACAGAAGTCATAGTTTGGTCTATTAGGGCCATTATTACAGTCCGAGGTTGAAGTGACCAAAGGCTTCAAATCGACGATGCCGGCTGTGCAAAAATACGTGAAAATTCCGATGTCCTGAAATGCAGCCCAACGTATCAGAATCGGTTAATACACAGACGAAAACATCACCAAAGGTGTACAGAAGTTATAGTTTGGTCTATTAGGGCCATTATGGCAGTCAGAGGTTGAAGTGACCAAAGGCTTCAAATCGACGATGCCGGCTGTGCAAAAATACGTGAAAATTCCGATGTCCTGAAATGCAGCCCAACGTATCAGAATCGGTTAATACACACACGAAAACATCACCAAAGGTGTACAGAAGTCATAGTTTGGTCCATTAGTGCCATTATGGCAGTCGGAGGTTGAAGTGACCAAAGGCTTCAAATCGACGATGCCGGCTATGCAAAAATACGTGAAAATTCCGATGTCCTGAAATGCAGCCCAACGTATCGGAACCGGTTAATACACACACGAAAACATCATCAAAGGTGTACAGAAGTCATAGTTTGGTTTATTAGTGCCATTATTACAGTCAGAGGTTGAAGTGACCAAAGGCTTCAAATCGACGATGCCGGCTATGCAAAAATACGTGAAAATTCCGATGTCACGGAATGCAGCCCAACGTATCGGAATCGGTTAATACACACACACGAAAACATCACCAAAGGTGTACAGAAGTCATAGTTTGGTCCATTAGGGCCATTATTACAGTCAGGGGTTGAAGTGACCAAAGGCTTCAAATCGACGATGCCGGCTATGCAAAAATACGTGAAAATTCCGATGTCCTGAAATGCAGCCCAACGTATCGGAATCGGTTAATACACACACGAAAACTTCACCAAAGGTGTACAGAAGTCATAGTTTGGTCCATTAGGGCCATTATGGCCGTCAGAGGTTGAAGTGACCAAAGGCTTCAAATCGACGATGCCGGCTATGCAAAAATACGTGAAAATTCCGATGTCCTGAAATGCAGCCCAACGTATCGGAATCGGTTAATACACACACGAAAACATCACCAAAGGTGTACAGAAGTCATAGTTTGGTCTATTAGGGCCATTATGGCAGTCAGAGGTTGAAGTGACCAAAGGCTTCAAATCGACGATGCCGGCTATGCAAAAATACGTAAAAATTCCGATGTCCTGAAATGCAGCCCAACGTATCAGAATCGGTTAATACACACACGAAAACATCACCAAAGGTGTACAGAAGTTATAGTTTGGTCTATTAGGGCCATTATGGCAGTCAGAGGTTGAAGTGACCAAAGGCTTCAAATCGACGATGCCGGCTGTGCAAAAATACGTGAAAATTCCGATGTCCTGAAATGCAGCCTAACGTATCAGAATCGGTTAATACACACACGAAAACATCACCAAAGGTGTACAGAAGTCATAGTTTGGTCTATTAGGGCCATTATGGCAGTCGGAGGTTGAAGTGACCAAAGGCTTCAAATCGACGATGCCGGCTATGCAAAAATACGTGAAAATTCCGATGTCACGGAATGCAGCCCAACGTATCGGAATCGGTTAATACACACACGAAAACATCACCAAAGGTGTACAGAAGTCATAGTTTGGTCCATTAGTGCCATTATGGCAGTCGGAGGTTGAAGTGACCAAAGGCTTCAAATCGACGATGCCGGCTATGCAAAAATACGTGAAAATTCCGATGTCCTGAAATGCAGCCCAACGTATCGGAACCGGTTAATACACACACGAAAACATCATCAAAGGTGTACAGAAGTCATAGTTTGGTTTATTAGTGCCATTATTACAGTCAGAGGTTGAAGTGACCAAAGGCTTCAAATCGACGATGCCGGCTATGCAAAAATACGTGAAAATTCCGATGTCACGGAATGCAGCCCAACGTATCGGAATCGGTTAATACACACACACGAAAACATCACCAAAGGTGTACAGAAGTCATAGTTTGGTCCATTAGGGCCATTATTACAGTCAGGGGTTGAAGTGACCAAAGGCTTCAAATCGACGATGCCGGCTATGCAAAAATACGTGAAAATTACGATGTCCTGAAATGCAGCCCAACGTATCGGAATCGGTTAATACACACACGAAAACATCACCAAAGGTGTACAGAAGTCATAGTTTGGTCTATTAGGGCCATTATGACAGTCAGAGGTTGAAGTGACCAAAGGCTTCAAATCGACGATGCCGGCTATGCAAAAATACGTGAAAATTCCGATGTCCTGAAATGCAGCCCAACGTATCGGAATCGGTTAATACACACACGAAAACATCACCAAAGGTGTACAGAAGTCATAGTTTGGTCTATTAGGGCCATTATGACAGTCAGAGGTTGAAGTGACCAAAGGCTTCAAATCGACGATGCCGGCTATGCAAAAATACGTGAAAATTCCGATGTCCTGAAATGCAGCCCAACGTATCGGAATCGGTTAATACACACACGAAAACATCACCAAAGGTGTACAGAAGTCATAGTTTGGTCTATTATGGCCATTATGGTAGTCAGAGGTTGAAGTGACCAAAGGCTTCAAATCGACGATGCCGGCTATGCAAAAATACGTGAAAATTCCGATGTCCTGAAATGCAGCCCAACGTATCGGAATCGGTTAATACACACACGAAAACATCGCCAAAGGTGTACAGAAGTCATAGTTTGGTCTATTAGGGCCATTATTACAGTCAGGGGTTGAAGTGACCAAAGGCTTCAAATCGACGATGCCGGCTATGCAAAAATACGTGAAAATTCCGATGTCACGGAATGCAGCCCAACGTATCGGAATCGGTTAATACACACACGAAAACATCACCAAAGGTGTACAGAAGTCATAGTTTGGTCCATTAGTGCCATTATGGCAGTCGGAGGTTGAAGTGACCAAAGGCTTCAAATCGACGATGCCTGAAATGCAGCCCAACGTATCGGAACCGGTTAATACACACACGAAAACATCATCAAAGGTGTACAGAAGTCATAGTTTGGTTTATTAGTGCCATTATTACAGTCAGAGGTTGAAGTGACCAAAGGCTTCAAATCGACGATGCCGGCTATGCAAAAATACGTAAAAATTCCGATGTCCTGAAATGCAGCCCAACGTATCGGAATCGGTTAATACACACATGAAAACATCACCAAAGGTGTACAGAAGTCATAGTTTGGTCTATTAGGGCCATTATGGCAGTCAGAGGTTGAAGTGACCAAAGGCTTCAAATCGACGATGCCGGCTATGCAAAAATACGTGAAAATTCCGATGTCCTGAAATGCAGCCCAACGTATCGGAATCGGTTAATACACACACGAAAACATCACCAAAGGTGTACAGAAGTCATAGTTTGGTTTATTAGGGCCATTATGGCAGTCAGAGGTTGAAGTGACCAAAGGCTTCAAATCGACGATGCCGGCTATGCAAAAATACGTAAAAATTCCGATGTCCTGAAATGCAGCCCAACGTATCGGAATCGGTTAATACACACACGAAAACATCACCAAAGGTGTACAGAAGTCATAGTTTGGTCTATTAGGGCCATTATGACAGTCAGAGGTTGAAGTGACCAAGGGCTTCAAATCGACGATGCCGGCTATGCAAAAATACGTGAAAATTCCGATTTCACGGAATGCAGCCCAACGTATCGGAATCGGTTAATACACACACGAAAACATCACCAAAGGTGTACAGAAGTCATAGTTTGGTCCATTAGTGCCATTATGGCAGTCGGAGGTTGAAGTGACCAAAGGCTTCAAATCGACGATGCCGGCTATGCAAAAATACGTGAAAATTCCGATGTCCTGAAATGCAGCCCAACGTATCGGAATCGGTTAATACACACACGAAAACATCACCAAAGGTGTACAGAAGTCATAGTTTGGTTTATTAGGGCCATTATGGCAGTCAGAGGTTGAAGTGACCAAAATGCCGGCTATGCAAAAATACGTGAAAATTCCGATGTCACGGAATGCAGCCCAACGTATCGGAATCGGTTAATACACACACGAAAACATCACCAAAGGTGTACAGAAGTCATAGTTTGGTTTATTAGGGCCATTATGGCAGTCAGAGGTTGAAGTGACCAAAGGCTTCAAATCGACGATGCCGGCTATGCAAAAATACGTAAAAATTCCGATGTCCTGAAATGCAGCCCAACGTATCGGAATCGGTTAATACACACACGAAAACATCGCCAAAGGTGTACAGAAGTCATAGTTTGGTCTATTAGGGCCATTATTACAGTCAGGGGTTGAAGTGACCAAAGGCTTCAAATCGACGATGCCGGCTATGCAAAAATACGTGAAAATTCCGATGTCCTGAAATGCAGCCCAACGTATCGGAATCGGTTAATACACACACGAAAACATCACCAAAGGTGTACAGAAGTCATAGTTTGGTCTATTAGGGCCATTATGGCAGTCAGAGGTTGAAGTGACCAAAGGCTTCAAATCGACGATGCCGGCTGTGCAAAAATACGTGAAAATTCCGATGTCCTGAAATGCAGCCCAACGTATCGGAATCGGTTAATACACACACGAAAATATCACCAAAGGTGTACAGAAGTCATAGTTTGGTTTATTAGGGCCATTATTACAGTCCGAGGTTGAAGTGACCAAAGGCTTCAAATCGACGATGCCGGCTATGCAAAAATACGTAAAAATTCCGATGTCCTGAAATGCAGCCCAACGTATCAGAATCGGTTAATACACACACGAAAACATCACCAAAGGTGTACAGAAGTCATAGTTTGGTTTATTAGTGCCATTATTACAGTCAGAGGTTGAAGTGACCAAAGGCTTCAAATCGACGATGCCGGCTATGCAAAAATACGTGAAAATTCCGATGTCCTGAAATGCAGCCCAACGTATCGGAATCGGTTAATACACACACGAAAACATCACCAAAGGTGTACAGAAGTCATAGTTTGGTCTATTATGGCCATTATGGCAGTCAGAGGTTGAAGTGACCAAAGGCTTCAAATCGACGATGCCGGCTATGCAAAAATACGTGAAAATTCCGATGTCCTGAAATGCAGCCCAACGTATCGGAATCGGTTAATACACACACGAAAACATCACCAAAGGTGTACAGAAGTCATAGTTTGGTCTATTAGGGCCATTATGGCAGTCAGAGGTTGAAGTGACCAAAGGCTTCAAATCGACGATGCCGGCTATGCAAAAATACGTGAAAATTCCGATGTCCTGAAATGCAGCCCAACGTATCGGAATCGGTTAATACACACACGAAAACATCACCAAAGGTGTACAGAAGTCATAGTTTGGTCTATTAGGGCTATTATGGCAGTCAGAGGTTGAAGTGACCAAAGGCTTCAAATCGACGATGCCGGCTATGCAAAAATACGTGAAAATTCCGATGTCCTGAAATGCAGCCCAACGTATCGGAATCGGTTAATACACACACGAAAACATCACCAAAGGTGTACAGAAGTCATAGTTTGGTCCATTAGGGCCATTATGGCCGTCAGAGGTTGAAGTGACCAAAGGCTTCAAATCGACGATGCCGGCTATGCAAAAATACGTAAAAATTCCGATGTCCTGAAATGCAGCCCAACGTATCGGAATCGGTTAATACACACACGAAAACATCACCAAAGGTGTACAGAAGTCATAGTTTGGTCTATTAGGGCCATTATGGCAGTCAGAGGTTGAAGTGACCAAAGGCTTCAAATCGACGATGCCGGCTGTGCAAAAATACGTGAAAATTCCGATGTCCTGAAATGCAGCCCAACGTATCAGAATCGGTTAATACACACACGAAAACATCACCAAAGGTGTACAGAAGTCATAGTTTGGTCTATTAGGGCCATTATGGCAGTCAGAGGTTGAAGTGACCAAAGGCTTCAAATCGACGATGCCGGCTATGCAAAAATACGTGAAAATTCCGATGTCACGGAATGCAGCCCAACGTATCGGAATCGGTTAATACACACACGAAAACATCACCAAAGGTGTACAGAAGTCATAGTTTGGTCCATTAGTGCCATTATGGCAGTCGGAGGTTGAAGTGACCAAAGGCTTCAAATCGACGATGCCGGCTATGCAAAAATACGTGAAAATTCCGATGTCCTGAAATGCAGCCCAACGTATCGGAATCGGTTAATACACACACGAAAACATCACCAAAGGTGTACAGAAGTCATAGTTTGGTTTATTAGGGCCATTATGGCAGTCAGAGGTTGAAGTGACCAAAGGCTTCAAATCGACGATGCCGGCTATGCAAAAATACGTAAAAATTCCGATGTCCTGAAATGCAGCCCAACGTATCGGAATCGGTTAATACACACACGAAAACATCACCAAAGGTGTACAGAAGTCATGGTTTGGTCTATTAGGGCCATTATGGCAGTCAGAGGTTGAAGTGACCAAAGGCTTCAAATCGACGATGCCGGCTATGCAAAAATAAGTGAAAATTCCGATGTCACGGAATGCAGCCCAACGTATCGGAATCGGTTAATACACACACGAAAACATCACCAAAGGTGTACAGAAGTCATAGTTTTTTCTATTAGGGCCATTATGGCAGTCAGAGGTTGAAGTGACCAAAGGCTTCAAATCGACGATGCCGGCTATGCAAAAATACGTGAAAATTCCGATGTCCTGAAATGCAGCCCAACGTATCGGAATCGGTTAATACACACACGAAAACATCACCAAAGGTGTACAGAACTCATAGTTTTTTCTATTAGGGCCATTATGGCAGTCAGAGGTTGAAGTGACCAAAGGCTTCAAATCGACGATGCCGGCTATGCAAAAATACGTGAAAATTCCGATGTCCTGAAATGCAGCCCAACGTATCGGAATCGGTTAATACACACACGAAAACATCACCAAAGGTGTACAGAAGTCATAGTTTGGTCTATTAAGGCCATTATGGCAGTCAGAGGTTGAAGTGACCAAAGGCTTCAAATCGACGATGCCGGCTATGCAAAAATACGTGAAAATTCCGATGTCCTGAAATGCAGCCCAACGTATCGGAATCGGTTAATACACACACGAAAACATCACCAAAGGTGTACAGAAGTCATAGTTTGGTCTATTATGGCCATTATGGCAGTCAGAGGTTGAAGTGACCAAAGGCTTCAAATCGACGATGCCGGCTATGCAAAAATACGTGAAAATTCCGATGTCCTGAAATGCAGCCCAACGTATCGGAATCGGTTAATACACACACGAAAACATCGCCAAAGGTGTACAGAAGTCATAGTTTGGTCTATTAGGGCCATTATTACAGTCAGGGGTTGAAGTGACCAAAGGCTTCAAATCGACGATGCCGGCTATGCAAAAATACGTGAAAATTCCGATGTCACGGAATGCAGCCCAACGTATCGGAATCGGTTAATACACACACGAAAACATCACCAAAGGTGTACAGAAGTCATAGTTTGGTCTATTAGGGCCATTATGGCAGTCAGAGGTTGAAGTGACCAAAGGCTTCAAATCGACGATGCCGGCTATGCAAAAATACGTGAAAATTCCGATGTCCTGAAATGCAGCCCAACGTATCGGAATCGGTTAATACACACACGAAAACATCACCAAAGGTGTACAGAAGTCATAGTTTGGTCTATTAGGGCTATTATGGCAGTCAGAGGTTGAAGTGACCAAAGGCTTCAAATCGACGATGCCGGCTATGCAAAAATACGTGAAAATTCCGATGTCACGGAATGCAGCCCAACGTATCGGAATCGGTTAATACACACACGAAAACATCACCAAAGGTGTACAGAAGTCATAGTTTGGTCTATTAGGGCCATTATGGCAGTCAGAGGTTGAAGTGACCAAAGGCTTCAAATCGACGATGCCGGCTATGCAAAAATACGTGAAAATTCCGATGTCCTGAAATGCAGCCCAACGTATCGGAATCGGTTAATACACACACGAAAACATCACCAAAGGTGTACAGAAGTCATAGTTTGGTCCATTAGGGCCATTATGGCCGTCAGAGGTTGAAGTGACCAAAGGCTTCAAATCGACGATGCCGGCTATGCAAAAATACGTAAAAATTCCGATGTCCTGAAATGCAGCCCAACGTATCGGAATCGGTTAATACACACACGAAAACATCACCAAAGGTGTACAGAAGTCATGGTTTGGTCTATTAGGGCCATTATGGCAGTCAGAGGTTGAAGTGACCAAAGGCTTCAAATCGACGATGCCGGCTATGCAAAAATAAGTGAAAATTCCGATGTCACGGAATGCAGCCCAACGTATCGGAATCGGTTAATACACACACGAAAACATCACCAAAGGTGTACAGAACTCATAGTTTTTTCTATTAGGGCCATTATGGCAGTCAGAGGTTGAAGTGACCAAAGGCTTCAAATCGACGATGCCGGCTATGCAAAAATACGTGAAAATTCCGATGTCCTGAAATGCAGCCCAACGTATCGGAATCGGTTAATACACACACGAAAACATCACCAAAGGTGTACAGAAGTCATAGTTTGGTCTATTAAGGCCATTATGGCAGTCAGAGGTTGAAGTGAACAAAGGCTTCAAATCGACGATGCCGGCTATGCAAAAATACGTGAAAATTCCGATGTCCTGAAATGCAGCCCAACGTATCGGAATCGGTTAATACACACACGAAAACATCACCAAAGGTGTACAGAAGTCATAGTTTGGTCTATTAGGGCCATTATGGCAGTCAGAGGTTGAAGTGACCAAAGGCTTCAAATCGACGATGCCGGCTATGCAAAAATACGTGAAAATTCCGATGTCACGGAATGCAGCCCAACGTATCGGAATCGGTTAATACACACACGAAAACATCACCAAAGGTGTACAGAAGTCATAGTTTGGTCTATTAGGGTCATTATGGCAGTCAGAGGTTGAAGTGACCAAAGACTTCAAATCGACGATGCCGGCTATGCAAAAATACGTGAAAATTCCGATGTCCTGAAATGCAGCCCAACGTATCGGAATCGGTTAATACACACACGAAAACATCACCAAAGGTGTACAGAAGTCATAGTTTGGTCTATTAGGGCTATTATGGCAGTCAGAGGTTGAAGTGACCAAAGGCTTCAAATCGACGATGCCGGCTATGCAAAAATACGTGAAAATTCCGATGTCACGGAATGCAGCCCAACGTATCGGAATCGGTTAATACACACACGAAAACATCACCAAAGGTGTACAGAAGTCATAGTTTGGTCTATTAGGGCCATTATGGCAGTCAGAGGTTGAAGTGACCAAAGGCTTCAAATCGACGATGCCGGCTATGCAAAAATACGTGAAAATTCCGATGTCCTGAAATGCAGCCCAACGTATCGGAATCGGTTAATACACACACGAAAACATCACCAAAGGTGTACAGAAGTCATAGTTTGGTCCATTAGGGCCATTATGGCCGTCAGAGGTTGAAGTGACCAAAGGCTTCAAATCGACGATGCCGGCTATGCAAAAATACGTAAAAATTCCGATGTCCTGAAATGCAGCCCAACGTATCGGAATCGGTTAATACACACACGAAGACATCACCAAAGGTGTACAGAAGTCATGGTTTGGTCTATTAGGGCCATTATGGCAGTCAGAGGTTGAAGTGACCAAAGGCTTCAAATCGACGATGCCGGCTATGCAAAAATAAGTGAAAATTCCGATGTCACGGAATGCAGCCCAACGTATCGGAATCGGTTAATACACACACGAAAACATCACCAAAGGTGTACAGAACTCATAGTTTTTTCTATTAGGGCCATTATGGCAGTCAGAGGTTGAAGTGACCAAAGGCTTCAAATCGACGATGCCGGCTATGCAAAAATACGTGAAAATTCCGATGTCCTGAAATGCAGCCCAACGTATCGGAATCGGTTAATACACACACGAAAACATCACCAAAGGTGTACAGAACTCATAGTTTTTTCTATTAGGGCCATTATGGCAGTCAGAGGTTGAAGTGACCAAAGGCTTCAAATCGACGATGCCGGCTATGCAAAAATACGTGAAAATTCCGATGTCCTGAAATGCAGCCCTACGTATCGGAATCGGTTAATACACACACGAAAACATCACCAAAGGTGTACAGAAGTCATAGTTTGGTTTATTAGGGCCATTATGGCAGTCAGAGGTTGAAGTGACCAAAGGCTTCAAATCGACGATGCCGGCTATGCAAAAATACGTGAAAATTCCGATGTCCTGAAATGCAGCCCAACGTATCGGAATCGGTTAATACACACACGAAAACATCACCAAAGGTGTACAGAAGTCATAGTTTGGTCTATTAAGGCCATTATGGCAGTCAGAGGTTGAAGTGACCAAAGGCTTCAAATCGACGATGCCGGCTATGCAAAAATACGTGAAAATTCCCATGTCCTGAAATGCAGCCCAACGTATCGGAATCGGTTAATACACACACGAAAACATCACCAAAGGTGTACAAAAGTCATAGTTTGGTTTATTAGGGCCATTATGGCAGTCAGAGGTTGAAGTGACCAAAGGCTTCAAATCGACGATGCCGGCTATGCAAAAATAAGTGAAAATTCCGATGTCACGGAATGCAGCCCAATGTATCGGAATCGGTTAATACACACACGAAAAAATCACCAAAGGTGTACATAAGTCATAGTTTGGTTTATTAGGGCCATTATGGCAGTCAGAGGTTGAAGTGACCAAAGGCTTCAAATCGACGATGCCGGCTGTGCAAAAATACGTGAAAATTCCGATGTCCTGAAATGCAGCCCAACGTATCGGAATCGGTTAATACACACACGAAAACATCACCAAAGGTGTACAGAAGTCATAGTTTGGTCCATTAGGGCCATTATGGCCGTCAGAGGTTGAAGTGACCAAAGGCTTCAAATCGACGATGCCGGCTATGCAAAAATACGTGAAAATTCCGATGTCCTGAAATGCAGCCCAACGTATCGGAATCGGTTAATACACACACGAAAACATCACCAAAGGTGTACAGAAGTCATAGTTTGGTCTATTATGGCCATTATGGCAGTCAGAGGTTGAAGTGACCAAAGGCTTCAAATCGACGATGCCGGCTATGCAAAAATACGTGAAAATTCCGATGTCCTGAAATGCAGCCCAACGTATCGGAATCGGTTAATACACACACGAAAACATCGCCAAAGGTGTACAGAAGTCATAGTTTGGTCTATTAGGGCCATTATTACAGTCAGGGGTTGAAGTGACCAAAGGCTTCAAATCGACGATGCCGGCTATGCAAAAATACGTGAAAATTCCGATATCCTGAAATGCAGCCCAACGTATCGGAATCGGTTAATACACACACGAAAACATCACCAAAGGTGTACAGAAGTCATAGTTTGGTCTATTAGGGCCATTATGGCAGTCAGAGGTTGAAGTGACCAAAGGCTTCAAATCGACGATGCCGGCTATGCAAAAATACGTGAAAATTCCGATGTCCTGAAATGCAGCCCAACGTATCGGAATCGGTTAATACACACACGAAAACATCACCAAAGGTGTACAGAAGTCATAGTTTGGTCTATTAGGGCTATTATGGCAGTCAGAGGTTGAAGTGACCAAAGGCTTCAAATCGACGATGCCGGCTATGCAAAAATACGTGAAAATTCCGATGTCCTGAAATGCAGCCCAACGTATCGGAATCGGTTAATACACACACGAAAACATCACCAAAGGTGTACAGAAGTCATAGTTTGGTCCATTAGGGCCATTATGGCCGTCAGAGGTTGAAGTGACCAAAGGCTTCAAATCGACGATGCCGGCTATGCAAAAATACGTAAAAATTCCGATGTCCTGAAATGCAGCCCAACGTATCGGAATCGGTTAATACACACACGAAAACATCACCAAAGGTGTACAGAAGTCATAGTTTGGTCTATTAGGGCCATTATGGCAGTCAGAGGTTGAAGTGACCAAAGGCTTCAAATCGACGATGCCGGCTGTGCAAAAATACGTGAAAATTCCGATGTCCTGAAATGCAGCCCAACGTATCAGAATCGGTTAATACACACACGAAAACATCACCAAAGGTGTACAGAAGTCATAGTTTGGTCTATTAGGGCCATTATGGCAGTCAGAGGTTGAAGTGACCAAAGGCTTCAAATCGACGATGCCGGCTATGCAAAAATACGTGAAAATTCCGATGTCACGGAATGCAGCCCAACGTATCGGAATCGGTTAATACACACACGAAAACATCACCAAAGGTGTACAGAAGTCATAGTTTGGTCCATTAGTGCCATTATGGCAGTCGGAGGTTGAAGTGACCAAAGGCTTCAAATCGACGATGCCGGCTATGCAAAAATACGTGAAAATTCCGATGTCCTGAAATGCAGCCCAACGTATCGGAATCGGTTAATACACACACGAAAACATCACCAAAGGTGTACAGAAGTCATAGTTTGGTTTATTAGGGCCATTATGGCAGTCAGAGGTTGAAGTGACCAAAGGCTTCAAATCGACGATGCCGGCTATGCAAAAATACGTGAAAATTCCGATGTCCTGAAATGCAGCCCAACGTATCGGAATCGGTTAATACACACACGAAAACATCACCAAAGGTGTACAGAAGTCATAGTTTGGTCTATTAGGGCCATTATGGCAGTCAGAGGTTGAAGTGACCAAAGGCTTCAAATCGACGATGCCGGCTATGCAAAAATAAGTGAAAATTCCGATGTCACGGAATGCAGCCCAACGTATCGGAATCGGTTAATACACACACGAAAACATCACCAAAGGTGTACAGAACTCATAGTTTTTTCTATTAGGGCCATTATGGCAGTCAGAGGTTGAAGTGACCAAAGGCTTCAAATCGACGATGCCGGCTATGCAAAAATACGTGAAAATTCCGATGTCCTGAAATGCAGCCCAACGTATCGGAATCGGTTAATACACACACGAAAACATCACCAAAGGTGTACAGAACTCATAGTTTTTTCTATTAGGGCCATTATGGCAGTCAGAGGTTGAAGTGACCAAAGGCTTCAAATCGACGATGCCGGCTATGCAAAAATACGTGAAAATTCCGATGTCCTGAAATGCAGCCCAACGTATCGGAATCGGTTAATACACACACGAAAACATCACCAAAGGTGTACAGAAGTCATAGTTTGGTCTATTAAGGCCATTATGGCAGTCAGAGGTTGAAGTGACCAAAGGCTTCAAATCGACGATGCCGGCTATGCAAAAATACGTGAAAATTCCGATGTCCTGAAATGCAGCCCAACGTATCGGAATCGGTTAATACACACACGAAAACATCACCAAAGGTGTACAGAAGTCATAGTTTGGTCTATTATGGCCATTATGGCAGTCAGAGGTTGAAGTGACCAAAGGCTTCAAATCGACGATGCCGGCTATGCAAAAATACGTGAAAATTCCGATGTCCTGAAATGCAGCCCAACGTATCGGAATCGGTTAATACACACACGAAAACATCGCCAAAGGTGTACAGAAGTCATAGTTTGGTCTATTAGGGCCATTATTACAGTCAGGGGTTGAAGTGACCAAAGGCTTCAAATCGACGATGCCGGCTATGCAAAAATACGTGAAAATTCCGATGTCACGGAATGCAGCCCAACGTATCGGAATCGGTTAATACACACACGAAAACATCACCAAAGGTGTACAGAAGTCATAGTTTGGTCTATTAGGGCCATTATGGCAGTCAGAGGTTGAAGTGACCAAAGGCTTCAAATCGACGATGCCGGCTATGCAAAAATACGTGAAAATTCCGATGTCCTGAAATGCAGCCCAACGTATCGGAATCGGTTAATACACACACGAAAACATCACCAAAGGTGTACAGAAGTCATAGTTTGGTTTATTAGGGCCATTATGGCAGTCAGAGGTTGAAGTGACCAAAGGCTTCAAATCGACGATGCCGGCTATGCAAAAATACGTAAAAATTCCGATGTCCTGAAATGCAGCCCAACGTATCGGAATCGGTTAATACACACACGAAAACATCACCAAAGGTGTACAGAAGTCATGGTTTGGTCTATTAGGGCCATTATGGCAGTCAGAGGTTGAAGTGACCAAAGGCTTCAAATCGACGATGCCGGCTATGCAAAAATAAGTGAAAATTCCGATGTCACGGAATGCAGCCCAACGTATCGGAATCGGTTAATACACACACGAAAACATCACCAAAGGTGTACAGAACTCATAGTTTTTTCTATTAGGGCCATTATGGCAGTCAGAGGTTGAAGTGACCAAAGGCTTCAAATCGACGATGCCGGCTATGCAAAAATACGTGAAAATTCCGATGTCCTGAAATGCAGCCCAACGTATCGGGATCGGTTAATACACACACGAAAACATCACCAAAGGTGTACAGAACTCATAGTTTTTTCTATTAGGGCCATTATGGCAGTCAGAGGTTGAAGTGACCAAAGGCTTCAAATCGACGATGCCGGCTATGCAAAAATACGTGAAAATTCCGATGTCCTGAAATGCAGCCCAACGTATCGGAATCGGTTAATACACACACGAAAACATCACCAAAGGTGTACAGAAGTCATAGTTTGGTCTATTATGGCCATTATGGCAGTCAGAGGTTGAAGTGACCAAAGGCTTCAAATCGACGATGCCGGCTATGCAAAAATACGTGAAAATTCCGATGTCCTGAAATGCAGCCCAACGTATCGGAATCGGTTAATACACACACGAAAACATCGCCAAAGGTGTACAGAAGTCATAGTTTGGTCTATTAGGGCCATTATTACAGTCAGGGGTTGAAGTGACCAAAGGCTTCAAATCGACGATGCCGGCTATGCAAAAATACGTGAAAATTCCGATGTCACGGAATGCAGCCCAACGTATCGGAATCGGTTAATACACACACGAAAACATCACCAAAGGTGTACAGAAGTCATAGTTTGGTCTATTAGGGCCATTATGGCAGTCAGAGGTTGAAGTGACCAAAGGCTTCAAATCGACGATGCCGGCTATGCAAAAATACGTGAAAATTCCGATGTCCTGAAATGCAGCCCAACGTATCGGAATCGGTTAATACACACACGAAAACATCACCAAAGGTGTACAGAAGTCATAGTTTGGTCTATTAGGGCTATTATGGCAGTCAGAGGTTGAAGTGACCAAAGGCTTCAAATCGACGATGCCGGCTATGCAAAAATACGTGAAAATTCCGATGTCACGGAATGCAGCCCAACGTATCGGAATCGGTTAATACACACACGAAAACATCACCAAAGGTGTACAGAAGTCATAGTTTGGTCTATTAGGGCCATTATGGCAGTCAGAGGTTGAAGTGACCAAAGGCTTCAAATCGACGATGCCGGCTATGCAAAAATACGTGAAAATTCCGATGTCCTGAAATGCAGCCCAACGTATCGGAATCGGTTAATACACACACGAAAACATCACCAAAGGTGTACAGAAGTCATAGTTTGGTCCATTAGGGCCATTATGGCCGTCAGAGGTTGAAGTGACCAAAGGCTTCAAATCGACGATGCCGGCTATGCAAAAATACGTAAAAATTCCGATGTCCTGAAATGCAGCCCAACGTATCGGAATCGGTTAATACACACACGAAAACATCACCAAAGGTGTACAGAAGTCATGGTTTGGTCTATTAGGGCCATTATGGCAGTCAGAGGTTGAAGTGACCAAAGGCTTCAAATCGACGATGCCGGCTATGCAAAAATAAGTGAAAATTCCGATGTCACGGAATGCAGCCCAACGTATCGGAATCGGTTAATACACACACGAAAACATCACCAAAGGTGTACAGAACTCATAGTTTTTTCTATTAGGGCCATTATGGCAGTCAGAGGTTGAAGTGACCAAAGGCTTCAAATCGACGATGCCGGCTATGCAAAAATACGTGAAAATTCCGATGTCCTGAAATGCAGCCCAACGTATCGGAATCGGTTAATACACACACGAAAACATCACCAAAGGTGTACAGAAGTCATAGTTTGGTCTATTAAGGCCATTATGGCAGTCAGAGGTTGAAGTGAACAAAGGCTTCAAATCGACGATGCCGGCTATGCAAAAATACGTGAAAATTCCCATGTCCTGAAATGCAGCCCAACGTATCGGAATCGGTTAATACACACACGAAAACATCACCAAAGGTGTACAGAAGTCATAGTTTGGTCTATTAGGGCCATTATGGCAGTCAGAGGTTGAAGTGACCAAAGGCTTCAAATCGACGATGCCGGCTATGCAAAAATACGTGAAAATTCCGATGTCACGGAATGCAGCCCAACGTATCGGAATCGGTTAATACACACACGAAAACATCACCAAAGGTGTACAGAAGTCATAGTTTGGTCTATTAGGGTCATTATGGCAGTCAGAGGTTGAAGTGACCAAAGACTTCAAATCGACGATGCCGGCTATGCAAAAATACGTGAAAATTCCGATGTCCTGAAATGCAGCCCAACGTATCGGAATCGGTTAATACACACACGAAAACATCACCAAAGGTGTACAGAAGTCATAGTTTGGTCTATTAGGGCTATTATGGCAGTCAGAGGTTGAAGTGACCAAAGGCTTCAAATCGACGATGCCGGCTATGCAAAAATACGTGAAAATTCCGATGTCACGGAATGCAGCCCAACGTATCGGAATCGGTTAATACACACACGAAAACATCACCAAAGGTGTACAGAAGTCATAGTTTGGTCTATTAGGGCCATTATGGCAGTCAGAGGTTGAAGTGACCAAAGGCTTCAAATCGACGATGCCGGCTATGCAAAAATACGTGAAAATTCCGATGTCCTGAAATGCAGCCCAACGTATCGGAATCGGTTAATACACACACGAAAACATCACCAAAGGTGTACAGAAGTCATAGTTTGGTCCATTAGGGCCATTATGGCCGTCAGAGGTTGAAGTGACCAAAGGCTTCAAATCAACGATGCCGGCTATGCAAAAATACGTAAAAATTCCGATGTCCTGAAATGCAGCCCAACGTATCGGAATCGGTTAATACACACACGAAAACATCACCAAAGGTGTACAGAAGTCATGGTTTGGTCTATTAGGGCCATTATGGCAGTCAGAGGTTGAAGTGACCAAAGGCTTCAAATCGACGATGCCGGCTATGCAAAAATAAGTGAAAATTCCGATGTCACGGAATGCAGCCCAACGTATCGGAATCGGTTAATACACACACGAAAACATCACCAAAGGTGTACAGAACTCATAGTTTTTTCTATTAGGGCCATTATGGCAGTCAGAGGTTGAAGTGACCAAAGGCTTCAAATCGACGATGCCGGCTATGCAAAAATACGTGAAAATTCCGATGTCCTGAAATGCAGCCCAACGTATCGGAATCGGTTAATACACACACGAAAACATCACCAAAGGTGTACAGAACTCATAGTTTTTTCTATTAGGGCCATTATGGCAGTCAGAGGTTGAAGTGACCAAAGGCTTCAAATCGACGATGCCGGCTATGCAAAAATACGTGAAAATTCCGATGTCCTGAAATGCAGCCCTACATATCGGAATCGGTTAATACACACACGAAAACATCACCAAAGGTGTACAGAAGTCATAGTTTGGTTTATTAGGGCCATTATGGCAGTCAGAGGTTGAAGTGACCAAAGGCTTCAAATCGACGATGCCGGCTATGCAAAAATACGTGAAAATTCCGATGTCCTGAAATGCAGCCCAACGTATCGGAATCGGTTAATACACACACGAAAACATCACCAAAGGTGTACAGAAGTCATAGTTTGGTCTATTAAGGCCATTATGGCAGTCAGAGGTTGAAGTGACCAAAGGCTTCAAATCGACGATGCCGGCTATGCAAAAATACGTGAAAATTCCCATGTCCTGAAATGCAGCCCAACGTATCGGAATCGGTTAATACACACACGAAAACATCACCAAAGGTGTACAAAAGTCATAGTTTGGTTTATTAGGGCCATTATGGCAGTCAGAGGTTGAAGTGACCAAAGGCTTCAAATCGACGATGCCGGCTATGCAAAAATAAGTGAAAATTCCGATGTCACGGAATGCAGCCCAATGTATCGGAATCGGTTAATACACACACGAAAAAATCACCAAAGGTGTACATAAGTCATAGTTTGGTTTATTAGGGCCATTATGGCAGTCAGAGGTTGAAGTGACCAAAGGCTTCAAATCGACGATGCCGGCTGTGCAAAAATACGTGAAAATTCCGATGTCCTGAAATGCAGCCCAACGTATCGGAATCGGTTAATACACACACGAAAACATCACCAAAGGTGTACAGAAGTCATAGTTTGGTCTATTAGGGCCATTATGGCAGTCAGAGGTTGAAGTGACCAAAGGCTTCAAATCGACGATGCCGGCTATGCAAAAATACGTGAAAATTCCGATGTCCTGAAATGCAGCCCAACGTATCAGAATCGGTTAATACACACACGAAAACATCACCAAAGGTGTACAGAAGTCATAGTTTGGTCTATTAGGGCCATTATGGCCGTCAGAGGTTGAAGTGACCAAAGGCTTCAAATCGACGATGCCGGCTATGCAAAAATACGTGAAATTTCCGATGTCCTGAAATGCAGCCCAACGTATCGGAATCGGTTAATACACACACGAAAACATCACCAAAGGTGTACAGAAGTCATAGTTTGGTCTATTAGGGCCATTATGGCAGTCAGAGGTTGAAGTGACCAAAGGCTTCAAATCGACGATGCCGGCTATGCAAAAATACGTGAAAATTCCCATGTCCTGAAATGCAGCCCAACGTATCGGAATCGGTTAATACACACACGAAAACATCACCAAAGGTGTACAGAAGTCATAGTTTGGTCTATTAGGGCCATTATGGCAGTCAGAGGTTGAAGTGACCAAAGGCTTCAAATCGACGATGCCGGCTATGCAAAAATAAGTGAAAATTCCGATGTCACGGAATGCAGCCCAATGTATCGGAATCGGTTAATACACACACGAAAAAATCACCAAAGGTGTACATAAGTCATAGTTTGGTTTATTAGGGCCATTATGGCAGTCAGAGGTTGAAGTGACCAAAGGCTTCAAATCGACGATGCCGGCTGTGCAAAAATACGTGAAAATTCCGATGTCCTGAAATGCAGCCCAACGTATCGGAATCGGTTAATACACACACGAAAACATCACCAAAGGTGTACAGAAGTCATAGTTTGGTCTATTAGGGCCATTATGGCAGTCAGAGGTTGAAGTGACCAAAGGCTTCAAATCGACGATGCCGGCTATGCAAAAATACGTGAAAATTCCGATGTCCTGAAATGCAGCCCAACGTATCAGAATCGGTTAATACACACACGAAAACATCACCAAAGGTGTACAGAAGTCATAGTTTGGTCTATTAGGGCCATTATGGCCGTCAGAGGTTGAAGTGACCAAAGGCTTCAAATCGACGATGCCGGCTATGCAAAAATACGTGAAATTTCCGATGTCCTGAAATGCAGCCCAACGTATCGGAATCGGTTAATACACACACGAAAACATCACCAAAGGTGTACAGAAGTCATAGTTTGGTCCATTAGGGCCATTATGGCCGTCAGAGGTTGAAGTGACCAAAGGCTTCAAATCGACGATGCCGGCTATGCAAAAATACGTAAAAATTCCGATGTCCTGAAATGCAGCCCAACGTATCGGAATCGGTTAATACACACACGAAAACATCACCAAAGGTGTACAGAAGTCATGGTTTGGTCTATTAGGGCCATTATGGCAGTCAGAGGTTGAAGTGACCAAAGGCTTCAAATCGACGATGCCGGCTATGCAAAAATAAGTGAAAATTCCGATGTCACGGAATGCAGCCCAACGTATCGGAATCGGTTAATACACACACGAAAACATCACCAAAGGTGTACAGAACTCATAGTTTTTTCTATTAGGGCCATTATGGCAGTCAGAGGTTGAAGTGACCAAAGGCTTCAAATCGACGATGCCGGCTATGCAAAAATACGTGAAAATTCCGATGTCCTGAAATGCAGCCCAACGTATCGGAATCGGTTAATACACACACGAAAACATCACCAAAGGTGTACAGAACTCATAGTTTTTTCTATTAGGGCCATTATGGCAGTCAGAGGTTGAAGTGACCAAAGGCTTCAAATCGACGATGCCGGCTATGCAAAAATACGTGAAAATTCCGATGTCCTGAAATGCAGCCCTACGTATCGGAATCGGTTAATACACACACGAAAACATCACCAAAGGTGTACAGAAGTCATAGTTTGGTTTATTAGGGCCATTATGGCAGTCAGAGGTTGAAGTGACCAAAGGCTTCAAATCGACGATGCCGGCTATGCAAAAATACGTGAAAATTCCGATGTCCTGAAATGCAGCCCAACGTATCGGAATCGGTTAATACACACACGAAAACATCACCAAAGGTGTACAGAAGTCATAGTTTGGTCTATTAGGGCCATTATGGCAGTCAGAGGTTGAAGTGACCAAAGGCTTCAAATCGACGATGCCGGCTATGCAAAAATACGTGAAAATTCCGATGTCCTGAAATGCAGCCCAACGTATCAGAATCGGTTAATACACACACGAAAACATCACCAAAGGTGTACAGAAGTCATAGTTTGGTCTATTAGGGCCATTATGGCCGTCAGAGGTTGAAGTGACCAAAGGCTTCAAATCGACGATGCCGGCTATGCAAAAATACGTGAAATTTCCGATGTCCTGAAATGCAGCCCAACGTATCGGAATCGGTTAATACACACACGAAAACATCACCAAAGGTGTACATAAGTCATAGTTTGGTCTATTAGGGCCATTATGGCAGTCAGAGGTTGAAGTGACCAAAGGCTTCAAATCGACGATGCCGGCTATGCAAAAATACGTGAAAATTCCCATGTCCTGAAATGCAGCCCAACGTATCGGAATCGGTTAATACACACACGAAAACATCACCAAAGGTGTACAGAAGTCATAGTTTGGTCTATTAGGGCCATTATGGCAGTCAGAGGTTGAAGTGACCAAAGGCTTCAAATCGACGATGCCGGCTATGCAAAAATAAGTGAAAATTCCGATGTCACGGAATGCAGCCCAATGTATCGGAATCGGTTAATACACACACGAAAAAATCACCAAAGGTGTACATAAGTCATAGTTTGGTTTATTAGGGCCATTATGGCAGTCAGAGGTTGAAGTGACCAAAGGCTTCAAATCGACGATGCCGGCTGTGCAAAAATACGTGAAAATTCCGATGTCCTGAAATGCAGCCCAACGTATCGGAATCGGTTAATACACACACGAAAACATCACCAAAGGTGTACAGAAGTCATAGTTTGGTCTATTAGGGCCATTATGGCAGTCAGAGGTTGAAGTGACCAAAGGCTTCAAATCGACGATGCCGGCTATGCAAAAATACGTGAAAATTCCGATGTCCTGAAATGCAGCCCAACGTATCGGAATCGGTTAATACACACACGAAAACATCACCAAAGGTGTACAGAAGTCATAGTTTGGTTTATTAGGGCCATTATGGCAGTCGGAGGTTGAAGTGACCAAAGGCATCAAATCGACGATGCAAAATTACGTGAAAATTCCGATGTCCTGAAATGCAGCCCAACGTATCAGAATCGGTTAATACACACACGAAAACATCACCAAAGGTGTACAGAAGTCATAGTTTGGTCCATTAGGGCCATTATGGGAGTCAGAGGTTGAAGTGACCAAAGGCTTCAAATCGACGATGCCGGCTATGCAAAAATACGTGAAAATTCCGATGTCCTGAAATGCAGCCCAACGTATCGGAATCGGTTAATACACACACGAAAACATCACCAAAGGTGTACAGAAGTCATAGTTTGGTCTATTAGGGCCATTATTACAGTCAGAGGTTGAAGTGACCAAAGGCTTCAAATCGACGATGCCGGCTATGCAAAAATAAGTGAAAATTCCGATGTCACGGAATGCAGCCCAATGTATCGGAATCGGTTAATACACACACGAAAAAATCACCAAAGGTGTACATAAGTCATAGTTTGGTTTATTAGGGCCATTATGGGAGTCAGAGGTTGAAGTGACCAAAGGCTTCAAATCGACGATGCCGGCTATGCAAAAATACGTGAAAATTCCGATGTCCTGAAATGCAGCCCAACGTATCGGAATCGGTTAATACACACACGAAAACATCACCAAAGGTGTACAGAAGTCATAGTTTGGTCTATTAGGGCCATTATTACAGTCAGAGGTTGAAGTGACCAAAGGCTTCAAATCGACGATGCCGGCTGTGCAAAAATACGTGAAAATGCCGATGTCCTGAAATGCAGCCCAACGTATCAGAATCGGTTAATACACACACGAAAACATCACCAAAGGTGTACAGAAGTCATAGTTTGGTCTATTAGGGCCATTATTACAGTCAGAGGTTGAAGTGACCAAAGGCTTCAAATCGACGATGCCGGCTATGCAAAAATACGTGAAAATTCCGATGTCCTGAAATGCAGCCCAACGTATCGGAATCGGTTAAAACACACACGAAAACATCACCAAAGGTGTACAGAAGTCATAGTTTTTTCTATTAGGGCCATTATGGCAGTCAGAGGTTGAAGTGACCAAAGGCTTCAAATCGACGATGCCGGCTATGCAAAAATACGTGAAAATTCCGATGTCCTGAAATGCAGCCCAACGTATCGGAATCGGTTAATACACACACGAAAACATCACCAAAGGTGTACAGAAGTCATAGTTTGGTCTATTAGGGCCATTATTACAGTCAGAGGTTGAAGTGACCAAAGGCTTCAAATTGACGATGCCGGCTATGCAAAAATACGTGAAAATTCCGATGTCCTGAAATGCAGCCCAACGTATCGGAATCGGTTAATACACACACGAAAACATCACCAAAGGTGTACAGAAGTCATAGTTTTTTCTATTAGGGCCATTATGGCAGTCAGAGGTTGAAGTGACCAAAGGCGTCAAATCGACGATGCCGGCTATGCAAAAATACGTGAAAATTCCGATGTCCTGAAATGCAGCCCAACGTATCAGAATCGGTTAATACACACACGAAAACATCACCAAAGGTGTACAGAAGTCATAGTTTGGTCTATTAGGGCCATTATGGCAGTCGGAGGTTGAAGTGACCAAAGGCTTCAAATCGACGATGCCGGCTATGCAAAAATACGTGAAAATTCCGATGTCCTGAAATGCAGCCCAACGTATCGGAATCGGTTAATACACACACGAAAACATCACCAAAGGTGTACAGAAGTCATAGTTAGGGCCATTATTACAGTCAGAGGTTGAAGTGACCAAAGGCTTCAAATCGACGATGCAGGCTATGCAAAAATACGTGAAAATTCCGATGTCCTGAAATGCAGCCCAACGTATCGGAATCGGTTAATACACACACGAAAACATCACCAAAGGTGTACAGAAGTCATAGTTTGGTCTATTATGGCAGTCGGAGGTTGAAGTGACCAAAGGCTTCAAATCGACGATGCCGGCTATGCAAAAATACGTGAAAATTCCGATGTCCTGAAATGCAGCCCAACGTATCGGAATCGGTTAATACACACACGAAAACATCACCAAAGGTGTACAGAAGTCATAGTTTTTTCTATTAGGGCCATTATGGCAGTCAGAGGTTGAAGTGACCAAAGGCTTCAAATCGACGATGCCGGCTATGCAAAAATACATGAAAATTCCGATGTCCTGAAATGCAGCCCAACGTATCGGAATCGGTTAATACACACACGAAAACTTCACCAAAGGTGTACAGAAGTCATAGTTTGGTCTATTAGGGCCATTATTACAGTCAGAGGTTGAAGTGACCAAAGGCTTCAAATCGACGATGCCGGCTATGCAAAAATACGTGAAAATTCCGATGTCCTGAAATGCAGCCCAACGTATCGGAATCGGTTAATACACACACGAAAACATCACCAAAGGTGTACAGAAGTCATAGTTTGGTCTATTAGGGCCATTATGGCAGTCAGAGGTTGAAGTGACCAAAGGCATCAAATCGACGATGCAAAAATACGTGAAAATTCCGATGTCCTGAAATGCAGCCCAACTTATCAGAATCGGTTAATACACACACGAAAACATCACCAAAGGTGTACAGAAGTCATAGTTTGGTTTATTAGGGCCATTATGGCAGTCAGAGGTTGAAGTGACCAAAGGCTTCAAATCGACGATGCCGGCTATGCAAAAATACGTGAAAATTCCAATGTCCTGAAATGCAGCCCAACGTATCAGAATCGGTTAATACACACACGAAAACATCACCAAAGGTCTACAGAAGTCATAGTTTGGTTTATTAGGGCCATTATGGCAGTCAGAGGTTGAAGTGACCAAAGGCTTCAAATCGACGATGCCGGCTGTGCAAAAATACGTGAAAATTCCGATGTCCTGAAATGCAGCCCAACGTATCGGAATCGGTTAATACACACACGAAAATATCACCAAAGGTGTACAGAAGTCATAGTTTGGTTTATTAGGGCCATTATGGCAGTCAGAGGTTGAAGTGACCAAAGGCTTCAAATCGACGATGCCGGCTATGCAAAAATACGTGAAAATTCCGATGTCCTGAAATGCAGCCCAACGTATCGGAATCGGTTAATACACACACGAAAACATCACCAAAGGTGTACAGAAGTCATAGTTTGGTCTATTAGGGCCATTATGGCAGTCAGAGGTTGAAGTGACCAAAGGCTTCAAATCGACGATGCCGGCTATGCAAAAATACGTGAAAATTCCGATGTCCTGAAATGCAGCCCAACGTATCGGAATCGGTTAATACACACACGAAAACATCACCAAAGGTGTACAGAATTCATAGTTTGGTCTATTAGGGCCATTATGGCAGTCAGAGGTTGAAGTGACCAAAGGCTTCAAATCGACGATGCCGGCTATGCAAAAATACGTGAAAATTCCGATGTCCTGAAATGCAGCTCAACGTATCGGAATCGGTTAATACACACACGAAAACATCACCAAAGGTGTACAGAAGTCATAGTTTGGTTTATTAGGGCTATTATGGCAGTCAGAGGTTGAAGTGACCAAAGGCTTCAAATCGACGATGCCGGCTATGCAAAAATACGTGAAAATTCCGATGTCCTGAAATGCAGCCCAACGTATCGGAATCGGTTAATACACACACGAAAACATCACCAAAGGTGTACAGAAGTCATAGTTTGGTCTATTAGGGCCATTATGGCAGTCAGAGGTTAAAGTGACCAAAGGCTTCAAATCGACGATGCCGGCTATGCAAAAATACGTGAAAATTCCGATGTCCTGAAATGCAGCCCAACGTATCGGAATCGGTTAATACACACACGAAAACATCACCAAAGGTGTACAGAAGTCATAGTTTGGTCCATTAGGCCCATTATGGCAGTCAGAGGTTGATGTGACCAAAGGCTTCAAATCGACGATGCCGGCTATGCAAAAATACGTGAAAATTCCAATGTCCTGAAATGCAGCCCAACGTATCAGAATCGGTTAATACACACACGAAAACATCACCAAAGGTGTACAGAAGTCATAGTTTGGTTTATTAGGGCCATTATGGTAGTCAGAGGTTAAAGTGACCAAAGGCTTCAAATCGACGATGCCGGCTATGCAAAAATACGTGAAAATTCCGATGTCCTGAAATGCAGCCCAACGTATCGGAATCGGTTAATACACACACGAAAACATCACCAAAGGTGTACAGAAGTCATAGTTTGGTCCATTAGGGCCATTATGGCAGTCAGAGGTTGAAGTGACCAAAGGCTTCAAATCGACGATGCCGGCTGTGCAAAAATACGTGAAAATTCCGATGTCCTGAAATGCAGCCCAACGTATCGGAATCGGTTAATACACACACGAAAATATCACCAAAGGTGTACAGAAGTCATAGTTTGGTTTATTAGGGCCATTATGGCAGTCAGAGGTTGAAGTGACCAAAGGCTTCAAATCGACGATGCCGGCTATGCAAAAATACGTGAAAATTCCGATGTCCTGAAATGCAGCCCAACGTATCGGAATCGGTTAATACACACACGAAAACATCACCAAAGGTGTACAGAAGTCATAGTTTGGTCTATTAGGGCCATTATGGCAGTCAGAGGTTGAAGTGACCAAAGGCTTCAAATCGACGATGCCGGCTATGCAAAAATACGTGAAAATTCCGATGTCCTGAAATGCAGCCCAACGTATCGGAATCGGTTAATACACACACGAAAACATCACCAAAGGTGTACAGAATTCATAGTTTGGTCTATTAGGGCCATTATGGCAGTCAGAGGTTGAAGTGACCAAAGGCTTCAAATCGACGATGCCGGCTATGCAAAAATACGTGAAAATTCCGATGTCCTGAAATGCAGCTCAACGTATCGGAATCGGTTAATACACACACGAAAACATCACCAAAGGTGTACAGAAGTCATAGTTTGGTTTATTAGGGCTATTATGGCAGTCAGAGGTTGAAGTGACCAAAGGCTTCAAATCGACGATGCCGGCTATGCAAAAATACGTGAAAATTCCGATGTCCTGAAATGCAGCCCAACGTATCGGAATCGGTTAATACACACACGAAAACATCACCAAAGGTGTACAGAAGTCATAGTTTGGTCTATTAGGGCCATTATGGCAGTCAGAGGTTAAAGTGACCAAAGGCTTCAAATCGACGATGCCGGCTATGCAAAAATACGTGAAAATTCCGATGTCCTGAAATGCAGCCCAACGTATCGGAATCGGTTAATACACACACGAAAACATCACCAAAGGTGTACAGAAGTCATAGTTTGGTCCATTAGGGCCATTATGGCAGTCAGAGGTTGATGTGACCAAAGGCTTCAAATCGACGATGCCGGCTATGCAAAAATACGTGAAAATTCCAATGTCCTGAAATGCAGCCCAACGTATCAGAATCGGTTAATACACACACGAAAACATCACCAAAGGTGTACAGAAGTCATAGTTTGGTTTATTAGGGCCATTATGGTAGTCAGAGGTTAAAGTGACCAAAGGCTTCAAATCGACGATGCCGGCTATGCAAAAATACGTGAAAATTCCGATGTCCTGAAATGCAGCCCAACGTATCGGAATCGGTTAATACACACACGAAAACATCACCAAAGGTGTACAGAAGTCATAGTTTGGTCCATTAGGGCCATTATGGCAGTCAGAGGTTGAAGTGACCAAAGGCTTCAAATCGACGATGCCGGCTATGCAAAAATACGTGAAAATTCCAATGTCCTGAAATGCAGCCCAACGTATCAGAATCGGTTAATACACACACGAAAACATCACCAAAGGTGTACAGAAGTCATAGTTTGGTCTATTAGGGCCATTATGACAGTCAGAGGTTGAAGTGACCAAAGGCTTCAAATCGACGATGCCGGCTATGCAAAAATACGTGAAAATTCCGATGTCCTGAAATGCAGCCCAACGTATCGGAATCGGTTAATACACACACGAAAACATCACCAAAGGTGTACAGAAGTCATAGTTTGGTCCATTAGGGCCATTATGGCAGTCAGAGGTTGAAGTGACCAAAGGCTTCAAATCGACGATGCCGGCTATGCAAAAATACGTGAAAATTCCAATGTCCTGAAATGCAGCCCAACGTATCAGAATCGGTTAATACACACACGAAAACATCACCAAAGGTGTACAGAAGTCATAGTTTGGTTTATTAGGGCCATTATGGCAGTCGGAGGTTGAAGTGACCAAAGGCATCAAATCGACGATGCCGGCTATGCAAAAATACGTGAAAATTCCGATGTCCTGAAATGCAGCCCAACGTATCGGAATCGGTTCATACACACACGAAAACATCACCAAAGGTGTACAGAAGTCATAGTTTGGTCTATTAGGGCCATTATTACAGTCAGAGGTTGAAGTGACCAAAGGCTTCAAATCGACGATGCCGGCTATGCAAAAATACGTGAAAATTCCGATGTCCTGAAATGCAGCCCAACGTATCGGAATCGGTTAATACACACACGAAAACATCACCAAAGGTGTACAGAAGTCATAGTTTGGTCTATTAGGGCCATTATTACAGTCAGAGGTTGAAGTGACCAAAGGCTTCAAATCGACGATGCCGGCTATGCAAAAATACGTGAAAATTCCGATGTCCTGAAATGCAGCCCAACGTATCGGAATGAGTTAATACACACACGAAAACATCACCAAAGGTGTACAGAAGTCATAGTTTGGTCTATTAGGGCCATTATTACAGTCAGAGGTTGAAGTGACCAAAGGCTTCAAATCGACGATGCCGGCTATGCAAAAATACGTGAAAATTCCGATGTCCTGAAATGCAGCCCAACGTATCGGAATCGGTTAATACACACACGAAAACATCACCAAAGGTGTACAGAAGTCATAGTTTGGTCTATTAGGGCCATTATTACAGTCAGAGGTTGAAGTGACCAAAGGCTTCAAATTGACGATGCCGGCTATGCAAAAATACGTGAAAATTCCGATGTCCTGAAATGCAGCCCAACGTATCAGAATCGGTTAATACACACACGAAAACATCACCAAAGGTGTACAGAAGTCATAGTTTGGTCTATTAGGGCCATTATGGCAGTCGGAGGTTGAAGTGACCAAAGGCTTCAAATCGACGATGCCGGCTATGCAAAAATACGTGAAAATTCCGATGTCCTGAAATGCAGCCCAACGTATCGGAATCGGTTAATACACACACGAAAACATCACCAAAGGTGTACAGAAGTCATAGTTTTTTCTATTAGGGCCATTATGGCAGTCAGAGGTTGAAGTGACCAAAGGCTTCAAATTGACGATGCCGGCTATGCAAAAATACGTGAAAATTCCGATGTCCTGAAATGCAGCCCAACGTATCGGAATCGGTTAATACACACACGAAAACTTCACCAAAGGTGTACAGAAGTCATAGTTTGGTCTATTAGGGCCATTATTACAGTCAGAGGTTGAAGTGACCAAAGGCTTCAAATCGACGATGCCGGCTATGCAAAAATACGTGAAAATTCCGATGTCCTGAAATGCAGCCCAACGTATCGGAATCGGTTAATACACACACGAAAACATCACCAAAGGTGTACAGAAGTCATAGTTTGGTCTATTAGGGCCATTATGGCAGTCAGAGGTTGAAGTGACCAAAGGCATCAAATCGACGATGCAAAAATACGTGAAAATTCCGATGTCCTGAAATGCAGCCCAACTTATCAGAATCGGTTAATACACACACGAAAACATCACCAAGGGTGTACAGAAGTCATAGTTTGGTTTATTAGGGCCATTATGGCAGTCAGAGGTTGAAGTGACCAAAGGCTTCAAATCGACGATGCCGGCTATGCAAAAATACGTGAAAATTCCAATGTCCTGAAATGCAGCCCAACGTATCAGAATCGGTTAATACACACACGAAAACATCACCAAAGGTCTACAGAAGTCATAGTTTGGTTTATTAGGGCCATTATGGCAGTCAGAGGTTGAAGTGACCAAAGGCTTCAAATCGACGATGCCGGCTGTGCAAAAACACGTGAAAATTCCGATGTCCTGAAATGCAGCCCAACGTATCGGAATCGGTTAATACACACACGAAAACATCACTAAAGGTGTACAGAAGTCATAGTTTGGTTTATTAGGGCCATTATGGCAGTCAGAGGTTGAAGTGACCAAAGGCTTCAAATCGACGATGCCGGCTATGCAAAAATACGTGAAAATTCCGATGTCCTGAAATGCAGCCCAACGTATCGGAATCGGTTAATACACACACGAAAACATCACCAAAGGTGTACAGAAGTCATAGTTTGGTCTATTAGGGCCATTATGGCAGTCAGAGGTTGAAGTGACCAAAGGCTTCAAATCGACGATGCCGGCTATGCAAAAATACGTGAAAATTCCGATGTCCTGAAATGCAGCCCAACGTATCGGAATCGGTTAATACACACACGAAAACATCACCAAAGGTGTACAGAAGTCATAGTTTGGTCTATTAGGGCCATTATGGCAGTCAGAGGTTGAAGTGACCAAAGGCTTCAAATCGACGATGCCGGCTATGCAAAAATACGTGAAAATTCCGATGTCCTGAAATGCAGCCCAACGTATCGGAATCGGTTAATACACACACGAAAACATCACCAAAGGTGTACAGAAGTCATAGTTTGGTCTATTAGGGCCATTATTACAGTCAGAGGTTGAAGTGACCAAAGGCTTCAAATCGACGATGCCGGCTATGCAAAAATACGTGAAAATTCCGATGTCCTGAAATGCAGCCCAACGTATCGGAATCGGTTAATACACACACGAAAACATCACCAAAGGTGTACAGAAGTCATAGTTTGGTATATTAGGGCCATTATTACAGTCAGAGGTTGAAGTGACCAAAGGCTTCAAATCGACGATGCCGGCTATGCAAAAATACGTGAAAATTCCGATGTCCTGAAATGCAGCCCAACGTATCGGAATCGGTTAATACACACACGAAAACATCACCAAAGGTGTACAGAAGTCATAGTTTGGTCTATTAGGGCCATTATGGCAGTCAGAGGTTAAAGTGACCAAAGGCTTCAAATCGACGATGCCGGCTATGCAAAAATACGTGAAAATTCCGATGTCCTGAAATGCAGCCCAACGTATCGGAATCGGTTAATACACACACGAAAACATCACCAAAGGTGTACAGAAGTCATAGTTTGGTCCATTAGGGCCATTATGGCAGTCAGAGGTTGAAGTGACCAAAGGCTTCAAATCGACGATGCCGGCTATGCAAAAATACGTGAAAATTCCAATGTCCTGAAATGCAGCCCAACGTATCAGAATCGGTTAATACACACACGAAAACATCACCAAAGGTGTACAGAAGTCATAGTTTGGTTTATTAGGGCCATTATGGTAGTCAGAGGTTAAAGTGACCAAAGGCTTCAAATCGACGATGCCGGCTATGCAAAAATACGTGAAAATTCCGATGTCCTGAAATGCAGCCCAACGTATCGGAATCGGTTAATACACACACGAAAACATCACCAAAGGTGTACAGAAGTCATAGTTTGGTCCATTAGGGCCATTATGGCAGTCAGAGGTTGAAGTGACCAAAGGCTTCAAATCGACGATGCCGGCTATGCAAAAATACGTGAAAATTCCAATGTCCTGAAATGCAGCCCAACGTATCAGAATCGGTTAATACACACACGAAAACATCACCAAAGGTGTACAGAAGTCATAGTTTGGTCTATTAGGGCCATTATGACAGTCAGAGGTTGAAGTGACCAAAGGCTTCAAATCGACGATGCCGGCTATGCAAAAATACGTGAAAATTCCGATGTCCTGAAATGCAGCCCAACGTATCGGAATCGGTTAATACACACACGAAAACATCACCAAAGGTGTACAGAAGTCATAGTTTGGTCCATTAGGGCCATTATGGCAGTCAGAGGTTGAAGTGACCAAAGGCTTCAAATCGACGATGCCGGCTATGCAAAAATACGTGAAAATTCCGATGTCCTGAAATGCAGCCCAACGTATCAGAATCGGTTAATACACACACGAAAACATCACCAAAGGTGTACAGAAGTCATAGTTTGGTTTATTAGGGCCATTATGGCAGTCGGAGGTTGAAGTGACCAAAGGCATCAAATCGACGATGCAAAATTACGTGAAAATTCCGATGTCCTGAAATGCAGCCCAACGTATCAGAATCGGTTAATACACACACGAAAACATCACCAAAGGTGTACAAAAGTCATAGTTTGGTTTATTAGGGCCATTATGGCAGTCAGAGGTTGAAGTGACCAAAGGCTTCAAATCGACGATGCCGGCTATGCAAAAATACGTAAAAATTCCGATGTCCTGAAATGCAGCCCAACGTATCGGAATCGGTTAATACACACACGAAAACATCACCAAAGGTGTACAGAAGTCATAGTTTGGTCTATTAGGGCCATTATGGCAGTCAGAGGTTGAAGTGACCAAAGGCTTCAAATCGACGATGCCGGCTGTGCAAAAATACGTGAAAATTCCGATGTCCTGAAATGCAGCCCAACGTATCAGAATCGGTTAATACACACACGAAAACATCACCAAAGGTGTACAGAAGTCATAGTTTGGTCTATTAGGGCCATTATTACAGTCAGAGGTTGAAGTGACCAAAGGCTTCAAATCGACGATGCCGGCTATGCAAAAATACGTGAAAATTCCGATGTCCTGAAATGCAGCCCAACGTATCGGAATCGGTTAATACACACACGAAAACATCACCAAAGGTGTACAGAAGTCATAGTTTGGTCTATTAGGGCCATTATGGCAGTCAGAGGTTGAAGTGACCAAAGGCTTCAAATTGACGATGCCGGCTATGCAAAAATACGTGAAAATTCCGATGTCCTGAAATGCAGCCCAACGTATCGGAATCGGTTAATACACACACGAAAACATCACCAAAGGTGTACAGAAGTCATAGTTTGGTCTATTAGGGCCATTATGGCAGTCAGAGGTTAAAGTGACCAAAGGCATCAAATCGACGATGCAAAAATACGTGAAAATTCCGATGTCCTGAAATGCAGCCCAACGTATCAGAATCGGTTAATACACACACGAAAACATCACCAAAGGTGTACAGAAGTCATAGTTTGGTTTATTAGGGCCATTATGGCAGTCAGAGGTTGAAGTGACCAAAGGCTTCAAATCGACGATGCCGGCTGTGCAAAAATACGTGAAAATTCCGATGTCCTGAAATGCAGCCCAACGTATCAGAATCGGTTAATACACACACGAAAACATCACCAAAGGTGTACAAAAGTCATAGTTTGGTTTATTAGGGCCATTATGGCAGTCAGAGGTTGAAGTGACCAAAGGCTTCAAATCGACGATGCCGGCTATGCAAAAATACGTAAAAATTCCGATGTCCTGAAATGCAGCCCAACGTATCGGAATCGGTTAATACACACACGAAAACATCACCAAAGGTGTACAGAAGTCATAGTTTGGTCTATTAGGGCCATTATGGCAGTCAGAGGTTGAAGTGACCAAAGGCTTCAAATCGACGATGCCGGCTGTGCAAAAATACGTGAAAATTCCGATGTCCTGAAATGCAGCCCAACGTATCAGAATCGGTTAATACACACACGAAAACATCACCAAAGGTGTACAGAAGTCATAGTTTGGTCTATTAGGGCCATTATTACAGTCAGAGGTTGAAGTGACCAAAGGCTTCAAATCGACGATGCCGGCTATGCAAAAATACGTGAAAATTCCGATGTCCTGAAATGCAGCCCAACGTATCGGAATCGGTTAATACACACACGAAAACATCACCAAAGGTGTACAGAAGTCATAGTTTGGTCTATTAGGGCCATTATGGCAGTCAGAGGTTGAAGTGACCAAAGGCTTCAAATCGACGATGCCGGCTATGCAAAAATACGTGAAAATTCCGATGTCCTGAAATGCAGCCCAACGTATCGGAATCGGTTAATACACACACGAAAACATCACCAAAGGTGTACAGAAGTCATAGTTTGGTCTATTAGGGCCATTATGGCAGTCAGAGGTTGAAGTGACCAAAGGCTTCAAATCGACGATGCCGGCTGTGCAAAAATACGTGAAAATTCCGATGTCCTGAAATGCAGCCCAACGTATCAGAATCGGTTAATACACACACGAAAACATCACCAAAGGTGTACAGAAGTCATAGTTTGGTCTATTAGGGCCATTATTACAGTCCGAGGTTGAAGTGACCAAAGGCTTCAAATCGACGATGCCGGCTATGCAAAAATACGTGAAAATTCCGATGTCCTGAAATGCAGCCCAACGTATCGGAATCGGTTAATACACACACGAAAACATCACCAAAGGTGTACAGAAGTCATAGTTTGGTCTATTAGGGCCATTATGGCAGTCAGAGGTTGAAGTGACCAAAGGCTTCAAATCGACGATGCCGGCTGTGCAAAAATACGTGAAAATTCCGATGTCCTGAAATGCAGCCCAACGTATCAGAATCGGTTAATACACACACGAAAACATCACCAAAGGTGTACAGAAGTCATAGTTTGGTCTATTAGGGCCATTATTACAGTCAGAGGTTGAAGTGACCAAAGGCTTCAAATCGACGATGCCGGCTATGCAAAAATACGTGAAAATTCCGATGTCCTGAAATGCAGCCCAACGTATCGGAATCGGTTAATACACACACGAAAACATCACCAAAGGTGTACAGAAGTCATAGTTTGGTCTATTAGGGCCATTATGGCAGTCAGAGGTTGAAGTGACCAAAGGCTTCAAATTGACGATGCCGGCTATGCAAAAATACGTGAAAATTCCGATGTCCTGAAATGCAGCCCAACGTATCGGAATCGGTTAATACACACACGAAAACATCACCAAAGGTGTACAGAAGTCATAGTTTGGTCTATTAGGGCCATTATGGCAGTCAGAGGTTAAAGTGACCAAAGGCATCAAATCGACGATGCAAAAATACGTGAAAATTCCGATGTCCTGAAATGCAGCCCAACGTATCAGAATCGGTTAATACACACACGAAAACATCACCAAAGGTGTACAGAAGTCATAGTTTGGTTTATTAGGGCCATTATGGCAGTCAGAGGTTGAAGTGACCAAAGGCTTCAAATCGACGATGCCGGCTGTGCAAAAATACGTGAAAATTCCGATGTCCTGAAATGCAGCCCAACGTATCGGAATCGGTTAATACACACACGAAAACATCACCAAAGGTGTACAGAAGTCATAGTTTGGTCTATTAGGGCCATTATGGCAGTCAGAGGTTAAAGTGACCAAAGGCTTCAAATCGACGATGCCGGCTATGCAAAAATACGTGAAAATTCCGATGTCCTGAAATGCAGCCCAACGTATCGGAATCGGTTAATACACACACGAAAACATCACCAAAGGTGTACAGAAGTCATAGTTTGGTCTATTAGGGCCATTATGGCAGTCAGAGGTTAAAGTGACCAAAGGCTTCAAATCGACGATGCCGGCTATGCAAAAATACGTGAAAATTCCGATGTCCTGAAATGCAGCCCAACGTATCGGAATCGGTTAATACACACACGAAAACATCACCAAAGGTGTACAGAAGTCATAGTTTGGTCCATTAGGGCCATTATGGCAGTCAGAGGTTGAAGTGACCAAAGGCTTCAAATCGACGATGCCGGCTATGCAAAAATACGTGAAAATTCCAATGTCCTGAAATGCAGCCCAACGTATCAGAATCGGTTAATACACACACGAAAACATCACCAAAGGTGTACAGAAGTCATAGTTTGGTTTATTAGGGCCATTATGGTAGTCAGAGGTTAAAGTGACCAAAGGCTTCAAATCGACGATGCCGGCTATGCAAAAATACGTGAAAATTCCGATGTCCTGAAATGCAGCCCAACGTATCGGAAGCGGTTAATACACACACGAAAACATCACCAAAGGTGTACAGAAGTCATAGTTTGGTCCATTAGGGCCATTATGGCAGTCAGAGGTTGAAGTGACCAAAGGCTTCAAATCGACGATGCCGGCTATGCAAAAATACGTGAAAATTCCAATGTCCTGAAATGCAGCCCAACGTATCAGAATCGGTTAATACACACACGAAAACATCACCAAAGGTGTACAGAAGTCATAGTTTGGTCTATTAGGGCCATTATGACAGTCAGAGGTTGAAGTGACCAAAGGCTTCAAATCGACGATGCCGGCTATGCAAAAATACGTGAAAATTCCGATGTCCTGAAATGCAGCCCAACGTATCGGAATCGGTTAATACACACACGAAAACATCACCAAAGGTGTACAGAAGTCATAGTTTGGTCCATTAGGGCCATTATGGCAGTCAGAGGTTGAAGTGACCAAAGGCTTCAAATCGACGATGCCGGCTATGCAAAAATACGTGAAAATTCCAATGTCCTGAAATGCAGCCCAACGTATCAGAATCGGTTAATACACACACGAAAACATCACCAAAGGTGTACAGAAGTCATAGTTTGGTTTATTAGGGCCATTATGGCAGTCGGAGGTTGAAGTGACCAAAGGCATCAAATCGACGATGCAAAATTACGTGAAAATTCCGATGTCCTGAAATGCAGCCCAACGTATCAGAATCGGTTAATACACACACGAAAACATCACCAAAGGTGTACAAAAGTCATAGTTTGGTTTATTAGGGCCATTATGGCAGTCAGAGGTTGAAGTGACCAAAGGCTTCAAATCGACGATGCCGGCTATGCAAAAATACGTAAAAATTCCGATGTCCTGAAATGCAGCCCAACGTATCGGAATCGGTTAATACACACACGAAAACATCACCAAAGGTGTACAGAAGTCATAGTTTGGTCTATTAGGGCCATTATGGCAGTCAGAGGTTGAAGTGACCAAAGGCTTCAAATCGACGATGCCGGCTGTGCAAAAATACGTGAAAATTCCGATGTCCTGAAATGCAGCCCAACGTATCAGAATCGGTTAATACACACACGAAAACATCACCAAAGGTGTACAGAAGTCATAGTTTGGTCTATTAGGGCCATTATTACAGTCAGAGGTTGAAGTGACCAAAGGCTTCAAATCGACGATGCCGGCTATGCAAAAATACGTGAAAATTCCGATGTCCTGAAATGCAGCCCAACGTATCGGAATCGGTTAATACACACACGAAAACATCACCAAAGGTGTACAGAAGTCATAGTTTGGTCTATTAGGGCCATTATGGCAGTCAGAGGTTGAAGTGACCAAAGGCTTCAAATCGACGATGCCGGCTATGCAAAAATACGTGAAAATTCCGATGTCCTGAAATGCAGCCCAACGTATCGGAATCGGTTAATACACACACGAAAACATCACCAAAGGTGTACAGAAGTCATAGTTTGGTCTATTAGGGCCATTATGGCAGTCAGAGGTTAAAGTGACCAAAGGCATCAAATCGACGATGCAAAAATACGTGAAAATTCCGATGTCCTGAAATGCAGCCCAACGTATCAGAATCGGTTAATACACACACGAAAACATCACCAAAGGTGTACAGAAGTCATAGTTTGGTTTATTAGGGCCATTATGGCAGTCAGAGGTTGAAGTGACCAAAGGCTTCAAATCGACGATGCCGGCTGTGCAAAAATACGTGAAAATTCCGATGTCCTGAAATGCAGCCCAACGTATCAGAATCGGTTAATACACACACGAAAACATCACCAAAGGTGTACAAAAGTCATAGTTTGGTTTATTAGGGCCATTATGGCAGTCAGAGGTTGAAGTGACCAAAGGCTTCAAATCGACGATGCCGGCTATGCAAAAATACGTAAAAATTCCGATGTCCTGAAATGCAGCCCAACGTATCGGAATCGGTTAATACACACACGAAAACATCACCAAAGGTGTACAGAAGTCATAGTTTGGTCTATTAGGGCCATTATGGCAGTCAGAGGTTGAAGTGACCAAAGGCTTCAAATCGACGATGCCGGCTGTGCAAAAATACGTGAAAATTCCGATGTCCTGAAATGCAGCCCAACGTATCAGAATCGGTTAATACACACACGAAAACATCACCAAAGGTGTACAGAAGTCATAGTTTGGTCTATTAGGGCCATTATTACAGTCAGAGGTTGAAGTGACCAAAGGCTTCAAATCGACGATGCCGGCTATGCAAAAATACGTGAAAATTCCGATGTCCTGAAATGCAGCCCAACGTATCGGAATCGGTTAATACACACACGAAAACATCACCAAAGGTGTACAGAAGTCATAGTTTGGTCTATTAGGGCCATTATGGCAGTCAGAGGTTGAAGTGACCAAAGGCTTCAAATCGACGATGCCGGCTATGCAAAAATACGTGAAAATTCCGATGTCCTGAAATGCAGCCCAACGTATCAGAATCGGTTAATACACACACGAAAACATCACCAAAGGTGTACAGAAGTCATAGTTTGGTCTATTAGGGCCATTATTACAGTCAGAGGTTGAAGTGACCAAAGGCTTCAAATCGACGATGCCGGCTATGCAAAAATACGTGAAAATTCCGATGTCCTGAAATGCAGCCCAACGTATCGGAATCGGTTAATACACACACGAAAACATCACCAAAGGTGTACAGAAGTCATAGTTTGGTCTATTAGGGCCATTATGGCAGTCAGAGGTTGAAGTGACCAAAGGCTTCAAATTGACGATGCCGGCTATGCAAAAATACGTGAAAATTCCGATGTCCTGAAATGCAGCCCAACGTATCGGAATCGGTTAATACACACACGAAAACATCACCAAAGGTGTACAGAAGTCATAGTTTGGTCTATTAGGGCCATTATGGCAGTCAGAGGTTAAAGTGACCAAAGGCATCAAATCGACGATGCAAAAATACGTGAAAATTCCGATGTCCTGAAATGCAGCCCAACGTATCAGAATCGGTTAATACACACACGAAAACATCACCAAAGGTGTACAGAAGTCATAGTTTGGTTTATTAGGGCCATTATGGCAGTCAGAGGTTGAAGTGACCAAAGGCTTCAAATCGACGATGCCGGCTGTGCAAAAATACGTGAAAATTCCGATGTCCTGAAATGCAGCCCAACGTATCGGAATCGGTTAATACACACACGAAAACATCACCAAAGGTGTACAGAAGTCATAGTTTGGTCTATTAGGGCCATTATGGCAGTCAGAGGTTAAAGTGACCAAAGGCATCAAATCGACGATGCAAAAATACGTGAAAATTCCGATGTCCTGAAATGCAGCCCAACGTATCAGAATCGGTTAATACACACACGAAAACATCACCAAAGGTGTACAGAAGTCATAGTTTGGTTTATTAGGGCCATTATGGCAGTCAGAGGTTGAAGTGACCAAAGGCTTCAAATCGACGATGCCGGCTGTGCAAAAATACGTGAAAATTCCGATGTCCTGAAATGCAGCCCAACGTATCGGAATCGGTTAATACACACACGAAAACATCACCAAAGGTGTACAGAAGTCATAGTTTGGTCTATTAGGGCCATTATGGCGTCAGAGGTTGAAGTGACCGAAGGCTTCAAATCGACGATGCCGGCTATGCAAAAATACGTGAAAATTCCGATGTCCTGAAATGCAGCCCAACGTATCGGAATCGGTTAATACAAACACGAAAACATCACCAAAGGTGTACAGAAGTCATAGTTTGGTCTATTAGGGCCATTATTACAGTCAGAGGTTGAAGTGACCAAAGGCTTCAAATCGACGATGCCGGCTATGCAAAAATACGTGAAAATTCCGATGTCCTGAAATGCAGCCCAACGTATCGGAATCGGTTAATACACACACGAAAACATCACCAAAGGTGTACAGAAGTCATAGTTTGGTCTATTAGGGCCATTATGGCAGTCAGAGGTTGAAGTGATCAAAGGCTTCAAATCGACGATGCCGACTATGCAAAAATACGTGAAAATTCCGATGTCCTGAAATGCAGCCCAACGTATCGGAATCGGTTAATACACACACGAAAACATCACCAAAGGTGTACAGAAGTCATAGATTGGTTTATTAGGGCCATTATGGCAGTCAGAGGTTGAAGTGACCAAAGGCTTCAAATCGACGATGCCGGCTATGCAAAAATACGTGAAAATTCCGATGTCCTGAAATGCAGCCCAACGTATCGGAATCGGTTAATACACACACGAAAACATCACCAAAGGTGTACAGAAGTCATAGTTTGGTCTATTAGGGCCATTATGGCAGTCAGAGGTTAAAGTGACCAAAGGCTTCAAATCGACGATGCCGGCTATGCAAAAATACGTGAAAATTCCAATGTCCTGAAATGCAGCCCAACGTATCAGAATCGGTTAATACACACACGAAAACATCACCAAAGGTGTACAGAAGTCATAGTTTGGTTTATTAGGGCCATTATGGCAGTCGGAGGTTGAAGTGACCAAAGGCATCAAATCGACGATGCAAAAATACGTGAAAATTCCGATGTCCTGAAATGCAGCCCAACGTATCAGAATCGGTTAATACACACACGAAAACATCACCAAAGGTGTACAGAAGTCATAGTTTGGTTTATTAGGGCCATTATGGCAGTCAGAGGTTGAAGTGAGCAAAGGCTTCAAATCGACGATGCCGGCTGTGCAAAAATACGTGAAAATTCCGATGTCCTGAAATGCAGCCCAACGTATCGGAATCGGTTAATACACACACGAAAACAGCACTAAAGGTGTACAGAAGTCATAGTTTGGTTTATTAGGGCCGTTATGGCAGTCAGAGGTTGAAGTGATTAAAGGCTTCAAATCGACGATGCCGGCTATGCAAAAATACGTGAAAATTCCGATGTCCTGAAATGCAGCCCAACGTATCGGAATCGGTTAATACACACACGAAAACATCACCAAAGGTGTACAGAAGTCATAGTTTGGTTTATTAATGCCATTATGGCAGTCAGAGGTTGAAGTGACCAAAGGCTTCAAATCGACGATGCCGGCTATGCAAAAATACGTGAAAATTCCGATGTCCTGAAATGCAGCCCAACGTATCGGAATCGGTTAATACACACACGAAAACATCACCAAAGGTGTACAGAAGTCATAGTTTGGTTTATTAGGGCCATTATGGCAGTCAGAGGTTGAAGTGACCAAAGGCTTCAAATCGACGATGCCGGCTATGCAAAAATACGTGAAAATTCCGATGTCCTGAAATGCAGCCCAACGTATCGGAATCGGTTAATACACACACGAAAACATCACCAGAGGTGTACAGAAGTCATAGTTTGGTCTATTAATGCCATTATGGCAGTCAGAGGTTGAAGTGACCAAAGGCTTCAAATCGACGATGCCGGCTATGCAAAAATACGTGAAAATTCCGATGTCCTGAAATGCAGCCCAACGTATCGGAATCGGTTAATACACACACGAAAACATCACCAAAGGTGTACAGAAGTCATAGTTTGGTTTATTAGGGCCATTATGGCAGTCAGAGGTTGAAGTGACCAAAGGCTTCAAATCGACGATGCCGGCTATGCAAAAATACGTGAAAATTCCGATGTCCTGAAATGCAGCCCAACGTATCGGAATCGGTTAATACACACACGAAAACATCACCAGAGGTGTACAGAAGTCATAGTTTGGTCTATTAATGCCATTATGGCAGTCAGAGGTTGAAGTGACCAAAGGCTTCAAATCGACGATGCCGGCTATGCAAAAATACGTGAAAATTCCGATGTCCTGAAATGCAGCCCAACGTATCGGAATCGGTTAATACACACACGAAAACATCACCAAAGGTGTACAGAAGTCATAGTTTGGTTTATTAGGGCCATTATGGCAGTCAGAGGTTGAAGTGACCAAAGGCTTCAAATCGACGATGCCGGCTATGCAAAAATACGTGAAAATTCCGATGTCCTGAAATGCAGCCCAACGTATCGGAATCGGTTAATACACACACGAAAACATCACCAGAGGTGTACAGAAGTCATAGTTTGGTCTATTAGGGCCATTATGGCAGTCAGAGGTTGAAGTGACCAAAGGCTTCAAATCGACGATGCCGGCTATGCAAAAATACGTGAAAATTCCAATGTCCTGAAATGCAGCCCAACGTATCAGAATCGGTTAATACACACACGAAAACATCACCAAAGGTGTACAGAAGTCATAGTTTGGTTTATTAGGGCCATTATGGCAGTCGGAGGTTGAAGTGACCAAAGGCATCAAATCGACGATGCAAAAATACGTGAAAATTCCGATGTCCTGAAATGCAGCCCAACGTATCAGAATCGGTTAATACACACACGAAAACATCACCAAAGGTGTACAGAAGTCATAGTTTGGTTTATTAGGGCCATTATGGCAGTCAGAGGTTGAAGTGAGCAAAGGCTTCAAATCGACGATGCCGGCTGTGCAAAAATACGTGAAAATTCCGATGTCCTGAAATGCAGCCCAACGTATCGGAATCGGTTAATACACACACGAAAACAGCACTAAAGGTGTACAGAAGTCATAGTTTGGTTTATTAGGGCCGTTATGGCAGTCAGAGGTTGAAGTGATTAAAGGCTTCAAATCGACGATGCCGGCTATGCAAAAATACGTGAAAATTCCGATGTCCTGAAATGCAGCCCAACGTATCGGAATCGGTTAATACACACACGAAAACATCACCAGAGGTGTACAGAAGTCATAGTTTGGTCTATTAATGCCATTATGGCAGTCAGAGGTTGAAGGGACCAAAGGCTTCAAATCGACGATGCCGGCTATGCAAAAATACGTGAAAATTCCGATGTCCTGAAATGCAGCCCAACGTATCGGAATCGGTTAATACACACACGAAAACATCACCAAAGGTGTACAGAAGTCATAGTTTGGTTTATTAGGGCCATTATGGCAGTCAGAGGTTGAAGTGACCAAAGGCTTCAAATCGACGATGCCGGCTATGCAAAAATACGTGAAAATTCCGATGTCCTGAAATGCAGCCCAACGTATCGGAATCGGTTAATACACACACGAAAACATCACCAGAGGTGTACAGAAGTCATAGTTTGGTCTATTAATGCCATTATGGCAGTCAGAGGTTGAAGTGACCAAAGGCTTCAAATCGACGATGCCGGCTATGCAAAAATACGTGAAAATTCCGATGTCCTGAAATGCAGCCCAACGTATCGGAATCGGTTAATACACACACGAAAACATCACCAAAGGTGTACAGAAGTCATAGTTTGGTTTATTAGGGCCATTATGGCAGTCAGAGGTTGAAGTGACCAAAGGCTTCAAATCGACGATGCCGGCTATGCAAAAATACGTGAAAATTCCGATGTCCTGAAATGCAGCCCAACGTATCGGAATCGGTTAATACACACACGAAAACATCACCAGAGGTGTACAGAAGTCATAGTTTGGTCTATTAATGCCATTATGGCAGTCAGAGGTTGAAGTGACCAAAGGCTTCAAATCGACGATGCCGGCTATGCAAAAATACGTGAAAATTCCGATGTCCTGAAATGCAGCCCAACGTATCGGAATCGGTTAATACACACACGAAAACATCACCAAAGGTGTACAGAAGTCATAGTTTGGTTTATTAGGGCCATTATGGCAGTCAGAGGTTGAAGTGACCAAAGGCTTCAAATCGACGATGCCGGCTATGCAAAAATACGTGAAAATTCCGATGTCCTGAAATGCAGCCCAACGTATCGGAATCGGTTAATACACACACGAAAACATCACCAGAGGTGTACAGAAGTCATAGTTTGGTCTATTAGGGCCATTATGGCAGTCAGAGGTTGAAGTGACCAAAGGCTTCAAATCGACGATGCCGGCTATGCAAAAATACGTGAAAATTCCGATGTCCTGAAATGCAGCCCAACGTATCGGAATCGGTTAATACACACACGAAAACATCACCAAAGGTGTACAGAAGTCATAGTATGGTCTATTAGGGCCATTATGGCAGTCAGAGGTTGAAGTGACCAAAGGCTTCAAATCGACGATGCCGGCTATGCAAAAATACGTGAAAATTCCGATGTCCTGAAATGCAGCCCAACGTATCGGAATCGGTTAATACACACACGAAAACATACCCAAAGGTGTACAGAAGTCATAGTTTGGTCTATTAGGGCCATTATTACAGTCAGAGGTTGAAGTGACCAAAGGCTTCAAATCGACGATGCCGGCTATGCAAAAATACGTGAAAATTCCGATGTCCTGAAATGCAGCCCAACGTATCGGAATCGGTTAATACACACACGAAAACATCACCAAAGGTGTACAGAAGTCATAGTTTGGTCTATTAGGGCCATTATGGCAGTCAGAGGTTGAAGTGACCAAAGGCTTCAAATCGACGATGCCGGCTATGCAAAAATACGTGAAAATTCCGATGTCCTGAAATGCAGCCCAACGTATCGGAATCGGTTAATACACACACGAAAACATCACCAAAGGTGTACAGAAGTCATAGTTTGGTCTATTAGGGCCATTATGGCAGTCAGAGGTTAAAGTGACCAAAGGCTTCAAATCGACGATGCAAAAATACGTGAAAATTCCGATGTCCTGAAATGCAGCCCAACGTATCAGAATCGGTTAATACACACACGAAAACATCACCAAAGGTGTACAGAAGTCATAGTTTGGTTTATTAGGGCCATTATGGCAGTCAGAGGTTGAAGTGACCAAAGGCTTCAAATCGACGATGCCGGCTGTGCAAAAATACGTGAAAATTCCGATGTCCTGAAATGCAGCCCAACGTATCGGAATCGGTTAATACACACACGAAAACATCACCAAAGGTGTACAGAAGTCATAGTTTGGTTTATTAGGGCCGTTATGGCAGTCAGAGGTTGAAGTGACCAAAGGCATCAAATCGACGATGCAAAAATACGTGAAAATTCCGATGTCCTGAAATGCAGCCCAACGTATCAGAATCGGTTAATACACACACGAAAACATCACCAAAGGTGTACAGAAGTCATAGTTTGGTTTATTAGGGCCATTATGGCAGTCGGAGGTTGAAGTGACCAAAGGCATCAAATCGACGATGCAAAAATACGTGAAAATTCCGATGTCCTGAAATGCAGCCCAACGTATCAGAATCGGTTAATACACACACGAAAACATCACCAAAGGTGTACAGAAGTCATAGTTTGGTTTATTAGGGCCATTATGGCAGTCAGAGGTTGAAGTGAGCAAAGGCTTCAAATCGACGATGCCGGCTGTGCAAAAATACGTGAAAATTCCGATGTCCTGAAATGCAGCCCAACGTATCGGAATCGGTTAATACACACACGAAAACAGCACCAAAGGTGTACAGAAGTCATAGTTTGGTTTATTAGGGCCGTTATGGCAGTCAGAGGTTGAAGTGATTAAAGGCTTCAAATCGACGATGCCGGCTATGCAAAAATACGTGAAAATTCCGATGTCCTGAAATGCAGCCCAACGTATCGGAATCGGTTAATACACACACGAAAACATCACCAGAGGTGTACAGAAGTCATAGTTTGGTCTATTAATGCCATTATGGCAGTCAGAGGTTGAAGTGACCAAAGGCTTCAAATCGACGATGCCGGCTATGCAAAAATACGTGAAAATTCCGATGTCCTGAAATGCAGCCCAACGTATCGGAATCGGTTAATACACACACGAAAACATCACCAAAGGTGTACAGAAGTCATAGTTTGGTTTATTAGGGCCATTATGGCAGTCAGAGGTTGAAGTGACCAAAGGCTTCAAATCGACGATGCCGGCTATGCAAAAATACGTGAAAATTCCGATGTCCTGAAATGCAGCCCAACGTATCGGAATCGGTTAATACACACACGAAAACATCACCAGAGGTGTACAGAAGTCATAGTTTGGTCTATTAGGGCCATTATGGCAGTCAGAGGTTGAAGTGACCAAAGGCTTCAAATCGACGATGCCGGCTATGCAAAAATACGTGAAAATTCCGATGTCCTGAAATGCAGCCCAACGTATCGGAATCGGTTAATACACACACGAAAACATCACCAAAGGTGTACAGAAGTCATAGTATGGTCTATTAGGGCCATTATGGCAGTCAGAGGTTGAAGTGACCAAAGGCTTCAAATCGACGATGCCGGCTATGCAAAAATACGTGAAAATTCCGATGTCCTGAAATGCAGCCCAACGTATCGGAATCGGTTAATACACACACGAAAACATAACCAAAGGTGTACAGAAGTCATAGTTTGGTCTATTAGGGCCATTATTACAGTCAGAGGTTGAAGTGACCAAAGGCTTCAAATCGACGATGCCGGCTATGCAAAAATACGTGAAAATTCCGATGTCCTGAAATGCAGCCCAACGTATCGGAATCGGTTAATACACACACGAAAACATCACCAAAGGTGTACAGAAGTCATAGTTTGGTCTATTAGGGCCATTATGGCAGTCAGAGGTTGAAGTGACCAAAGGCTTCAAATCGACGATGCCGGCTATGCAAAAATACGTGAAAATTCCGATGTCCTGAAATGCAGCCCAACGTATCGGAATCGGTTAATACACACACGAAAACATCACCAAAGGTGTACAGAAGTCATAGTTTGGTCTATTAGGGCCATTATGGCAGTCAGAGGTTAAAGTGACCAAAGGCTTCAAATCGACGATGCAAAAATACGTGAAAATTCCGATGTCCTGAAATGCAGCCCAACGTATCAGAATCGGTTAATACACACACGAAAACATCACCAAAGGTGTACAGAAGTCATAGTTTGGTTTATTAGGGCCATTATGGCAGTCAGAGGTTGAAGTGACCAAAGGCTTCAAATCGACGATGCCGGCTGTGCAAAAATACGTGAAAATTCCGATGTCCTGAAATGCAGCCCAACGTATCGGAATCGGTTAATACACACACGAAAACATCACCAAAGGTGTACAGAAGTCATAGTTTGGTTTATTAGGGCCGTTATGGCAGTCAGAGGTTGAAGTGACCAAAGGCTTCAAATCGACGATGCCGGCTATGCAAAAATACGTGAAAATTCCGATGTCCTGAAATGCAGCCCAACGTATCGGAATCGGTTAATACACACACGAAAACATCACCAGAGGTGTACAGAAGTCATAGTTTGGTCTATTAGGGCCATTATGGCAGTCAGAGGTTGAAGTGACCAAAGGCTTCAAATCGACGATGCCGGCTATGCAAAAATACGTGAAAATTCCGATGTCCTGAAATGCAGCCCAACGTATCGGAATCGGTTAATACACACACGAAAACATCACCAAAGGTGTACAGAAGTCATAGTTTGGTCTATTAGGGCCATTATGGCAGTCAGAGGTTGAAGTGACCAAAGGCTTCAAATCGACGATGCCGGCTATGCAAAAGTACGTGAAAATTCCGATGTCCTGAAATGCAGCCCAACGTATCGGAATCGGTTAATACACACACGAAAACATCACCAAAGGTGTACAGAAGTCATAGTTTGGTCTATTAGGGCCATTATGGCAGTCAGAGGTTGAAGTGACCAAAGGCTTCAAATCGACGATGCCGGCTATGCAAAAGTACGTGAAAATTCCGATGTCCTGAAATGCAGCCCAACGTATCGGAATCGGTTAATACACACACGAAAACATCACCAAAGGTGTACAGAAGTCATAGTATGGTCTATTAGGGCCATTATGGCAGTCAGAGGTTGAAGTGACCAAAGGCTTCAAATCGACGATGCCGGCTATGCAAAAATACGTGAAAATTCCGATGTCCTGAAATGCAGCCCAACGTATCGGAATCGGTTAATACACACACGAAAACATAACCAAAGGTGTACAGAAGTCATAGTTTGGTCTATTAGGGCCATTATTACAGTCAGAGGTTGAAGTGACCAAAGGCTTCAAATCGACGATGCCGGCTATGCAAAAATACGTGAAAATTCCGATGTCCTGAAATGCAGCCCAACGTATCGGAATCGGTTAATACACACACGAAAACATCACCAAAGGTGTACAGAAGTCATAGTTTGGTCTATTAGGGCCATTATGGCAGTCAGAGGTTGAAGTGACCAAAGGCTTCAAATCGACGATGCCGGCTATGCAAAAATACGTGAAAATTCCGATGTCCTGAAATGCAGCCCAACGTATCGGAATCGGTTAATACACACACGAAAACATCACCAAAGGTGTACAGAAGTCATAGTTTGGTCTATTAGGGCCATTATGGCAGTCAGAGGTTAAAGTGACCAAAGGCTTCAAATCGACGATGCAAAAATACGTGAAAATTCCGATGTCCTGAAATGCAGCCCAACGTATCAGAATCCGTTAATACACACACGAAAACATCACCAAAGGTGTACAGAAGTCATAGTTTGGTTTATTAGGGCCATTATGGCAGTCAGAGGTTGAAGTGACCAAAGGCTTCAAATCGACGATGCCGGCTGTGCAAAAATACGTGAAAATTCCGATGTCCTGAAATGCAGCCCAACGTATCGGAATCGGTTAATACACACACGAAAACATCACCAAAGGTGTACAGAAGTCATAGTTTGGTTTATTAGGGCCATTATGGCAGTCGGAGGTTGAAGTGACCAAAGGCATCAAATCGACGATGCAAAAATACGTGAAAATTCCGATGTCCTGAAATGCAGCCCAACGTATCGGAATCGGTTAATACACACACGAAAACATCACTAAAGGTGTACAGAAGTCATAGTTTGGTTTATTAGGGCCGTTATGGCAGTCAGAGGTTGAAGTGACCAAAGGCTTCAAATCGACGATGCCGGCTATGCAAAAATACGTGAAAATTCCGATGTCCTGAAATGCAGCCCAACGTATCGGAATCGGTTAATACACACACGAAAACATCACCAGAGGTGTACAGAAGTCATAGTTTGGTCTATTAATGCCATTATGGCAGTCAGAGGTTGAAGTGACCAAAGGCTTCAAATCGACGATGCCGGCTATGCAAAAATACGTGAAAATTCCGATGTCCTGAAATGCAGCCCAACGTATCGGAATCGGTTAATACACACACGAAAACATCACCAAAGGTGTACAGAAGTCATAGTTTGGTTTATTAGGGCCATTATGGCAGTCAGAGGTTGAAGTGACCAAAGGCTTCAAATCGACGATGCCGGCTATGCAAAAATACGTGAAAATTCCGATGTCCTGAAATGCAGCCCAACGTATCGGAATCGGTTAATACACACACGAAAACATCACCAGAGGTGTACAGAAGTCATAGTTTGGTCTATTAGGGCCATTATGGCAGTCAGAGGTTGAAGTGACCAAAGGCTTCAAATCGACGATGCCGGCTATGCAAAAATACGTGAAAATTCCGATGTCCTGAAATGCAGCCCAACGTATCGGAATCGGTTAATACACACACGAAAACATCACCAAAGGTGTACAGAAGTCATAGTTTGGTCTATTAGGGCCATTATGGCAGTCAGAGGTTGAAGTGACCAAAGGCTTCAAATCGACGATGCCGGCTATGCAAAAATACGTGAAAATTCCGATGTCCTGAAATGCAGCCCAACGTATCAGAATCGGTTAATACACACACGAAAACATCACCAAAGGTGTACAGAAGTCATAGTATGGTCTATTAGGGCCATTATGGCAGTCAGAGGTTGAAGTGACCAAAGGCTTCAAATCGACGATGCCGGCTATGCAAAAATACGTGAAAATTCCGATGTCCTGAAATGCAGCCCAACGTATCGGAATCGGTTAATACACACACGAAAACATAACCAAAGGTGTACAGAAGTCATAGTTTGGTCTATTAGGGCCATTATTACAGTCAGAGGTTGAAGTGACCAAAGGCTTCAAATCGACGATGCCGGCTATGCAAAAATACGTGAAAATTCCGATGTCCTGAAATGCAGCCCAACGTATCGGAATCGGTTAATACACACACGAAAACATCACCAAAGGTGTACAGAAGTCATAGTTTGGTCTATTAGGGCCATTATGGCAGTCAGAGGTTGAAGTGACCAAAGGCTTCAAATCGACGATGCCGGCTATGCAAAAATACGTGAAAATTCCGATGTCCTGAAATGCAGCCCAACGTATCGGAATCGGTTAATACACACACGAAAACATCACCAAAGGTGTACAGAAGTCATAGTTTGGTCTATTAGGGCCATTATGGCAGTCAGAGGTTAAAGTGACCAAAGGCTTCAAATCGACGATGCAAAAATACGTGAAAATTCCGATGTCCTGAAATGCAGCCCAACGTATCAGAATCGGTTAATACACACACGAAAACATCACCAAAGGTGTACAGAAGTCATAGTTTGGTTTATTAGGGCCATTATGGCAGTCAGAGGTTGAAGTGACCAAAGGCTTCAAATCGACGATGCCGGCTGTGCAAAAATACGTGAAAATTCCGATGTCCTGAAATGCAGCCCAACGTATCGGAATCGGTTAATACACACACGAAAACATCACCAGAGGTGTACAGAAGTCATAGTTTGGTCTATTAGGGCCATTATGGCAGTCAGAGATTGAAGTGACCAAAGGCTTCAAATCGACGATGCCGGCTGTGCAAAAATACGTGAAAATTCCGATGTCCTGAAATGCAGCCCAACGTATCGGAATCGGTTAATACACACACGAAAACATCACCAGAGGTGTACAGAAGTCATAGTTTGGTCTATTAGGGCCATTATGGCAGTCAGAGATTGAAGTGACCAAAGGCTTCAAATCGACGATGCCGGCTATGCAAAAATACGTGAAAATTTCGATGTCCTGAAATGCAGCCCAACGTATCGGAATCGGTTAATACACACACGAAAACATCACCAAAGGTGTACAGAAGTCATAGTTTGGTCTATTAGGGCCATTATGGCAGTCAGAGGTTGAAGTGACCAAAGGCTTCAAATCGACGATGCCGGCTATGCAAAAATACGTGAAAATTCCGATGTCCTGAAATGCAGCCCAACGTATCGGAATCGGTTAATACACACACGAAAACATCACCAAAGGTGTACAGAAGTCATAGTTTGGTCTATTAGGGCCATTATGGCAGTCAGAGGTTAAAGGGACCAAAGGCTTCAAATCGACGATGCAAAAATACGTGAAAATTCCGATGTCCTGAAATGCAGCCCAACGTATCAGAATCGGTTAATACACACACGAAAACATCACCAAAGGTGTACAGAAGTCATAGTTTGGTTTATTAGGGCCATTATGGCAGTCAGAGGTTGAAGTGACCAAAGGCTTCAAATCGACGATGCCGGCTGTGCAAAAATACGTGAAAATTCCGATGTCCTGAAATGCAGCCCAACGTATCGGAATCGGTTAATACACACACGAAAACATCACCAAAGGTGTACAGAAGTCATAGTTTGGTTTATTAGGGCCGTTATGGCAGTCAGAGGTTGAAGTGACCAAAGGCTTCAAATCGACGATGCCGGCTATGCAAAAATACGTGAAAATTCTGATGTCCTGAAATGCAGCCCAACGTATCGGAATCGGTTAATACACACACGAAAACATCACCAAAGGTGTACAGAAGTCATAGTTTGGTTTATTAGGGCCATTATGGCAGTCAGAGGTTGAAGTGACCAAAGGCTTCAAATCGACGATGCCGGCTATGCAAAAATACGTGAAAATTCCGATGTCCTGAAATGCAGCCCAACGTATCGGAATCGGTTAATACACACACGAAAACATCACCAGAGGTGTACAGAAGTCATAGTTTGGTCTATTAGGGCCATTATGGCAGTCAGAGGTTGAAGTGACCAAAGGCTTCAAATCGACGATGCCGGCTATGCAAAAATACGTGAAAATTCCGATGTCCTGAAATGCAGCCCAACGTATCGGAATCGGTTAATACACACACGAAAACATCACCAAAGGTGTACAGAAGTCATAGTTTGGTCTATTAGGGCCATTATGGCAGTCAGAGGTTGAAGTGACCAAAGGCTTCAAATCGACGATGCCGGCTATGCAAAAATACGTGAAAATTCCGATGTCCTGAAATGCAGCCCAACGTATCGGAATCGGTTAATACACACACGAAAACATCACCAAAGGTGTACAGAAGTCATAGTTTGGTCTATTAGGGCCATTATGTCAGTCGGAGGTTGAAGTGACCAACGGCATCAAATCGACGATGCAAAAATACGTGAAAATTCCGATGTCCTGAAATGCAGCCCAACGTATCGGAATCGGTTAATACACACACGAAAACATCACCAGAGGTGTACAGAAGTCATAGTTTGGTCTATTAGGGCCATTATGGCAGTCAGAGGTTGAAGCGACCAAAGGCTTCAAATCGACGATGCCGGCTATGCAAAAATACGTGAAAATTCCGATGTCCTGAAATGCAGCCCAACGTATCGGAATCGGTTAATACACACACGAAAACATCACCAAAGGTGTACAGAAGTCATAGTTTGGTCTATTAGGGCCATTATGGCAGTCAGAGGTTGAAGTGACCAAAGGCTTCAAATCGACGATGCCGGCTATGCAAAAATACGTGAAAATTCCGATGTCCTGAAATGCAGCCCAACGTATCGGAATCGGTTAATACACACACGAAAACATCACCAAAGGTGTACAGAAGTCATAGTTTGGTCTATTAGGGCCATTATTACAGTCAGAGGTTGAAGTGACCAAAGGCTTCAAATCGACGATGCCGGCTATGCAAAAATACGTGAAAATTCCAATGTCCTGAAATGCAGCCCAACGTATCAGAATCGGTTAATACACACACGAAAACATCACCAAAGGTGTACAGAAGTCATAGTTTGGTTTATTAGGGCCATTATGGCAGTCGGAGGTTGAAGTGACCAACGGCATCAAATCGACGATGCAAAAATACGTGAAAATTCCGATGTCCTGAAATGCAGCCCAACGTATCAGAATCGGTTAATACACACACGAAAACATCACCAAAGGCGTACAGAAGTCATAGTTTGGTCTATTAGGGCCATTGTGGCAGTCAGAGGTTGAAGTGACCAAAGGCTTCAAATCGACGATGCCGGCTATGCAAAAATACGTGAAAATTCCAATGTCCTGAAATACAGCCCAACGTATCAGAATCGGTTAATACACACACGAAAACATCACCAGAGGTGTACAGAAGTCATAGTTTGGTTTATTAGGGCCATTATGGCAGTCGGAGGTTGAAGTGACCAACGGCATCAAATCGACGATGCAAAAATACGTGAAAATTCCGATGTCCTGAAATGCAGCCCAACGTATCAGAATCGGTTGATACACACACGAAAACATCACCAAAGGCGTACAGAAGTCATAGTTTGGTCTATTAGGGCCATTGTGGCAGTCAGAGGTTGAAGTGACCAAAGGCTTCAAATCGACGATGCCGGCTATGCAAAAATACGTGAAAATTCCGATGTCCTGAAATGCAGCCCAACGTATCGGAATCGGTTAATACACACACGAAAACATCACCAAAGGTGTACAGAAGTCATAGTTTGGTCTATTAGGGCCATTATGGCAGTCAGAGGTTGAAGTGACCAAAGGCTTCAAATCGACGATGCCGGCTATGCAAAAATACGTGAAAATTCCGATGTCCTGAAATGCAGCTCAACGTATCGGAATCGGTTAATACACACACGAAAACATCACCAAAGGTGTACAGAAGTCATAGTTTGGTTTATAAGGGCCATTATGGCAGTCAGAGGTTGAAGTGACCAAAGGCTTCAAATCGACGATGCCGGCTATGCAAAAATACGTGAAAATTCCGATGTCCTGAAATGCAGCCCAACGTATCAGAATCGGTTAATACACACACGAAAACATCACCAAAGGTGTACAGAAGTCATAGTTTGGTTTATTAGGGCCATTATGGCAGTCAGAGGTTGAAGTGACCAAAGGCTTCAAATCGACGATGCCGGCTATGCAAAAACTACGTGAAAATTCCGATGTCCTGAAATGCAGCCCAACGTATCAGAATCGGTTAATACACACACGAAAACATCACCAAAGGCGTACAGAAGTCATAGTTTGGTCTATTAGGGCCATTATGGCAGTCAGAGGTTGAAGTGACCAAAGGCTTCAAATCGACGATGCCGGCTATGCAAAAATACGTGAAAATTCCGATGTCCTGAAATGCAGCCCAAAGTATCGGAATCGGTTAATACCCACACGAAAACATCACCAAAGGTGTACAGAAGTCATAGTTTGGTCTATTAGGGCCATTATGGCAGTCAGAGGTTGAAGTGACCAAAGGCTTCAAATCGACGATGCCGGCTATGCAAAAATACGTGAAAATTCCGATGTCCTGAAATGCAGCCCAACGTATCGGAATCGGTTAATACACACACGAAAACATCACCAAAGGTGTACAGAAGTCATAGTTTGGTCTATTAGGGCCATTATGGCACTCAGAGGTTGAAGTGATCAAAGGCTTCAAATCGACGATCCCGGCTTTGCAAAAATACGTGAAAATTCCGATGTCCTGAAATGCAGCCCAACGTATCGGAATCGGTTAATACCCACACGAAAACATCACCAAAGGTGTACAGAAGTCATAGTTTGGTTTATTAGGGCCATTATGGCAGTCGGAGGTTGAAGTGACCAACGGCATCAAATCGACGATGCAAAAATACGTGAAAATTCCGATGTCCTGAAATGCAGCCCAACGTATCAGAATCGGTTAATACACACACGAAAACATCACCAAAGGCGTACAGAAGTCATAGTTTGGTCTATTAGGGCCATTGTGGCACTCAGAGGTTGAAGTGACCAAAGGCTTCAAATCGACGATGCCGGCTATGCAAAAATACGTGAAAATTCCAATGTCCTGAAATACAGCCCAACGTATCAGAATCGGTTAATACACACACGAAAACATCACCAGAGGTGTACAGAAGTCATAGTTTGGTTTATTAGGGCCATTATGGCAGTCGGAGGTTGAAGTGACCAACGGCATCAAATCGACGATGCAAAAATACGTGAAAATTCCGATGTCCTGAAATGCAGCCCAACGTATCAGAATCGGTTGATACACACACGAAAACATCACCAAAGGCGTACAGAAGTCATAGTTTGGTCTATTAGGGCCATTGTGGCAGTCAGAGGTTGAAGTGACCAAAGGCTTCAAATCGACGATGCCGGCTATGCAAAAATACGTGAAAATTCCGATGTCCTGAAATGCAGCCCAACGTATCGGAATCGGTTAATACACACACGAAAACATCACCAAAGGTGTACAGAAGTCATAGTTTGGTCTATTAGGGCCATTATGGCAGTCAGAGGTTGAAGTGACCAAAGGCTTCAAATCGACGATGCCGGCTATGCAAAAATACGTGAAAATTCCGATGTCCTGAAATGCAGCTCAACGTATCGGAATCGGTTAATACACACACGAAAACATCACCAAAGGTGTACAGAAGTCATAGTTTGGTTTATAAGGGCCATTATGGCAGTCAGAGGTTGAAGTGACCAAAGGCTTCAAATCGACGATGCCGGCTATGCAAAAATACGTGAAAATTCCGATGTCCTGAAATGCAGCCCAACGTATCAGAATCGGTTAATACACACACGAAAACATCACCAAAGGTGTACAGAAGTCATAGTTTGGTTTATTAGGGCCATTATGGCAGTCAGAGGTTGAAGTGACCAAAGGCTTCAAATCGACGATGCCGGCTATGCAAAAACTACGTGAAAATTCCGATGTCCTGAAATGCAGCCCAACGTATCAGAATCGGTTAATACACACACGAAAACATCACCAAAGGCGTACAGAAGTCATAGTTTGGTCTATTAGGGCCATTATGGCAGTCAGAGGTTGAAGTGACCAAAGGCTTCAAATCGACGATGCCGGCTATGCAAAAATACGTGAAAATTCCGATGTCCTGAAATGCAGCCCAAAGTATCGGAATCGGTTAATACCCACACGAAAACATCACCAAAGGTGTACAGAAGTCATAGTTTGGTCTATTAGGGCCATTATGGCAGTCAGAGGTTGAAGTGACCAAAGGCTTCAAATCGACGATGCCGGCTATGCAAAAATACGTGAAAATTCCGATGTCCTGAAATGCAGCCCAACGTATCGGAATCGGTTAATACACACACGAAAACATCACCAAAGGTGTACAGAAGTCATAGTTTGGTCTATTAGGGCCATTATGGCACTCAGAGGTTGAAGTGATCAAAGGCTTCAAATCGACGATCCCGGCTTTGCAAAAATACGTGAAAATTCCGATGTCCTGAAATGCAGCCCAACGTATCGGAATCGGTTAATACCCACACGAAAACATCACCAAAGGTGTACAGAAGTCATAGTTTGGTTTATTAGGGCCATTATGGCAGTCGGAGGTTGAAGTGACCAACGGCATCAAATCGACGATGCAAAAATACGTGAAAATTCCGATGTCCTGAAATGCAGCCCAACGTATCGGAATCGGTTAATACACACACGAAAACATCACCAAAGGTGTACAGAAGTCATAGTTTGGTTTATTAGGGCCGTTATGGCAGTCAGAGGTTGAAGTGACCAAAGGCTTCAAATCGACGATGCCGGCTATGCAAAAATACGTGAAAATTCCGATGTCCTGAAATGCAGCCCAACGTATCGGAATCGGTTAATACACACACGAAAACATCACCAAAGGTGTACAGAAGTCATAGTTTGGTCTATTAGGGCCATTATGGCAGTCAGAGGTTGAAGTGACCAAAGGCTTCAAATCGACGATGCCGGCTATGCAAAAATACGTGAAAATTCCGATGTCCTGAAATGCAGCCCAACGTATCGGAATCGGTTAATACACACACGAAAACATCACCAAAGGTGTACAGAAGTCATAGTTTGGTTTATTAGGGCCATTATGGTAGTCAGAGGTTGAAGTGACCAAAGGCTTCAAATCGACGATGCCGGCTATGCAAAAATACGTGAAAATTCCGATGTCTTGAAATGCAGCCCAACGTATCGGAATCGGTTAATACACACACGAAAACATCACCAGAGGTGTACAGAAGTCATAGTTTGGTCTATTAGGGCCATTATGGCAGTCAGAGGTTGAAGTGACCAAAGGCTTCAAATCGACGATGCCGGCTATGCAAAAATACGTGAAAATTCCGATGTCCTGAAATGCAGCCCAACGTATCGGAATCGGCTAATACACACACGAAAACATCACCAAAGGTGTACATAAGTCATAGTTTGGTTTATTAGGGCCATTATGGCAGTCAGAGGTTGAAGTGACCAAAGGCTTCAAATCGACGATGCCGGCTGTGCAAAAATACGTGATAATTCCGATGTCCTGAAATGCAGCCCAACGTATCGGAATCGGTTAATACACACACGAAAACATCACCAAAGGTGTACAGAAGTCATAGTTTGGTCTATTAGGGCCATTATGGCCGTCAGAGGTTGAAGTGACCAAAGGCTTCAAATCGACGATGCCGGCTATGCAAAAATACGTGAAAATTCCGATGTCCTGAAATGCAGCCCAACGTATCGGAATCGGTTAATACACACACGAAAACATCACCAGAGGTGTACAGAAGTCATAGTTTGGTCTATTAGGGCCATTATGGCAGTCAGAGGTTGAAGTGACCAAAGGCTTCAAATCGACGATGCCGGCTATGCAAAAATACGTGAAAATTCCGATGTCCTGAAATGCAGCCCAACGTATCGGAATCGGTTAATACACACACGAAAACATCACCAAAGGTGTACAGAAGTCATAGTTTGGTTTATTAGGGCCATTATGGTAGTCAGAGGTTGAAGTGACCAAAGGCTTCAAATCGACGATGCCGGCTATGCAAAAATACGTGAAAATTCCGATGTCCTGAAATGCAGCCCAACGTATCGGAATCGGTTAATACACACACGAAAACATCACCAGAGGTGTACAGAAGTCATAGTTTGGTCTATTAGGGCCATTATGGCAGTCAGAGGTTGAAGTGACCAAAGGCTTCAAATCGACGATGCCGGCTATGCAAAAATACGTGAAAATTCCGATGTCCTGAAATGCAGCCCAACGTATCGGAATCGGTTAATACACACACGAAAACATCACCAAAGGTGTACAGAAGTCATAGTTTGGTCTATTAGGGCCATTATGGCAGTCAGAGGTTGAAGTGACCAAAGGCTTCAAATCGACGATGCCGGCTATGCAAAAATACGTGAAAATTCCGATGTCCTGAAATGCAGCCCAACGTATCGGAATCGGTTAATACACACACGAAAACATCACCAAAGGTGTACAGAAGTCATAGTTTGGTCTATTAGGGCCATTATGGCAGTCAGAGGTTGAAGTGACCAAAGGCTTCAAATCGACGATGCCGGCTATGCAAAAATACGTGAAAATTCCGATGTCCTGAAATGCAGCCCAACGTATCGGAATCGGCTAATACACACACGAAAACATCACCAAAGGTGTACATAAGTCATAGTTTGGTTTATTAGGGCCATTATGGCAGTCAGAGGTTGAAGTGACCAAAGGCTTCAAATCGACGATGCCGGCTGTGCAAAAATACGTGAAAATTCCGATGTCCTGAAATGCAGCCCAACGTATCGGAATCGGTTAATACACACACGAAAACATCACCAAAGGTGTACAGAAGTCATAGTTTGGTCTATTAGGGCCATTATGGCAGTCAGAGGTTGAAGTGACCAAAGGCTTCAAATCGACGATGCCGGCTATGCAAAAATACGTGAAAATTCCGATGTCCTGAAATGCAGCCCAACGTATCGGAATCGGTTAATACACACACGAAAACATCACCAAAGGTGTACAGAAGTCATAGTTTGGTTTATTAGGGTCGTTATGGCAGTCACAGGTTGAAGTGACCAAAGGCTTCAAATCGACGATGCCGGCTATGCAAAAATACGTGAAAATTCCGATGCCCTGAAATGCAGCCCAACGTATCGGAATCGGTTAATACACACACGAAAACATCACCAGAGGTGTACAGAAGTCATAGTTTGGTCTATTAGGGCCATTATGGCAGTCAGAGGTTGAAGTGACCAAAGGCTTCAAATCGACGATGCCGGCTATGCAAAAATACGTGAAAATTCCGATGTCCTGAAATGCAGCCCAACGTATCGGAATCGGTTAATACACACACGAAAACATCACCAGAGGTGTACAGAAGTCATAGTTTGGTCTATTAGGGCCATTATGGCAGTCAGAGGTTGAAGTGACCAAAGGCATCAAATCGAAGATGCAAAAATACGTGAAAATTCCGATGTCCTGAAATGCAGCCCAACGTATCAGAATCGGTTAATACACACACGAAAACATCACCAGAGGTGTACAGAAGTCATAGTTTGGTCTATTAGGGCCATTATGGCAGTCAGAGGTTGAAGTGACCAAAGGCTTCAAATCGACGATGCCGGCTATGCAAAAATACGTGAAAATTCCGATGTCCTGAAATGCAGCCCAACGTATCGGAATCGGTTAATACACACACGAAAACATCACCAGAGGTGTACAGAAGTCATAGTTTGGTCTATTAGGGCCATTATGGCAGTCAGAGGTTGAAGTGACCAAAGGCATCAAATCGAAGATGCAAAAATACGTGAAAATTCCGATGTCCTGAAATGCAGCCCAACGTATCGGAATCGGTTAATACACACACGAAAACATCACCAGAGGTGTACAGAAGTCATAGTTTGGTCTATTAGGGCCATTATGGCAGTCAGAGGTTGAAGTGACCAAAGGCTTCAAATCGACGATGCCGGCTATGCAAAAATACGTGAAAATTCCGATGTCCTGAAATGCAGCCCAACGTATCGGAATCGGTTAATACACACACGAAAACATCACCAAAGGTGTACAGAAGTCATAGTTTGGTTTATTAGGGCCATTATGGCAGTCAGAGGTTGAAGTGACCAAAGGCTTCAAATCGACGATGCCGGCTATGCAAAAATACGTGAAAATTCCGATGTCCTGAAATGCAGCCCAACGTATCGGAATCGGTTAATACACACACGAAAACATCACCAGAGGTGTACAGAAGTCATAGTTTGGTCTATTAGGGCCATTATGGCAGTCAGAGGTTGAAGTGACCAAAGGCATCAAATCGAAGATGCAAAAATACGTGAAAATTCCGATGTCCTGAAATGCAGCCCAACGTATCGGAATCGGTTAATACACACACGAAAACATCACCAGAGGTGTACAGAAGTCATAGTTTGGTCTATTAGGGCCATTATGGCAGTCAGAGGTTGAAGTGACCAAAGGCATCAAATCGAAGATGCAAAAATACGTGAAAATTCCGATGTCCTGAAATGCAGCCCAACGTATCGGAATCGGTTAATACACACACGAAAACATCACCAAAGGTGTACAGAAGTCATAGTTTGGTTTATTAGGGCCATTATGGCAGTCAGAGGTTGAAGTGACCAAAGGCTTCAAATCGACGATGCCGGCTATGCAAAAATACGTGAAAATTCCGATGTCCTGAAATGCAGCCCAACGTATCGGAATCGGTTAATACACACACGAAAACATCACCAGAGGTGTACAGAAGTCATAGTTTGGTCTATTAGGGCCATTATGGCAGTCAGAGGTTGAAGTGACCAAAGGCATCAAATCGAAGATGCAAAAATACGTGAAAATTCCGATGTCCTGAAATGCAGCCCAACGTATCGGAATCGGTTAATACACACACGAAAACATCACCAGAGGTGTACAGAAGTCATAGTTTGGTCTATTAGGGCCATTATGGCAGTCAGAGGTTGAAGTGACCAAAGGCATCAAATCGAAGATGCAAAAATACGTGAAAATTCCGATGTCCTGAAATGCAGCCCAACGTATCGGAATCGGTTAATACACACACGAAAACATCACCAAAGGTGTACAGAAGTCATAGTTTGGTTTATTAGGGTCGTTATGGCAGTCACAGGTTGAAGTGACCAAAGGCTTCAAATCGACGATGCCGGCTATGCAAAAATACGTGAAAATTCCGATGCCCTGAAATGCAGCCCAACGTATCGGAATCGGTTAATACACACACGAAAACATCACCAAAGGTGTACAGAAGTCATAGTTTGGTCTATTAGGGCCATTATGGCAGTCAGAGGTTGAAGTGACCAAAGGCATCAAATCGAAGATGCAAAAATACGTGAAAATTCCGATGTCCTGAAATGCAGCCCAACGTATCGGAATCGGTTAATACACACACGAAAACATCACCAGAGGTGTACAGAAGTCATAGTTTGGTCTATTAGGGCCATTATGGCAGTCAGAGGTTGAAGTGACCAAAGGCATCAAATCGAAGATGCAAAAATACGTGAAAATTCCGATGTCCTGAAATGCAGCCCAACGTATCGGAATCGGTTAATACACACACGAAAACATCACCAAAGGTGTACAGAAGTCATAGTTTGGTTTATTAGGGTCGTTATGGCAGTCACAGGTTGAAGTGACCAAAGGCTTCAAATCGACGATGCCGGCTATGCAAAAATACGTGAAAATTCCGATGCCCTGAAATGCAGCCCAACGTATCGGAATCGGTTAATACACACACGAAAACATCACCAGAGGTGTACAGAAGTCATAGTTTGGTTTATTAGGGCCATTATGGCAGTCAGAGGTTGAAGTGACCAAAGGCTTCAAATCGACGATGCCGGCTATGCAAAAATACGTGAAAATTCCGATGTCCTGAAATGCAGCCCAACGTATCGGAATCGGTTAATACACACACGAAAACATCACCAGAGGTGTACAGAAGTCATAGTTTGGTCTATTAGGGCCATTATGGCAGTCAGAGGTTGAAGTGACCAAAGGCATCAAATCGAAGATGCAAAAATACGTGAAAATTCCGATGTCCTGAAATGCAGCCCAACGTATCGGAATCGGTTAATACACACACGAAAACATCACCAAAGGTGTACAGAAGTCATAGTTTGGTCTATTAGGGCCATTATGGCAGTCAGAGGTTGAAGTGACCAAAGGCTTCAAATCGACGATGCCGGCTATGCAAAAATACGTGAAAATTCCGATGTCCTGAAATGCAGCCCAACGTATCGGAATCGGTTAATACACACACGAAAACATCACCAGAGGTGTACAGAAGTCATAGTTTGGTCTATTAGGGCCATTATGGCAGTCAGAGGTTGAAGTGACCAAAGGCTTCAAATCGACGATGCCGGCTATGCAAAAATACGTGAAAATTCCGATGTCCTGAAATGCAGCCCAACGTATCGGAATCGGTTAATACACACACGAAAACATCACCAGAGGTGTACAGAAGTCATAGTTTGGTCTATTAGGGCCATTATGGCAGTCAGAGGTTGAAGTGACCAAAGGCATCAAATCGAAGATGCAAAAATACGTGAAAATTCCGATGTCCTGAAATGCAGCCCAACGTATCGGAATCGGTTAATACACACACGAAAACATCACCAGAGGTGTACAGAAGTCATAGTTTGGTCTATTAGGGCCATTATGGCAGTCAGAGGTTGAAGTGACCAAAGGCTTCAAATCGACGATGCCGGCTATGCAAAAATACGTGAAAATTCCGATGTCCTGAAATGCAGCCCAACGTATCGGAATCGGTTAATACACACACGAAAACATCACCAGAGGTGTACAGAAGTCATAGTTTGGTCTATTAGGGCCATTATGGCAGTCAGAGGTTGAAGTGACCAAAGGCATCAAATCGAAGATGCAAAAATACGTGAAAATTCCGATGTCCTGAAATGCAGCCCAACGTATCGGAATCGGTTAATACACACACGAAAACATCACCAGAGGTGTACAGAAGTCATAGTTTGGTCTATTAGGGCCATTATGGCAGTCAGAGGTTGAAGTGACCAAAGGCATCAAATCGAAGATGCAAAAATACGTGAAAATTCCGATGTCCTGAAATGCAGCCCAACGTATCGGAATCGGTTAATACACACACGAAAACATCACCAAAGGTGTACAGAAGTCATAGTTTGGTTTATTAGGGCCATTATGGCAGTCAGAGGTTGAAGTGACCAAAGGCTTCAAATCGACGATGCCGGCTATGCAAAAATACGTGAAAATTCCGATGTCCTGAAATGCAGCCCAACGTATCGGAATCGGTTAATACACACACGAAAACATCACCAGAGGTGTACAGAAGTCATAGTTTGGTCTATTAGGGCCATTATGGCAGTCAGAGGTTGAAGTGACCAAAGGCATCAAATCGAAGATGCAAAAATACGTGAAAATTCCGATGTCCTGAAATGCAGCCCAACGTATCGGAATCGGTTAATACACACACGAAAACATCACCAGAGGTGTACAGAAGTCATAGTTTGGTCTATTAGGGCCATTATGGCAGTCAGAGGTTGAAGTGACCAAAGGCATCAAATCGAAGATGCAAAAATACGTGAAAATTCCGATGTCCTGAAATGCAGCCCAACGTATCGGAATCGGTTAATACACACACGAAAACATCACCAAAGGTGTACAGAAGTCATAGTTTGGTTTATTAGGGTCGTTATGGCAGTCACAGGTTGAAGTGACCAAAGGCTTCAAATCGACGATGCCGGCTATGCAAAAATACGTGAAAATTCCGATGCCCTGAAATGCAGCCCAACGTATCGGAATCGGTTAATACACACACGAAAACATCACCAGAGGTGTACAGAAGTCATAGTTTGGTCTATTAGGGCCATTATGGCAGTCAGAGGTTGAAGTGACCAAAGGCATCAAATCGAAGATGCAAAAATACGTGAAAATTCCGATGTCCTGAAATGCAGCCCAACGTATCGGAATCGGTTAATACACACACGAAAACATCACCAGAGGTGTACAGAAGTCATAGTTTGGTCTATTAGGGCCATTATGGCAGTCAGAGGTTGAAGTGACCAAAGGCATCAAATCGAAGATGCAAAAATACGTGAAAATTCCGATGTCCTGAAATGCTGCCCAACGTATCGGAATCGGTTAATACACACACGAAAACATCACCAAAGGTGTACAGAAGTCATAGTTTGGTTTATTAGGGTCGTTATGGCAGTCACAGGTTGAAGTGACCAAAGGCTTCAAATCGACGATGCCGGCTATGCAAAAATACGTGAAAATTCCGATGCCCTGAAATGCAGCCCAACGTATCGGAATCGGTTAATACACACACGAAAACATCACCAGAGGTGTACAGAAGTCATAGTTTGGTCTATTAGGGCCATTATGGCAGTCAGAGGTTGAAGTGACCAAAGGCTTCAAATCGACGATGCCGGCTATGCAAAAATACGTGAAAATTCCGATGTCCTGAAATGCAGCCCAACGTATCGGAATCGGTTAATACACACACGAAAACATCACCAGAGGTGTACAGAAGTCATAGTTTGGTCTATTAGGGCCATTATGGCAGTCAGAGGTTGAAGTGACCAAAGGCATCAAATCGAAGATGCAAAAATACGTGAAAATTCCGATGTCCTGAAATGCAGCCCAACGTATCGGAATCGGTTAATACACACACGAAAACATCACCAAAGGTGTACAGAAGTCATAGTTTGGTCTATTAGGGCCATTATGGCAGTCAGAGGTTGAAGTGACCAAAGGCTTCAAATCGACGATGCCGGCTATGCAAAAATACGTGAAAATTCCGATGTCCTGAAATGCAGCCCAACGTATCGGAATCGGTTAATACACACACGAAAACATCACCAGAGGTGTACAGAAGTCATAGTTTGGTCTATTAATGCCATTATGGCAGTCAGAGGTTGAAGTGACCAAAGGCTTCAAATCGACGATGCCGGCTATGCAAAAATACGTGAAAATTCCGATGTCCTGAAATGCAGCCCAACGTATCGGAATCGGTTAATACACACACGAAAACATCACCAAAGGTGTACAGAAGTCATAGTTTGGTCTATTAGGGCCATTATGGCAGTCAGAGGTTGAAGTGACCAAAGGCTTCAAATCGACGATGCCGGCTGTGCAAAAATACGTGAAAATTCCGATGTCCTGAAATGCAGCCCAACGTATCGGAATCGGTTAATACACACACGAAAACATCACCAAAGGTGTACAGAAGTCATAGTTTGGTCTATTAGGGCCATTATGGCCGTCAGAGGTTGAAGTGACCAAAGGCTTCAAATCGACGATGCCGGCTATGCAAAAATACGTGAAAATTCCGATGTCCTGAAATGCAGCCCAACGTATCGGAATCGGTTAATACACACACGAAAACATCACCAAAGGTGTACAGAAGTCATAGTTTGGTTTATTAGGGTCGTTATGGCAGTCACAGGTTGAAGTGACCAAAGGCTTCAAATCGACGATGCCGGCTATGCAAAAATACGTGAAAATTCCGATGCCCTGAAATGCAGCCCAACGTATCGGAATCGGTTAATACACACACGAAAACATCACCAAAGGTGTACAGAAGTCATAGTTTGGTCTATTAGGGCCATTATGGCAGTCAGAGGTTGAAGTGACCAAAGGCTTCAAATCGACGATGCCGGCTATGCAAAAATACGTGAAAATTCCGATGTCCTGAAATGCAGCCCAACGTATCGGAATCGGTTAATACACACACGAAAACATCACCAAAGGTGTACAGAAGTCATAGTTTGGTTTATTAGGGCCATTATCGCAGTCAGAGGTTGAAGTGACCAAAGGCTTCGAATCGACGATGCCGGCTATGCAAAAATACGTGAAAATTCCGATGTCCTGAAATGCAGCCCAACGTATCGGAATCGGTTAATACACACACGAAAACATCACCAGAGGTGTACAGAAGTCATAGTTTGGTCTATTAGGGCCATTATGGCAGTCAGAGGTTGAAGTGACCAAAGGCATCAAATCGAAGATGCAAAAATACGTGAAAATTCCGATGTCCTGAAATGCAGCTCAACGTATCGGAATCGGTTAATACACACACGAAAACATCACCAAAGGTGTACAGAAGTCATAGTTTGGTCTATTAGGGCCATTATGGCAGTCAGAGGTTGAAGTGACCAAAGGCTTCAAATCGACGATGGCGGCTGTGCAAAAATACGTGAATATTCCGATGTCCTGAAATGCAGCCCAACGTATCGGAATCGGTTAATACACACACGAAAACATCACCAAAGGTGTACAGAAGTCATAGTTTGGTCTATTAGGGCCATTATGGCAGTCAGAGGTTGAAGTGACCAAAGGCTTCAAATCGACGATGCCGGCTATGCAAAAATACGTGAAAATTCCGATGTCCTGAAATGCAGCCCAACGTATCGGAATCGGTTAATACACACACGAAAACATCACCAAAGGTGTACAGAAGTCATAGTTTGGTCCATTAGGGCCATTATGGCAGTCAGAGGTTGAAGTGACCAAAGGCTTCAAATCGACGATGCCGGCTATGCAAAAATACGTGAAAATTCCAATGTCCTGAAATGCAGCCCAACGTATCAGAATCGGTTAATACACACACGAAAACATTACCAAAGGTGTACAGAAGTCATAGTTTGGTTTATTAGGGCCATTATGGCAGTCGGAGGTTGAAGTGACCAACGGCATCAAATCGACGATGCAAAAATACGTGAAAATTCCGATGTCCTGAAATGCAGCCCAACGTATCAGAATCGGTTAATACACACACGAAAACATCACCAAAGGCGTACAGAAGTCATAGTTTGGTCTATTAGGGCCATTATGGCAGTCAGAGGTTGAAGTGACCAAAGGCTTCAAATCGAGGATGCCGGCTATGCAAAAATACGTGAAAATTCCGATGTCCTGAAATGCAGCCCAACGTATCGGAATCGGTTAATACACACACGAAAACATCACCAAAGGTGTACAGAAGTCATAGTTTGGTCTATTAGGGCCATTATTTCAGTCAGAGGTTGAAGTGACCAAAGGCTTCAAATCGACGATGCCGGCTATGCAAAAATACGTGAAAATTCCGATGTCCTGAAATGCAGCTCAACGTATCGGAATCGGTTAATACACACACGAAAACATCACCAAAGGTGTACAGAAGTCATAGTTTGGTTTATTAGGGCCATTATGGCAGTCAGAGGTTGAAGTGACCAAAGGCTTCAAATCGACGATGCCGGCTGTGCAAAAATACGTGAAAATTCCGATGTCCTGAAATGCAGCCCAACGTATCGGAATCGGTTAATACACACACGAAAACATCACCAAAGGTGTACAGAAGTCATAGTTTGGTCTATTAGGACCATTATGGCCGTCAGAGGTTGAAGTGACCAAAGGCTTCAAATCGACGATGCCGGCTATGCAAAAATACGTGAAAATTCCGATGTCCTGAAATGCAGCCCAACGTATCGGAATCGGTTAATACACACACGAAAACATCACCAAAGGTGTACAGAAGTCATATTTTGGCCTATTAGGGCCATTATGGCCGTCAGAGGTTGAAGTGACCAAAGGCTTCAAATCGACTATGCAAAAATTCGTGAAAATTCCGATGTCCTGAAATGCAGCCCAACGTATCGGAATCGGTTAATACCCACACGAAAACATCACCAAAGGTGTACAGAAGTCATAGTTTGGTCTATTAGGGCCATTATGGCAGTCAGAGGTTGAAGTGACCAAAGGCTTCAAATCGACGATGCCGGCTATGCAAAAATACGTGAAAATTCCGATGTCCTGAAATGCAGCCCAACGTATCGGAATCGGCTAATACACACACGAAAACATCACCAAAGGTGTACATAAGTCATAGTTTGGTTTATTAGGGCCATTATGGCAGTCAGAGGTTGAAGTGACCAAAGGCTTCAAATCGACGATGCCGGCTGTGCAAAAATACGTGAAAATTCCGATGTCCTGAAATGCAGCCCAACGTATCGGAATCGGTTAATACACACACGAAAACATCACCAAAGGTGTACAGAAGTCATTGTTTGGTCTATTAGGGCCATTATGGCAGTCAGAGGTTGAAGTGACCAAAGGCTTCAAATCGACTATGCAAAAATTCGTGAAAATTCCGATGTCCTGAAATGCAGCCCAACGTATCGGAATCGGTTAATACACACACGAAAACATCACCAAAGGTGTACAGAAGTCATAGTTTGGTTTATTAGGGTCGTTATGGCAGTCACAGGTTGAAGTGACCAAAGGCTTCAAATCGACGATGCCGGCTATGCAAAAATACGTGAAAATTCCGATGCCCTGAAATGCAGCCCAACGTATCGGAATCGGTTAATACACACACGAAAACATCACCAGAGGTGTACAGAAGTCATAGTTTGGTCTATTAGGGCCATTATGGCAGTCAGAGGTTGAAGTGACCAAAGGCATCAAATCGAAGATGCAAAAATACGTGAAAATTCCGATGTCCTGAAATGCAGCCCAACGTATCGGAATCGGTTAATACACACACGAAAACATCACCAGAGGTGTACAGAAGTCATAGTTTGGTCTATTAGGGCCATTATGGCAGTCAGAGGTTGAAGTGACCAAAGGCATCAAATCGAAGATGCAAAAATACGTGAAAATTCCGATGTCCTGAAATGCAGCCCAACGTATCGGAATCGGTTAATACACACACGAAAACATCACCAAAGGTGTACAGAAGTCATAGTTTGGTTTATTAGGGTCGTTATGGCAGTCACAGGTTGAAGTGACCAAAGGCTTCAAATCGACGATGCCGGCTATGCAAAAATACGTGAAAATTCCGATGCCCTGAAATGCAGCCCAACGTATCGGAATCGGTTAATACACACACGAAAACATCACCAGAGGTGTACAGAAGTCATAGTTTGGTCTATTAGGGCCATTATGGCAGTCAGAGGTTGAAGTGACCAAAGGCTTCAAATCGACGATGCCGGCTATGCAAAAATACGTGAAAATTCCGATGTCCTGAAATGCAGCCCAACGTATCGGAATCGGTTAATACACACACGAAAACATCACCAGAGGTGTACAGAAGTCATAGTTTGGTCTATTAGGGCCATTATGGCAGTCAGAGGTTGAAGTGACCAAAGGCATCAAATCGAAGATGCAAAAATACGTGAAAATTCCGATGTCCTGAAATGCAGCCCAACGTATCGGAATCGGTTAATACACACACGAAAACATCACCAAAGGTGTACAGAAGTCATAGTTTGGTCTATTAGGGCCATTATGGCAGTCAGAGGTTGAAGTGACCAAAGGCTTCAAATCGACGATGCCGGCTATGCAAAAATACGTGAAAATTCCGATGTCCTGAAATGCAGCCCAACGTATCGGAATCGGTTAATACACACACGAAAACATCACCAGAGGTGTACAGAAGTCATAGTTTGGTCTATTAATGCCATTATGGCAGTCAGAGGTTGAAGTGACCAAAGGCTTCAAATCGACGATGCCGGCTATGCAAAAATACGTGAAAATTCCGATGTCCTGAAATGCAGCCCAACGTATCGGAATCGGTTAATACACACACGAAAACATCACCAAAGGTGTACAGAAGTCATAGTTTGGTTTATTAGGGCCATTATGGCAGTCAGAGGTTGAAGTGACCAAAGGCTTCAAATCGACGATGCCGGCTATGCAAAAATACGTGAAAATTCCGATGTCCTGAAATGCAGCCCAACGTATCGGAATCGGTTAATACACACACGAAAACATCACCAGAGGTGTACAGAAGTCATAGTTTGGTCTATTAGGGCCATTATGGCAGTCAGAGGTTGAAGTGACCAAAGGCATCAAATCGAAGATGCAAAAATACGTGAAAATTCCGATGTCCTGAAATGCAGCCCAACGTATCGGAATCGGTTAATACACACACGAAAACATCACCAAAGGTGTACAGAAGTCATAGTTTGGTCTATTAGGGCCATTATGGCAGTCAGAGGTTGAAGTGACCAAAGGCTTCAAATCGACGATGCCGGCTGTGCAAAAATACGTGAAAATTCCGATGTCCTGAAATGCAGCCCAACGTATCGGAATCGGTTAATACACACACGAAAACATCACCAAAGGTGTACAGAAGTCATAGTTTGGTCTATTAGGGCCATTATGGCAGTCAGAGGTTGAAGTGACCAAAGGCTTCAAATCGACGATGCCGGCTATGCAAAAATACGTGAAAATTCCGATGTCCTGAAATGCAGCCCAACGTATCGGAATCGGTTAATACACACACGAAAACATCACCAGAGGTGTACAGAAGTCATAGTTTGGTCTATTAGGGCCATTATGGCAGTCAGAGGTTGAAGTGACCAAAGGCATCAAATCGAAGATGCAAAAATACGTGAAAATTCCGATGTCCTGAAATGCAGCCCAACGTATCGGAATCGGTTAATACACACACGAAAACATCACCAAAGGTGTACAGAAGTCATAGTTTGGTCTATTAGGGCCATTATGGCAGTCAGAGGTTGAAGTGACCAAAGGCTTCAAATCGACGATGCCGGCTATGCAAAAATACGTGAAAATTCCGATGTCCTGAAATGCAGCCCAACGTATCGGAATCGGTTAATACACACACGAAAACATCACCAGAGGTGTACAGAAGTCATAGTTTGGTCTATTAATGCCATTATGGCAGTCAGAGGTTGAAGTGACCAAAGGCTTCAAATCGACGATGCCGGCTATGCAAAAATACGTGAAAATTCCGATGTCCTGAAATGCAGCCCAACGTATCGGAATCGGTTAATACACACACGAAAACATCACCAAAGGTGTACAGAAGTCATAGTTTGGTTTATTAGGGCCATTATGGCAGTCAGAGGTTGAAGTGACCAAAGGCTTCAAATCGACGATGCCGGCTATGCAAAAATACGTGAAAATTCCGATGTCCTGAAATGCAGCCCAACGTATCGGAATCGGTTAATACACACACGAAAACATCACCAGAGGTGTACAGAAGTCATAGTTTGGTCTATTAGGGCCATTATGGCAGTCAGAGGTTGAAGTGACCAAAGGCATCAAATCGAAGATGCAAAAATACGTGAAAATTCCGATGTCCTGAAATGCAGCCCAACGTATCGGAATCGGTTAATACACACACGAAAACATCACCAAAGGTGTACAGAAGTCATAGTTTGGTCTATTAGGGCCATTATGGCAGTCAGAGGTTGAAGTGACCAAAGGCTTCAAATCGACGATGCCGGCTGTGCAAAAATACGTGAAAATTCCGATGTCCTGAAATGCAGCCCAACGTATCAGAATCGGTTAATACACACACGAAAACATCACCAAAGGTGTACAGAAGTCATAGTTTGGTCTATTAGGGCCATTATGGCAGTCAGAGGTTGAAGTGACCAAAGGCTTCAAATCGACGATGCCGGCTGTGCAAAAATACGTGAAAATTCCGATGTCCTGAAATGCAGCCCAACGTATCGGAATCGGTTAATACACACACGAAAACATCACCAAAGGTGTACAGAAGTCATAGTTTGGTCTATTAGGGCCATTATGGCCGTCAGAGGTTGAAGTGACCAAAGGCTTCAAATCGACGATGCCGGCTATGCAAAAATACGTGAAAATTCCGATGTCCTGAAATGCAGCCCAACGTATCGGAATCGGTTAATACACACACGAAAACATCACCAAAGGTGTACAGAAGTCATAGTTTGGTTTATTAGGGTCGTTATGGCAGTCACAGGTTGAAGTGACCAAAGGCTTCAAATCGACGATGCCGGCTATGCAAAAATACGTGAAAATTCCGATGCCCTGAAATGCAGCCCAACGTATCGGAATCGGTTAATACACACACGAAAACATCACCAAAGGTGTACAGAAGTCATAGTTTGGTCTATTAGGGCCATTATGGCAGTCAGAGGTTGAAGTGACCAAAGGCTTCAAATCGACGATGCCGGCTATGCAAAAATACGTGAAAATTCCGATGTCCTGAAATGCAGCCCAACGTATCGGAATCGGTTAATACACACACGAAAACATCACCAAAGGTGTACAGAAGTCATAGTTTGGTTTATTAGGGCCATTATCGCAGTCAGAGGTTGAAGTGACCAAAGGCTTCGAATCGACGATGCCGGCTATGCAAAAATACGTGAAAATTCCGATGTCCTGAAATGCAGCCCAACGTATCGGAATCGGTTAATACACACACGAAAACATCACCAGAGGTGTACAGAAGTCATAGTTTGGTCTATTAGGGCCATTATGGCAGTCAGAGGTTGAAGTGACCAAAGGCATCAAATCGAAGATGCAAAAATACGTGAAAATTCCGATGTCCTGAAATGCAGCTCAACGTATCGGAATCGGTTAATACACACACGAAAACATCACCAAAGGTGTACAGAAGTCATAGTTTGGTCTATTAGGGCCATTATGGCAGTCAGAGGTTGAAGTGACCAAAGGCTTCAAATCGACGATGGCGGCTGTGCAAAAATACGTGAATATTCCGATGTCCTGAAATGCAGCCCAACGTATCGGAATCGGTTAATACACACACGAAAACATCACCAAAGGTGTACAGAAGTCATAGTTTGGTCTATTAGGGCCATTATGGCAGTCAGAGGTTGAAGTGACCAAAGGCTTCAAATCGACGATGCCGGCTATGCAAAAATACGTGAAAATTCCGATGTCCTGAAATGCAGCCCAACGTATCGGAATCGGTTAATACACACACGAAAACATCACCAAAGGTGTACAGAAGTCATAGTTTGGTCCATTAGGGCCATTATGGCAGTCAGAGGTTGAAGTGACCAAAGGCTTCAAATCGACGATGCCGGCTATGCAAAAATACGTGAAAATTCCAATGTCCTGAAATGCAGCCCAACGTATCAGAATCGGTTAATACACACACGAAAACATTACCAAAGGTGTACAGAAGTCATAGTTTGGTTTATTAGGGCCATTATGGCAGTCGGAGGTTGAAGTGACCAACGGCATCAAATCGACGATGCAAAAATACGTGAAAATTCCGATGTCCTGAAATGCAGCCCAACGTATCAGAATCGGTTAATACACACACGAAAACATCACCAAAGGCGTACAGAAGTCATAGTTTGGTCTATTAGGGCCATTATGGCAGTCAGAGGTTGAAGTGACCAAAGGCTTCAAATCGAGGATGCCGGCTATGCAAAAATACGTGAAAATTCCGATGTCCTGAAATGCAGCCCAACGTATCGGAATCGGTTAATACACACACGAAAACATCACCAAAGGTGTACAGAAGTCATAGTTTGGTCTATTAGGGCCATTATTTCAGTCAGAGGTTGAAGTGACCAAAGGCTTCAAATCGACGATGCCGGCTATGCAAAAATACGTGAAAATTCCGATGTCCTGAAATGCAGCTCAACGTATCGGAATCGGTTAATACACACACGAAAACATCACCAAAGGTGTACAGAAGTCATAGTTTGGTTTATTAGGGCCATTATGGCAGTCAGAGGTTGAAGTGACCAAAGGCTTCAAATCGACGATGCCGGCTGTGCAAAAATACGTGAAAATTCCGATGTCCTGAAATGCAGCCCAACGTATCGGAATCGGTTAATACACACACGAAAACATCACCAAAGGTGTACAGAAGTCATAGTTTGGTCTATTAGGACCATTATGGCCGTCAGAGGTTGAAGTGACCAAAGGCTTCAAATCGACGATGCCGGCTATGCAAAAATACGTGAAAATTCCGATGTCCTGAAATGCAGCCCAACGTATCGGAATCGGTTAATACACACACGAAAACATCACCAAAGGTGTACAGAAGTCATATTTTGGCCTATTAGGGCCATTATGGCCGTCAGAGGTTGAAGTGACCAAAGGCTTCAAATCGACTATGCAAAAATTCGTGAAAATTCCGATGTCCTGAAATGCAGCCCAACGTATCGGAATCGGTTAATACCCACACGAAAACATCACCAAAGGTGTACAGAAGTCATAGTTTGGTCTATTAGGGCCATTATGGCAGTCAGAGGTTGAAGTGACCAAAGGCTTCAAATCGACGATGCCGGCTATGCAAAAATACGTGAAAATTCCGATGTCCTGAAATGCAGCCCAACGTATCGGAATCGGCTAATACACACACGAAAACATCACCAAAGGTGTACATAAGTCATAGTTTGGTTTATTAGGGCCATTATGGCAGTCAGAGGTTGAAGTGACCAAAGGCTTCAAATCGACGATGCCGGCTGTGCAAAAATACGTGAAAATTCCGATGTCCTGAAATGCAGCCCAACGTATCGGAATCGGTTAATACACACACGAAAACATCACCAAAGGTGTACAGAAGTCATTGTTTGGTCTATTAGGGCCATTATGGCAGTCAGAGGTTGAAGTGACCAAAGGCTTCAAATCGACTATGCAAAAATTCGTGAAAATTCCGATGTCCTGAAATGCAGCCCAACGTATCAGAATCGGTTAATACACACACGAAAACATCACCAAAGGCGTACAGAAGTCATAGTTTGGTCTATTAGGGCCATTATGGCAGTCAGAGGTTGAAGTGACCAAAGGCTTCAAATCGACGATGCCGGCTATGCAAAAATACGTGAAAATTCCGATGTCCTGAAATGCAGCCCAACGTATCGAAATCGGTTAATACACACACGAAAACATCACCAAAGGTGTACAGAAGTCATAGTTTGGTCTATTAGGGCCATTATGGCAGTCAGAGGTTGAAGTGACCAAAGGCTTCAAATCGACGATGCCGGCTATGCAAAAATACGTGAAAATTCCAATGTCCTGAAATGCAGCCCAACGTATCAGAATCGGTTAATACACACACGAAAACATCACCAAAGGCGTACAGAAGTCATAGTTTGGTCTATTAGGGCCATTATGGCAGTCAGAGGTTGAAGTGACCAAAGGCTTCAAATCGACGATGCCGGCTATGCAAAAATACGTGAAAATTCCGATGTCCTGAAATGCAGCCCAACGTATCGAAATCGGTTAATACCCACACGAAAACATCACCAAAGGTGTACAGAAGTCATAGTTTGGTCTATTAGGGCCATTATGGCAGTCAGAGGTTGAGCTGACCAAAGGCTTCAAATCGACGATGCCGGCTATGCAAAAATACGTGAAAATTCCGATGTCCTGAAATGCAGCCCAACGTCGGAACGTATCGGAATCGGCTAATACACACACGAAAACATCACCAAAGGTGTACATAAGTCATAGTTTGGTTTATTAGGGCCATTATGGCAGTCAGAGGTTGAAGTGACCAAAGGCTTCAAATCGACGATGCCGGCTGTGCAAAAATACGTGAAAATTCCGATGTCCTGAAATGCAGCCCAACGTATCGGAATCGGTTAATACACACACGAAAACATCACCAAAGGTGTACAGAAGTCATAGCTTGGTCTATTAGGGCCATTATGGCCGTCAGAGGTTGAAGTGACCAAAGGCTTCAAATCGACGATGCCGGCTATGCAAAAATACGTGAAAATTCCGATGTCCTGAAATGCAGCCCAACGTATCGGAATCGGTTAATACACACACGAAAACATCACCAAAGGTGTACAGAAGTCATAGTTTGGTCTATTAGGGCCATTATGGCCGTCAGAGGTTGAAGTGACCAAAGGCTTCAAATCGACTATGCAAAAATTCGTGAAAATTCGGATGTCCTGAAATGCAGCCCAACGTATCGGAATCGGTTAATACACACACGAAAACATCACCAAAGGTGTACAGAAGTCATAGTTTGGTTTATTAGGGCCATTATGGCAGTCAGAGGTTGAAGTGACCAAAGGCTTCAAATCGACGATGCCGGCTATGCAAAAATACGTGAAAATTCCGATGTCCTGAAATGCAGCCCAACGTATCGGAATCGGTTAATACACACACGAAAACATCACCAAAGGTGTACAGAAGTCATAGTTTGGTCTATTAGGGCCATTATGGCAGTCAGAGGTTGAAGTGACCAAAGGCTTCAAATCGACGATGCCGGCTATGCAAAAATACGTGAAAATTCCGATGTCCTGAAATGCAGCCCAACGTATCAGAATCGGTTAATACACACACGAAAACATCACCAAAGGTGTACAGAAGTCATAGTTTGGTTTATTAGGGCCATTATGGCAGTCAGAGGTTGAAGTGACCAAAGGCTTCAAATCGACGATGCCGGCTATGCAAAAATACGTGAAAATTCCAATGTCCTGAAATGCAGCCCAACGTATCAGAATCGGTTAATACACACACGAAAACATCACCAAAGGCGTACAGAAGTCATAGTTTGGTCTATTAGGGCCATTATGGCAGTCAGAGGTTGAAGTGACCAAAGGCTTCAAATCGACGATGCCGGCTATGCAAAAATACGTGAAAATTCCGATGTCCTGAAATGCAGCCCAACGTATCGGAATCGGTTAATACCCACACGAAAACATCACCAAAGGTGTACAGAAGTCATAGTTTGGTCTATTAGGGCCATTATGGCAGTCAGAGGTTGAGCTGACCAAAGGCTTCAAATCGACGATGCCGGCTATGCAAAAATACGTGAAAATTCCGATGTCCTGAAATGCAGCCCAACGTATCGGAATCGGCTAATACACACACGAAAACATCACCAAAGGTGTACATAAGTCATAGTTTGGTTTATTAGGGCCATTATGGCAGTCAGAGGTTGAAGTGACCAAAGGCTTCAAATCGACGATGCCGGCTGTGCAAAAATACGTGAAAATTCCGATGTCCTGAAATGCAGCCCAACGTATCGGAATCGGTTAATACACACACGAAAACATCACCAAAGGTGTACAGAAGTCATAGCTTGGTCTATTAGGGCCATTATGGCCGTCAGAGGTTGAGTGACCAAAGGCTTCAATCGACGATGCCGGCTATGCAAAAATACGTGAAAATTCCGATGTCCTGAAATGCAGCCCAACGTATCGGAATCGGTTAATACACACAACGAAAACATCACAAAGGTGTACAGAAGTCATAGTTTGGTCTATTAGGGCCATTATGGCCGTCAGAGGTTGAAGTGACCAAAGGCTTCAATCGACTATGCAAAAATTCGTGAAAATTCGGATGTCCTGAAATGCAGCCCAACGTATCGGAATCGGTTAATACACACACGAAAACATCACCAAAGGTGTACAGAAGTCATAGTTTGGTTTATTAGGGCCATTATGGCAGTCAGAGGTTGAAGTGACCAAAGGCTTCAAATCGACGATGCCGGCTATGCAAAAATACGTAAAAATTCCGATGTCCTGAAATGCAGCCCAACGTATCGGAATCGGTTAATACACACACGAAAACATCACCAAAGGTGTACAGAAGTCATAGTTTGGTCTATTAGGGCCATTATGGCAGTCAGAGGTTGAAGTGACCAAAGGCTTCAAATCGACGATGCCGGCTGTGCAAAAATACGTGAAAATTCCGATGTCCTGAAATGCAGCCCAACGTATCAGAATCGGTTAATACACACACGAAAACATCACCAAAGGTGTACAGAAGTCATAGTTTGGTCTATTAGGGCCATTATTACAGTCAGAGGTTGAAGTGACCAAAGGCTTCAAATCGACGATGCCGGCTATGCAAAAATACGTGAAAATTCCGATGTCCTGAAATGCAGCCCAACGTATCGGAATCGGTTAATACACACACGGAAAACATCACCAAAGGTGTACAGAAGTCATAGTTTGGTCTATTAGGGCCATTATGGCCGTCAGAGGTTGAAGTGACCAAAGGCTTCAAATCGACTATGCAAAAATTCGTGAAAATTCGGATGTCCTGAAATGCAGCCCAACGTATCGGAATCGGTTAATACACACACGAAAACATCACCAAAGGTGTACAGAAGTCATAGTTTGGTTTATTAGGGCCATTATGGCAGTCAGAGGTTGAAGTGACCAAAGGCTTCAAATCGACGATGCCGGCTATGCAAAATACGTTAAAATTCCGATGTCCTGAAATGCAGCCCAACGTATCGGAATCGGTTAATACACACACGAAAACATCACCAAGGTGTACAGAAGTCATAGTTTGGTCTATTAGGGCCATTATGGCAGTCAGAGGTTGAAAGTGACCAAAGGCTTCAAATCGACGATGCCGGCTGTGCAAAAATACGTGAAATTCCGATGTCCTGAAATGCAGCCCAACGTATCAGAATCGGTTTAATACACACACGAAAACATCACCAAAGGTGTACAGAAGTCATAGTTTGGTCTATTAGGGCCATTATTACAGTCAGAGGTTGAAGTGACCAAAGGCTTCAAATCGACGATGCCGGCTATGCAAAAATACGTGAAAATTCCGATGTCCTGAAATGCAGCCCAACGTATCGGAATCGGTTAATACACACACGAAAACATCACCAAAGGTGTTACAGAAGTCATAGTTTGGTCTATTAGGGCCATTATGGCAGTCAGAGGTTGAAGTGACCAAAGGCTTCAAATCGACGATGCCGGCTGTGCAAAAATACGTGAAAATTCCGATGTCCTGAAATGCAGCCCAAACGTATCAGAATCGGTTAATACACACACGAAAACATCACCAAAAGGTGTACAGAAGTCATAGTTTGGTCTATTAGGGCCATTATTACAGTCAGAGGTTGAAGTGACCAAAGCTTCAAATCGACGATGCCGGCTATGCAAAAATACGTGAAAATTCCGATGTCCTGAAATGCAGCCCAACGTATCGGAATCGGTTAATACACACACGAAAACATCACCAAAGGTGTACAGAAGTCATAGTTTGGTCTATTAGGGCCATTATGGCTGGCTATGCAAAAATACGTGAAAATTCCGATGTCCTGAAATGCAGCTCACGTATCGGAATCGGTTAATACACACACGAAAACATCACCAAAGGTGTACAGAAGTCATAGTTTGGTCTATTAGGGACATTATGGCAGTCGGAGTTGAAGTGACCAAAGGCTTCAAATCGACGATGCCGCTGTGCAAAAATACGTGAAAATTCCGATGTCCTGAAATGCAGCCCAACGTATCAGAATCGGTTAATACACACACGAAAACATCACCAAAGGTGTACAGAAGTCATAGTTTGGTTTATTAGGGCCACTATGGCAGTCAGAGGTTGAAGTGACCAAAGGCTTCAAATCGACGATGCCGGCTATGCAAAAAATACGTGAAAATTCCGATGTCACGGAATGCAGCCCAATGTATCGGAATCGGTTAATACACACACGAAAACATCACCAAAGGTGTACAGAAGTCATAGTTTGGTTTATTAGGGCTATTATGGCAGTCAGAGGTTGAAGTGACCAAAGGCTTCAAATCGACGATGCCGGCTATGCAAAAATACGTGAAAATTCCGATGTCCTGAAATGCAGCCCAACGTATCGGAATCGGTTAATACACACACGAAAACATCACCAAAGGTGTACAGAAGTCATAGTTTGGTCTATTAGGGCCATTATGGCCGTCAGAGGTTGAAGTGACCAAAGGCTTCAAATCGACTATGCAAAAATTCGTGAAAATTCCGATGTCCTGAAATGCAGCCCAACGTATCGGAATCGGTTAATACACACACGAAAACATCACCAAAGGTGTACAGAAGTCATAGTTTGGTTTATTAGGGCCATTATGGCAGTCAGAGGTTGAAGTGACCAAAGGCTTCAAATCGACGATGCCGGCTATGCAAAAATACGTGAAAATTCCGATGTCCTGAAATGCAGCCCAACGTATCGGAATCGGTTAATACACACACGAAAACATCACCAAAGGTGTACAGAAGTCATAGTTTGGTCTATTAGGGCCATTATGGCAGTCAGAGGTTGAAGTGACCAAAGGCTTCAAATCGACGATGCCGGCTATGCAAAAATACGTGAAAATTCCGATGTCCTGAAATGCAGCTCAACGTATCGGAATCGGTTAATACACACACGAAAACATCACCAAAGGTGTACAGAAGTCATAGTTTGGTTTATTAGGGCCATTATGGCAGTCAGAGGTTGAAGTGACCAAAGGCTTCAAATCGACGATGCCGGCTATGCAAAAATACGTGAAAATTCCAATGTCCTGAAATGCAGCCCAACGTATCAGAATCGGTTAATACACACACGAAAACATCACCAAAGGCGTACAGAAGTCATAGTTTGGTCTATTAGGGCCATTATGGCAGTCAGAGGTTGAAGTGACCAAAGGCTTCAAATCGACGATGCCGGCTATGCAAAAATACGTGAAAATTCCGATGTCCTGAAATGCAGCCCAACGTATCGGAATCGGTTAATACCCACACGAAAACATCACCAAAGGTGTACAGAAGTCATAGTTTGGTCTATTAGGGCCATTATGGCAGTCAGAGGTTGAGCTGACCAAAGGCTTCAAATCGACTATGCAAAAATTCGTGAAAATTCCGATGTCCTGAAATGCAGCCCAACGTATCAGAATCGGTTAATACACACACGAAAACATCACCAAAGGTGTACATAAGTCATAGTTTGGTTTATTAGGGCCATTATGGCAGTCAGAGGTTGAAGTGACCAAAGGCTTCAAATCGACGATGCCGGCTATGCAAAAATACGTGAAAATTCCGATGTCCTGAAATGCAGCCCAACGTATCGGAATCGGCTAATACACACACGAAAACATCACCAAAGGTGTACATAAGTCATAGTTTGGTTTATTAGGGCCATTATGGCAGTCAGAGGTTGAAGTGACCAAAGGCTTCAAATCGACGATGCCGGCTGTGCAAAAATACGTGAAAATTCCGATGTCCTGAAATGCAGCCCAACGTATCGGAATCGGTTAATACACACACGAAAACATCACCAAAGGTGTACAGAAGTCATAGTTTGGTCTATTAGGGCCATTATGGCAGTCAGAGGTTGAAGTGACCAAAGGCTTCAAATCGACGATGCCGGCTATGCAAAAATACGTGAAAATTCCGATGTCCTGAAATGCAGCCCAACGTATCGGAATCGGTTAATACACACACGAAAACATCACCAAAGGTGTACAGAAGTCATAGTTTGGTCTATTAGGGCCATTATGGCCGTCAGAGGTTGAAGTGACCAAAGGCTTCAAATCGACTATGCAAAAATTCGTGAAAATTCCGATGTCCTGAAATGCAGCCCAACGTATCAGAATCGGTTAATACACACACGAAAACATCACCAAAGGTGTACAGAAGTCATAGTTTGGTTTATTACGGCCATTACGGCAGTCAGAGGTTGAAGTGACCAAAGGCTTCAAATCGACGATGCCGGCTATGCAAAAATACGTGAAAATTCCGATGTCCTGAAATGCAGCCCAACGTATCGGAATCGGTTAATACACACACGAAAACATCACCAAAGGTGTACAGAAGTCATAGTTTGGTCTATTAGGGCCATTATGGCAGTCAGAGGTTGAAGTGACCAAAGGCTTCAAATCGACGATGCCGGCTATGCAAAAATACGTGAAAATTCCGATGTCCTGAAATGCAGCTCAACGTATCGGAATCGGTTAATACACACACGAAAACATCACCAAAGGTGTACAGAAGTCATAGTTTGGTCTATTAGGGACATTATGGCAGTCGGAGGTTGAAGTGACCAAAGGCTTCAAATCGACGATGCCGGCTATGCAAAAATACGTGAAAATTCCAATGTCCTGAAATGCAGCCCAACGTATCGGAATCGGTTAATACACACACGAAAACATCACCAAAGGTGTACAGAAGTCATAGTTTGGTCTATTAGGGACATTATGGCAGTCGGAGGTTGAAGTGACCAAAGGCTTCAAATCGACGATGCCGGCTATGCAAAAATACGTGAAAATTCCAATGTCCTGAAATGCAGCCCAACGTATCGGAATCGGTTAATACACACACGAAAACATCACCAAAGGTGTACAGAAGTCATAGTTTGGTCTATTAGGGCCATTATGGCAGTCAGAGGTTGAAGTGACCAAAGGCTTCAAATCGACGACGCCGGCTATGCAAAAATACGTGAAAATTCCGATGTCCTGAAATGCAGCCCAACGTATCGGAATCGGTTAATACACACACGAAAACATCACCAAAGGTGTACAGAAGTCATAGTTTGGTCTATTAGGGCCATTATGGCGGCTATGCAAAAATACGTGAAAATTCCGATGTCCTGAAATGCAGCTCAACGTATCGGAATCGGTTAATACACACACGAAAACATCACCAAAGGTGTACAGAAGTCATAGTTTGGTCTATTAGGGACATTATGGCAGTCGGAGGTTGAAGTGACCAAAGGCTTCAAATCGACGATGCCGGCTGTGCAAAAATACGTGAAAATTCCGATGTCCTGAAATGCAGCCCAACGTATCAGAATCGGTTAATACACACACGAAAACATCACCAAAGGTGTACAGAAGTCATAGTTTGGTTTATTAGGGCCATTATGGCAGTCAGAGGTTGAAGTGACCAAAGGCTTCAAATCGACGATGCCGGCTATGCAAAAAATACGTGAAAATTCCGATGTCACGGAATGCAGCCCAATGTATCGGAATCGGTTAATACACACACGAAAACATCACCAAAGGTGTACAGAAGTCATAGTTTGGTTTATTAGGGCTATTATGGCAGTCAGAGGTTGAAGTGACCAAAGGCTTCAAATCGACGATGCCGGCTATGCAAAAATACGTGAAAATTCCGATGTCCTGAAATGCAGCCCAACGTATCGGAATCGGTTAATACACACACGAAAACATCACCAAAGGTGTACAGAAGTCATAGTTTGGTCTATTAGGGCCATTATGACAGTCAGAGGTTGAAGTGACCAAAGGCTTCAAATCGACGATGCCGGCTATGCAAAAATACGTGAAAATTCCGATGTCCTGAAATGCAGCCCAACGTATCGGAATCGGTTAATACACACACGAAAACATCACCAAAGGTGTACAGAAGTCATAGTTTGGTCCATTAGGGCCATTATGGCAGTCAGAGGTTGAAGTGACCAAAGGCTTCAAATCGACGATGCCGGCTATGCAAAAATACGTGAAAATTCCGATGTCCTGAAATGCAGCCCAACGTATCGGAATCGGTTAATACACACACGAAAACATCACCAGAGGTGTACAGAAGTCATAGTTTGGTCCATTAGGGCCATTATGGCAGTCAGAGGTTGAAGTGACCAAAGGCTTCAAATCGACGATGCCGGCTATGCAAAAATACGTGAAAATTCCAATGTCCTGAAATGCAGCCCAACGTATCAGAATCGGTTAATACACACACGAAAACATCACCAAAGGTGTACAGAAGTCATAGTTTGGTTTATTAGGGCCATTATGGCCGTCGGAGGTTGAAGTGACCAATGGCATCAAATCGACGATGCAAAAATACGTGAAAATTCCGATGTCCTGAAATGCAGCCCAACGTATCAGAATCGGTTAATACACACACGAAAACATCACCAAAGGCGTACAGAAGTCATAGTTTGGTCTATTAGGGCCATTATGGCAGTCAGAGGTTGAAGTGACCAAAGGCTTCAAATCGACGATGCCGGCTATGCAAAAATACGTGAAAATTCCGATGTCCTGAAATGCAGCCCAACGTATCGGAATCGGTTAATACACACACGAAAACATCACCAAAGGTGTACAGAAGTCATAGTTTGGTCCATTAGGGCCATTATGGCAGTCAGAGGTTGAAGTGACCAAAGGCTTCAAATCGACGATGCCGGCTATGCAAAAATACGTGAAAATTCCGATGTCCTGAAATGCAGCCCAACGTATCGGAATCGGTTAATACACACACGAAAACATCACCAGAGGTGTACAGAAGTCATAGTTTGGTCCATTAGGGCCATTATGGCAGTCAGAGGTTGAAGTGACCAAAGGCTTCAAATCGACGATGCCGGCTATGCAAAAATACGTGAAAATTCCAATGTCCTGAAATGCAGCCCAACGTATCAGAATCGGTTAATACACACACGAAAACATCACCAAAGGTGTACAGAAGTCATAGTTTGGTTTATTAGGGCCATTATGGCCGTCGGAGGTTGAAGTGACCAATGGCATCAAATCGACGATGCAAAAATACGTGAAAATTCCGATGTCCTGAAATGCAGCCCAACGTATCAGAATCGGTTAATACACACATGAAAACATCACCAAAGGCGTACAGAAGTCATAGTTTGGTCTATTAGGGCCATTATGGCAGTCAGAGGTTGAAGTGACCAAAGGCTTCAAATCGACGATGCCGGCTATGCAAAAATACGTGAAAATTCCGATGTCCTGAAATGCAGCCCAACGTATCGGAATCGGTTAATACACACACGAAAACATCACCAAAGGTGTACAGAAGTCATAGTTTGGTCCATTAGGGCCATTATGGCAGTCAGAGGTTGAAGTGACCAAAGGCTTCAAATCGACGATGCCGGCTATGCAAAAATACGTGAAAATTCCAATGTCCTGAAATGCAGCCCAACGTATCAGAATCGGTTAATACACACACGAAAACATCACCAAAGGTGTACAGAAGTCATAGTTTGGTTTATTAGGGCCATTATGGCAGTCAGAGGTTGAAGTGACCAAAGGCTTCAAATCGACGATGCCGGCTATGCAAAAATACGTGAAAATTCCGATGTCCTGAAATGCAGCTCAACGTATCGGAATCGGTTAATACACACACGAAAACATCACCAAAGGTGTACAGAAGTCATAGTTTGGTCTATTAGGGCCATTATGGCGGCTATGCAAAAATACGTGAAAATTCCGATGTCCTGAAATGCAGCTCAACGTATCGGAATCGGTTAATACACACACGAAAACATCACCAAAGGTGTACAGAAGTCATAGTTTGGTCTATTAGGGACATTATGGCAGTCGGAGGTTGAAGTGACCAAAGGCTTCAAATCGACGATGCCGGCTGTGCAAAAATACGTGAAAATTCCGATGTCCTGAAATGCAGCCCAACGTATCAGAATCGGTTAATACACACACGAAAACATCACCAAAGGTGTACAGAAGTCATAGTTTGGTTTATTAGGGCCATTATGGCCGTCGGAGGTTGAAGTGACCAATGGCATCAAATCGACGATGCAAAAATACGTGAAAATTCCGATGTCCTGAAATGCAGCCCAACGTATCAGAATCGGTTAATACACACATGAAAACATCACCAAAGGCGTACAGAAGTCATAGTTTGGTCTATTAGGGCCATTATGGCAGTCAGAGGTTGAAGTGACCAAAGGCTTCAAATCGACGATGCCGGCTATGCAAAAATACGTGAAAATTCCGATGTCCTGAAATGCAGCCCAACGTATCGGAATCGGTTAATACACACACGAAAACATCACCAAAGGTGTACAGAAGTCATAGTTTGGTCCATTAGGGCCATTATGGCAGTCAGAGGTTGAAGTGACCAAAGGCTTCAAATCGACGATGCCGGCTATGCAAAAATACGTGAAAATTCCGATGTCCTGAAATGCAGCCCAACGTATCGGAATCGGTTAATACACACACGAAAACATCACCAGAGGTGTACAGAAGTCATAGTTTGGTCCATTAGGGCCATTATGGCAGTCAGAGGTTGAAGTGACCAAAGGCTTCAAATCGACGATGCCGGCTATGCAAAAATACGTGAAAATTCCAATGTCCTGAAATGCAGCCCAACGTATCAGAATCGGTTAATACACACACGAAAACATCACCAAAGGTGTACAGAAGTCATAGTTTGGTTTATTAGGGCCATTATGGCCGTCGGAGGTTGAAGTGACCAATGGCATCAAATCGACGATGCAAAAATACGTGAAAATTCCGATGTCCTGAAATGCAGCCCAACGTATCAGAATCGGTTAATACACACATGAAAACATCACCAAAGGCGTACAGAAGTCATAGTTTGGTCTATTAGGGCCATTATGGCAGTCAGAGGTTGAAGTGACCAAAGGCTTCAAATCGACGATGCCGGCTATGCAAAAATACGTGAAAATTCCGATGTCCTGAAATGCAGCCCAACGTATCGGAATCGGTTAATACACACACGAAAACATCACCAAAGGTGTACAGAAGTCATAGTTTGGTCCATTAGGGCCATTATGGCAGTCAGAGGTTGAAGTGACCAAAGGCTTCAAATCGACGATGCCGGCTATGCAAAAATACGTGAAAATTCCAATGTCCTGAAATGCAGCCCAACGTATCAGAATCGGTTAATACACACACGAAAACATCACCAAAGGTGTACAGAAGTCATAGTTTGGTTTATTAGGGCCATTATGGCAGTCAGAGGTTGAAGTGACCAAAGGCTTCAAATCGACGATGCCGGCTATGCAAAAATACGTGAAAATTCCGATGTCCTGAAATGCAGCTCAACGTATCGGAATCGGTTAATACACACACGAAAACATCACCAAAGGTGTACAGAAGTCATAGTTTGGTCTATTAGGGCCATTATGGCGGCTATGCAAAAATACGTGAAAATTCCGATGTCCTGAAATGCAGCTCAACGTATCGGAATCGGTTAATACACACACGAAAACATCACCAAAGGTGTACAGAAGTCATAGTTTGGTCTATTAGGGACATTATGGCAGTCGGAGGTTGAAGTGACCAAAGGCTTCAAATCGACGATGCCGGCTGTGCAAAAATACGTGAAAATTCCGATGTCCTGAAATGCAGCCCAACGTATCAGAATCGGTTAATACACACACGAAAACATCACCAAAGGTGTACAGAAGTCATAGTTTGGTTTATTAGGGCCATTATGGCAGTCAGAGGTTGAAGTGACCAAAGGCTTCAAATCGACGATGCCGGCTATGCAAAAATACGTGAAAATTCCGATGTCACGGAATGCAGCCCAATGTATCGGAATCGGTTAATACACACACGAAAACATCACCAAAGGTGTACAGAAGTCATAGTTTGGTTTATTAGGGCTATTATGGCAGTCAGAGGTTGAAGTGACCAAAGGCTTCAAATCGACGATGCCGGCTATGCAAAAATACGTGAAAATTCCGATGTCCTGAAATGCAGCCCAACGTATCGGAATCGGTTAATACACACACGAAAACATCACCAAAGGTGTACAGAAGTCATAGTTTGGTCTATTAGGGCCATTATGACAGTCAGAGGTTGAAGTGACCAAAGGCTTCAAATCGACGATGCCGGCTATGCAAAAATACGTGAAAATTCCGATGTCCTGAAATGCAGCCCAACGTATCGGAATCGGTTAATACACACACGAAAACATCACCAAAGGTGTACAGAAGTCATAGTTTGGTCCATTAGGGCCATTATGGCAGTCAGAGGTTGAAGTGACCAAAGGCTTCAAATCGACGATGCCGGCTATGCAAAAATACGTGAAAATTCCGATGTCCTGAAATGCAGCCCAACGTATCGGAATCGGTTAATACACACACGAAAACATCACCAGAGGTGTACAGAAGTCATAGTTTGGTCCATTAGGGCCATTATGGCAGTCAGAGGTTGAAGTGACCAAAGGCTTCAAATTGACGATGCCGGCTATGCAAAAATACGTGAAAATTCCGATGTCACGGAATGCAGCCCAATGTATCGGAATCGGTTAATACACACACGAAAACATCACCAAAGGTGTACAGAAGTCATAGTTTGGTTTATTAGGGCCATTATGGCCGTCGGAGGTTGAAGTGACCAATGGCATCAAATCGACGATGCAAAAATACGTGAAAATTCCGATGTCCTGAAATGCAGCCCAACGTATCAGAATCGGTTAATACACACATGAAAACATCACCAAAGGCGTACAGAAGTCATAGTTTGGTCTATTAGGGCCATTATGGCAGTCAGAGGTTGAAGTGACCAAAGGCTTCAAATCGACGATGCCGGCTATGCAAAAATACGTGAAAATTCCGATGTCCTGAAATGCAGCCCAACGTATCGGAATCGGTTAATACACACACGAAAACATCACCAAAGGTGTACAGAAGTCATAGTTTGGTCCATTAGGGCCATTATGGCAGTCAGAGGTTGAAGTGACCAAAGGCTTCAAATCGACGATGCCGGCTATGCAAAAATACGTGAAAATTCCGATGTCCTGAAATGCAGCCCAACGTATCGGAATCGGTTAATACACACACGAAAACATCACCAGAGGTGTACAGAAGTCATAGTTTGGTCCATTAGGGCCATTATGGCAGTCAGAGGTTGAAGTGACCAAAGGCTTCAAATCGACGATGCCGGCTATGCAAAAATACGTGAAAATTCCAATGTCCTGAAATGCAGCCCAACGTATCAGAATCGGTTAATACACACACGAAAACATCACCAAAGGTGTACAGAAGTCATAGTTTGGTTTATTAGGGCCATTATGGCCGTCGGAGGTTGAAGTGACCAATGGCATCAAATCGACGATGCAAAAATACGTGAAAATTCCGATGTCCTGAAATGCAGCCCAACGTATCAGAATCGGTTAATACACACATGAAAACATCACCAAAGGCGTACAGAAGTCATAGTTTGGTCTATTAGGGCCATTATGGCAGTCAGAGGTTGAAGTGACCAAAGGCTTCAAATCGACGATGCCGGCTATGCAAAAATACGTGAAAATTCCGATGTCCTGAAATGCAGCCCAACGTATCGGAATCGGTTAATACACACACGAAAACATCACCAAAGGTGTACAGAAGTCATAGTTTGGTCCATTAGGGCCATTATGGCAGTCAGAGGTTGAAGTGACCAAAGGCTTCAAATCGACGATGCCGGCTATGCAAAAATACGTGAAAATTCCAATGTCCTGAAATGCAGCCCAACGTATCAGAATCGGTTAATACACACACGAAAACATCACCAAAGGTGTACAGAAGTCATAGTTTGGTTTATTAGGGCCATTATGGCAGTCAGAGGTTGAAGTGACCAAAGGCTTCAAATCGACGATGCCGGCTATGCAAAAATACGTGAAAATTCCGATGTCCTGAAATGCAGCTCAACGTATCGGAATCGGTTAATACACACACGAAAACATCACCAAAGGTGTACAGAAGTCATAGTTTGGTTTATTAGGGCCATTATGGCAGTCAGAGGTTGAAGTGACCAAAGGCTTCAAATCGACGATGCCGGCTATGCAAAAATACGTGAAAATTCCGATGTCCTGAAATGCAGCCCAAAATATCAGAATCGGTTAATACACACACGAAAACATCACCAAAGGTGTACAGAAGTCATAGTTTGGTTTATTAGGGCCATTATGGCAGTCAGAGGTTGAAGTGACCAAAGGCTTCAAATCGACGATGCCGGCTATGCAAAAATACGTGAAAATTCCGATGTCCTGAAATGCAGCTCAACGTATCGGAATCGGTTAATACACACACGAAAACATCACCAAAGGTGTACAGAAGTCATAGTTTGGTTTATTAGGGCCATTATGGCAGTCAGAGGTTGAAGTGACCAAAGGCTTCAAATCGACGATGCCGGCTATGCAAAAATACGTGAAAATTCCGATGTCCTGAAATGCAGCCCAACGTATCGGAATCGGTTAATACACACACGAAAACATCACCAAAGGTGTACAGAAGTCATAGTTTGGTCTATTAGGGCCATTATGGCAGTCAGAGGTTGAAGTGACCAAAGGCTTCAAATCGACGATGCCGGCTATGCAAAAATACGTGAAAATTCCGATGTCCTGAAATGCAGCCCAACGTATCGGAATCGGTTAATACACACACGAAAACATCACCAAAGGTGTACAGAAGTCATAGTTTGGTTTATTAGGGCCATTATGGCAGTCAGAGGTTGAAGTGACCAAAGGCTTCAAATCGACGATGCCGGCTATGCAAAAATACGTGAAAATTCCGATGTCCTGAAATGCAGCTCAACGTATCGGAATCGGTTAATACACACACGAAAACATCACCAAAGGTGTACAGAAGTCATAGTTTGGTTTATTAGGGCCATTATGGCAGTCAGAGGTTGAAGTGACCAAAGGCTTCAAATCGACGATGCCGGCTATGCAAAAATACGTGAAAATTCCGATGTCCTGAAATGCAGCCCAACGTATCAGAATCGGTTAATACACACACGAAAACATCACCAAAGGCGTACAGAAGTCATAGTTTGGTCTATTAGGGCCATTATGGCAGTCAGAGGTTGAAGTGACCAAAGGCTTCAAATCGACGATGCCGGCTATGCAAAAATACGTGAAAATTCCAATGTCCTGAAATGCAGCCCAACGTATCAGAATCGGTTAATACACACACGAAAACATCACCAAAGGTGTACAGAAGTCATAGTTTGGTCTATTAGGGCCATTATGGCAGTCGGAGGTTGAAGTGACCAAAGGCTTCAAATCGACGATGCCGGCTATGCAAAAATACGTGAAAATTCCGGTGTCCTGAAATGCAGCCCAACGTATCAGAATCGGTTAATACACACACGAAAACATCACCAAAGGTGTACATAAGTCATAGTTTGGTCTATTAGGGCCATTATGGCAGTCAGAGGTTGAAGTGACCAAAGGCTTCACAATCGACGATGCCGGCTATGCAAAAATACGTGAAAATTCCGATGTCACGGAATGCAGCCCAACGTATCGGAATCGGTTAATACACACACGAAAACATCACCAAAGGTGTACAGAAGTCATAGTTTGGTGTATTAGGGCCATTATGGCAGTCAGAGGTTGAAGTGACCAAAGGCTTCAAATCGACGATGCCGGCTATGCAAAAATACGTGAAAATTCCGATGTCCTGAAATGCAGCCCAACGTATCAGAATCGGTTAATACACACACGAAAACATCACCAAAGGTGTACAGAAGTCATAGTTTGGTTTATTAGGGCCATTATGGTAGTCAGAGGTTGAAGTGACCAAAGGCTTCAAATCGACGATGCCGGCTATGCAAAAATACGTGAAAATTCCGATGTCCTGAAATGCAGCCCAACGTATCGGAATCGGTTAATACACACACGAAAACATCACCAAAAGTGTACAGAAGTCATAGTTTGGTCTATTAGGGTCATTATGGCAGTCGGAGGTTGAAGTGACCAAAGGCTTCAAATCGACGATGCCGGCTATGCAAAAATACGTGCAAATTCCGATGTCCTGAAATGCAGCCCAACGTATCGGAATCGGTTAATACACACACGAAAACATCACCAAAGGTGTACAGAAGTCATAGTTTGGTTTATTAGTGCCATTATGGCCGTCAGAGGTTGAAGTGACCAAAGGCTTCAAATCGACGATGCCGGCTATGCAAAAATACGTGAAAATTCCGATGTCCTGAAATGCAGTCCAACGTATCGGAATCGGTTAATACACACACGAAAACATCACCAAAGGTGTACAGAAGTCATAGTTTGGTCTATTAGGGCCTTTCTGGCAGTCAGAGGTTGAAGTGACCAAAGGCTTCAAATCGACGATGCCGGCTATGCAAAAATACGTGAAAATTCCGATGTCCTGAAATGCAGCCCAACGTATCAGAATCGGTTAATACACACACGAAAACATCACCAAAGGTGTACAGAAGTCATAGTTTGGTCTATTAGGGCCATTATGGCAGTCAGAGGTTGAAGTGACCAAAGGCTTCAAATCGACGATGCCGGCTATGCAATAATACGTGAAAATTCCGATGTCCCGAAATGCAGCCCAACGTATCAGAATCGGTTAATACACACACGAAAACATCACCAAAGGTGTACAGAAGTCATAGTTTGGTCTATTAGGGCCATTATGGCAGTCAGAGGTTGAAGTGACCAAAGGCTTCAAATCGACGATGCCGGCTGTGCAAAAATACGTGAAAATTCCGATGTCCTGAAATGCAGCCCAACGTATCAGAATCGGTTAATACACACACGAAAACATCACCAAAGGTGTACAGAAGTCATAGTTTGGTCCATTAGGGCCATTTTGGCCGTCAGAGGTTGAAGTCCATAGCGAAACGAGTTTCTGGACACTTGGGTGTCCAGAAAGTCATTTCGGTCCATAGCGAAACGAGTTTCTGGACACTTGGGTGTCCAGAAAGTCATTTCGGTCCATAGCGAAACGAGTTTCTGGACACTTGGGTGTCCAGAAAGTCATTTCGGTCCATAGCGAAACGAGTTTCTGGACACTTGGGTGTCCAGAAAGTCATTTCGGTCCATAGCGAAACGAGTTTCTGGACACTTGGGTGTCCAGAAAGTCATTTCGGTCCATAGCGAAACGAGTTTCTGGACACTTGGGTGTCCAGAAAGTCATTTCGGTCCATAGCGAAACGAGTTTCTGGACACTTGGGTGTCCAGAAAGTCATTTCGGTCCATAGCGAAACGAGTTTCTGGACACTTGGGTGTCCAGAAAGTCATTTCGGTCCATAGCGAAACGAGTTTCTGGACACTTGGGTGTCCAGAAAGTCATTTCGGTCCATAGCGAAACGAGTTTCTGGACACTTGGGTGTCCAGAAAGTCATTTCGGTCCATAGCGAAACGAGTTTCTGGACACTTGGGTGTCCAGAAAGTCATTTCGGTCTATAGCGAAACGAGTTTTTGGACACTTGGGTGTCCAGAAAGTTATTTCGGTCCATAGCGAAACGAGTTTCTGGACACTTGGGTGTCCAGAAAGTCATTTCGGTCCATAGCGAAACGAGTTTCTGGACACTTGGGTGTCCAGAAAGTCATTTCGGTCCATAGCGGGAAACGAGTTTCTGGACACTTGGGTGTCCAGAAAGTCATTTCGGTCCATAGCGGGAAACGAGTTTCAGGACACTTGGGTGTCCAGAAAGTCATTTCGGTCCATAGCGGGAAACGAGTTTCAGGACACTTGGGTGTCCAGAAAGTCATTTCGGTCCATAGCGGGAAACGAGTTTCTGGACACTTGGGTGTCCAGAAAGTCATTTCGGTCCATAGCGGGAAACGAGTTTCAGGACACTTGGGTGTCCAGAAAGTCATTTCGGTCCATAGCGGGAAACGAGTTTCAGGACACTTGGGTGTCCAGAAAGTCATTTCGGTCCATAGCGGGAAACGAGTTTCAGGACACTTGGGTGTCCAGAAAGTCATTTCGGTCCATAGCGGGAAACGAGTTTCAGGACACTTGGGTGTCCAGAAAGTCATTTCGGTCCATAGCGGGAAACGAGTTTCAGGACACTTGGGTGTCCAGAAAGTCATTTCGGTCCATAGCGGGAAACGAGTTTCAGGACACTTGGGTGTCCAGAAAGTCATTTCGGTCCATAGCGGGAAACGAGTTTCAGGACACTTGGGTGTCCAGAAAGTCATTTCGGTCCATAGCGGGAAACGAGTTTCAGGACACTTGGGTGTCCAGAAAGTCATTTCGGTCCATAGCGGGAAACGAGTTTCAAGACACTTGGGTGTCCAGAAAGTCATTTCGGTCCATAGCGGGAAACGAGTTTCAGGACACTTGGGTGTCCAGAAAGTCATTTCGGTCCATAGCGGGAAACGAGTTTCAGGACACTTGGGTGTCCAGAAAGTCATTTCGGTCCATAGCGGGAAACGAGTTTCAGGACACTTGGGTGTCCAGAAAGTCATTTCGGTCCATAGCGGGAAACGAGTTTCAGGACACTTGGGTGTCCAGAAAGTCATTTCGGTCCATAGCGGGAAACGAGTTTCAGGACACTTGGGTGTCCAGAAAGTCATTTCGGTCCATAGCGGGAAACGAGTTTCAGGACACTTGGGTGTCCAGAAAGTCATTTCGGTCCATAGCGGGAAACGAGTTTCAGGACACTTGGGTGTCCAGAAAGTCATTTCGGTCCATAGCGGGAAACCAGTTTCAGGCCACTTGGGTGTCCAGAAAGTTATTTCAGTCCATAGCGGGAAACGAGTTTCAGGACACTTGGGTGTCCAGAAAGTTATTTCGGTCCATAGCGGGAAACGAGTTTCAGGACACTTGGGTGTCCAGAAAGTCATTTCGGTCCATAGCGGGAAACGAGTTTCTGGACACTTGGGTGTCCAGAAAGTCATTTCGATCCATAGCGGGAAACGAGTTTCAGGACACTTGGGTGTCCAGAAAGTCATTTCGGTCCATAGCGAAACGAGTTTCTGGACACTTGGGTGTCCAGAAAGTCATTTCGGTCCATAGCGAAACGAGTTTCTGGACACTTGGGTGTCCAGAAAGTCATTTCGGTCCATAGCGAAACGAGTTTCTGGACACTTGGGTGTCCAGAAAGTCATTTCGGTCCATAGCGAACGAGTTTCTGGACACTTGGGTGTCCAGAAAGTCATTTCGGTCCATAGCGAAACGAGTTTCTGGACACTTGGGTGTCCAGAAAGTCATTTCGGTCCATAGCGAAACGAGTTTCTGGACACTTGGGTGTCCAGAAAGTCATTTCGGTCCATAGCGAAACGAGTTTCTGGACACTTGGGTGTCCAGAAAGTCATTTCGGTCCATAGCGAAACGAGTTTCTGGACACTTGGGTGTCCAGAAAGTCATTTCGGTCCATAGCGAAACGAGTTTCTGGACACTTGGGTGTCCAGAAAGTCATTTCGGTCCATAGCGAAACGAGTTTCTGGACACTTGGGTGTCCAGAAAGTCATTTCGGTCCATAGCGAAACGAGTTTCTGGACACTTGGGTGTCCAGAAAGTCATTTCGATCCATAGCGGGAAACGAGTTTCTGGACACTTGGGTGTCCAGAAAGTCATTTCGGTCTATAGCGAAACGAGTTTTTGGACACTTGGGTGTCCAGAAAGTTATTTCGGTCCATAGCGAAACGAGTTTCTGGACACTTGGGTGTCCAGAAAGTCATTTCGGTCCATAGCGAAACGAGTTTCTGGACACTTGGGTGTCCAGAAAGTCATTTCGGTCCATAGCGAAACGAGTTTCTGGACACTTGGGTGTCCAGAAAGTCATTTCGGTCCATAGCGGGAAACAAGTTTCTGGACACTTGGGTGTCCAGAAAGTCATTTCGGTCCATAGCGGAAAACGAGTTTCTGGACACTTGGGTGTCCAGAAAGTCATTTCGGTCCATAGCGGGAAACGAGTTTCAGGACACTTGGGTGTCCAGAAAGTCATTTCGGTCCATAGCGGGAAACGAGTTTCAGGACACTTGGGTGTCCAGAAAGTCATTTCGGTCCATAGCGGGAAACGAGTTTCAGGACACTTGGGTGTCCAGAAAGTCATTTCGGTCCATAGCGGGAAACGAGTTTCAGGACACTTGGGTGTCCAGAAAGTCATTTCGGTCCATAGCGGGAAACGAGTTTCAGGACACTTGGGTGTCCAGAAAGTCATTTCGGTCCATAGCGGGAAACGAGTTTCAGGACACTTGGGTGTCCAGAAAGTCATTTCGGTCCATAGCGGGAAACGAGTTTCAGGACACTTGGGTGTCCAGAAAGTCATTTCGGTCCATAGCGGGAAACGAGTTTCAGGACACTTGGGTGTCCAGAAAGTCATTTCGGTCCATAGCGGGAAACGAGTTTCAGGACACTTGGGTGTCCAGAAAGTCATTTCGGTCCATAGCGGGAAACGAGTTTCAGGACACTTGGGTGTCCAGAAAGTCATTTCGGTCCATAGCGGGAAACGAGTTTCAGGACACTTGGGTGTCCAGAAAGTCATTTCGGTCCATAGCGGGAAACGAGTTTCAAGACACTTGGGTGTCCAGAAAGTCATTTCGGTCCATAGCGGGAAACGAGTTTCAGGACACTTGGGTGTCCAGAAAGTCATTTCGGTCCATAGCGGGAAACGAGTTTCAGGACACTTGGGTGTCCAGAAAGTCATTTCGGTCCATAGCGGGAAACGAGTTTCAGGACACTTGGGTGTCCAGAAAGTCATTTCGGTCCATAGCGGGAAACGAGTTTCAGGACACTTGGGTGTCCAGAAAGTCATTTCGGTCCATAGCGGGAAACGAGTTTCAGGACACTTGGGTGTCCAGAAAGTCATTTCGGTCCATAGCGGGAAACGAGTTTCAGGACACTTGGGTGTCCAGAAAGTCATTTCGGTCCATAGCGGGAAACGAGTTTCAGGACACTTGGGTGTCCAGAAAGTCATTTCGGTCCATAGCGGGAAACCAGTTTCAGGCCACTTGGGTGTCCAGAAAGTTATTTCAGTCCATAGCGGGAAACGAGTTTCAGGACACTTGGGTGTCCAGAAAGTTATTTCGGTCCATAGCGGGAAACGAGTTTCAGGACACTTGGGTGTCCAGAAAGTCATTTCGGTCCATAGCGGGAAACGAGTTTCTGGACACTTGGGTGTCCAGAAAGTCATTTCGATCCATAGCGGGAAACGAGTTTCAGGACAGTTGGGTGTCCAGAAAGTCATTTCGGTCCATAGCGAAACGAGTTTCTGGACACTTGGGTGTCCAGAAAGTCATTTCGGTCCATAACGAAACGAGTTTCTGGACACTTGGGTGTCCAGAAAGTCATTTCGGTCCATAGCGGGAAACGAGTTTCAGGACACTTGGGTGTCCAGAAAGTCATTTCGGTCCATAGCGAAACGAGTTTCTGGACACTTGGGTGTCCAGAAAGTCATTTCGGTCCATAGCGGGAAACGAGTTTCAGGACACTTGGGTGTCCAGAAAGTCATTTCGGTCCATAGCGAAACGAGTTTCTGGACACTTGGGTGTCCAGAAAGTCATTTCGGTCCATAGCGGGAAACGAGTTTCAGGACACTTGGGTGTCCAGAAAGTCATTTCGGTCCATAGCGGGAAACGAGTTTCAGGACACCTGGGTGTCCAGAAAGTCATTTCGGTCCATAGCGAAACGAGTTTCAGGACACCTGGGTGTCCAGAAAGTCATTTCGGTCCATAGCGAAACGAGTTTCAGGACACTTGGGTGTCCAGAAAGTCATTTCGGTCCATAGCGAAACGAGTTTCTGGACACCTGGGTGTCCAGAAAGTCATTTCGGTCCGTAGCGAAACGAGTTTCTGGACACCTGGGTGTCCAGAAAGTCATTTCGGTCCGTAGCGAAACGAGTTTCTGGACACCTGGGTGTCCAGAAAGTCATTTCGGTCCATAGCGAAACGAGTTTCCGGACACTTGGGTGTCATTTCGGTCCATAGTCATTCGGGTGTCATTTCGGTCCATAGCGAAACGAGTTTCTGGACACTTGGGTGTCCAGAAAGTCAGTTCGGTCCATAGCGAAACGAGTTTCTGGACACTTGGGTGTCCAGAAAGTCAGTTCGGTCCATAGCGAAACGAGTTTCTGGACACTTGGGTGTCCAGAAAGTCAGTTCGGTCCATAGCGAAACGAGTTTCTGGACACTTGGGTGTCCAGAAAGTCAGTTCGGTCCATAGCGAAACGAGTTTCAGGACACTTGGGTGTCCAGAAAGTCATTTCGGTCCATAGCGAAACGAGTTTCTGGACACTTGGGTGTCCAGAAAGTCATTTCGGTTTCTGGACACTTGGGTGTCCAGAAAGTCATTTCGGTCCATAGCGAAACGAGTTTCTGGACACTTGGGTGTCCAGAAAGTCAGTTCGGTCGAGAAAGTCATTGCGGTCCATAGCGAAACGAGTTTCTGGACACTTGGGTGTCCAGAAAGTCATTTCGGTTTCTGGACACTTGGGTGTCCAGAAAGTCATTTCGGTCCATAGCGAAACGAGTTTCTGGACACTTGGGTGTCCAGAAAGTCAGTTCGGTCGAGAAAGTCATTGCGGTCCATAGCGAAACGAGTTTCTGGACACTTGGGTGTCCAGAAAGTCATTTCGGTTTCTGGACACTTGGGTGTCCAGAAAGTCATTTCGGTCCATAGCGAAACGAGTTTCTGGACACTTGGGTGTCCAGAAAGTCATTTCGGTCCATAGCGAAACGAGTTTCTGGACACTTGGGTGTCAAGAAAGTCATTTCGGTCCATAGCGAAACGAGTTTCTGGACACTTGGGTGTCCAGAAAGTCATTTCGGTCCATAGCGAAACGAGTTTCTGGACACTTGGGTGTCCAGAAAGTCATTTCGGTCCATAGCGAAACGAGTTTCTGGACACTTGGGTGTCCAGAAAGTCATTTCGGTCCATAGCGAAACGAGTTTCGGACACTTGGGTGTCCAGAAAGTCATTTCGGTCCATAGCGAAACGAGTTTCTGGACACTTGGGTGTCCAGAAAGTCATTTCGGTCCATAGCGAAACGAGTTTCTGGACACTTGGGTGTCCAGAAAGTCATTTCGGTCCATAGCGAAACGAGTTTCTGGACACTTGGGTGTCCAGAAAGTCATTTCGGTCCATAGCGAAACGAGTTTCTGGACACTTGGGTGTCCAGAAAGTCATTTCGGTCCATAGCGAAACGAGTTTCTGGACACTTGGGTGTCCAGAAAGTCATTTCGGTCCATAGCGAAACGAGTTTCTGGACACGTTGGGTGTCCAGAAAGTCATTTCGGTCCATAGCGAAACGAGTTTCTGGACAGTTGGGTGTCCAGAAAGTCATTTCGGTCCATAGCGAAACGAGTTTCTGGACAGTTGGGTGTCCAGAAAGTCATTTCGGTCCATAGCGAAACGAGTTTCTGGACAGTTGGGTGTCCAGAAAGTCATTTCGGTCCATAGCGAAACGAGTTTCTGGACAGTTGGGTGTCCAGAAAGTCATTTCGGTCCATAGCGAAACGAGTTTCTGGACAGTTGGGTGTCCAGAAAGTCATTTCGGTCCATAGCGAAACGAGTTTCTGGACAGTTGGGTGTCCAGAAAGTCATTTCGGTCCATAGCGAAACGAGTTTCTGGACAGTTGGGTGTCCAGAAAGTCATTTCGGTCCATAGCGAAACGAGTTTCTGGACAGTTGGGTGTCCAGAAAGTCATTTCGGTCCATAGCGAAACGAGTTTCTGGACAGTTGGGTGTCCAGAAAGTCATTTCGGTCCATAGCGAAACGAGTTTCTGGACAGTTGGGTGTCCAGAAAGTCATTTCGGTCCATAGCGAAACGAGTTTCTGGACAGTTGGGTGTCCAGAAAGTCATTTCGGTCCATAGCGAAACGAGTTTCTGGACAGTTGGGTGTCCAGAAAGTCATTTCGGTCCATAGCGAAACGAGTTTCTGGACAGTTGGGTGTCCAGAAAGTCATTTCGGTCCATAGCGAAACGAGTTTCTGGACAGTTGGGTGTCCAGAAAGTCATTTCGGTCCATAGCGAAACGAGTTTCTGGACAGTTGGGTGTCCAGAAAGTCATTTCGGTCCATAGCGAAACGAGTTTCTGGACAGTTGGGTGTCCAGAAAGTCATTTCGGTCCATAGCGAAACGAGTTTCTGGACAGTTGGGTGTCCAGAAAGTCATTTCGGTCCATAGCGAAACGAGTTTCTGGACAGTTGGGTGTCCAGAAAGTCATTTCGGTCCATAGCGAAACGAGTTTCTGGACAGTTGGGTGTCCAGAAAGTCATTTCGGTCCATAGCGAAACGAGTTTCTGGACAGTTGGGTGTCCAGAAAGTCATTTCGGTCCATAGCGAAACGAGTTTCTGGACAGTTGGGTGTCCAGAAAGTCATTTCGGTCCATAGCGAAACGAGTTTCTGGACAGTTGGGTGTCCAGAAAGTCATTTCGGTCCATAGCGAAACGAGTTTCTGGACAGTTGGGTGTCCAGAAAGTCATTTCGGTCCATAGCGAAACGAGTTTCTGGACAGTTGGGTGTCCAGAAAGTCATTTCGGTCCATAGCGAAACGAGTTTCTGGACAGTTGGGTGTCCAGAAAGTCATTTCGGTCCATAGCGAAACGAGTTTCTGGACAGTTGGGTGTCCAGAAAGTCATTTCGGTCCATAGCGAAACGAGTTTCTGGACAGTTGGGTGTCCAGAAAGTCATTTCGGTCCATAGCGAAACGAGTTTCTGGACAGTTGGGTGTCCAGAAAGTCATTTCGGTCCATAGCGAAACGAGTTTCTGGACAGTTGGGTGTCCAGAAAGTCATTTCGGTCCATAGCGAAACGAGTTTCTGGACAGTTGGGTGTCCAGAAAGTCATTTCGGTCCATAGCGAAACGAGTTTCTGGACAGTTGGGTGTCCAGAAAGTCATTTCGGTCCATAGCGAAACGAGTTTCTGGACAGTTGGGTGTCCAGAAAGTCATTTCGGTCCATAGCGAAACGAGTTTCTGGACAGTTGGGTGTCCAGAAAGTCATTTCGGTCCATAGCGAAACGAGTTTCTGGACAGTTGGGTGTCCAGAAAGTCATTTCGGTCCATAGCGAAACGAGTTTCTGGACAGTTGGGTGTCCAGAAAGTCATTTCGGTCCATAGCGAAACGAGTTTCTGGACAGTTGGGTGTCCAGAAAGTCATTTCGGTCCATAGCGAAACGAGTTTCTGGACAGTTGGGTGTCCAGAAAGTCATTTCGGTCCATAGCGAAACGAGTTTCTGGACAGTTGGGTGTCCAGAAAGTCATTTCGGTCCATAGCGAAACGAGTTTCTGGACAGTTGGGTGTCCAGAAAGTCATTTCGGTCCATAGCGAAACGAGTTTCTGGACAGTTGGGTGTCCAGAAAGTCATTTCGGTCCATAGCGAAACGAGTTTCTGGACAGTTGGGTGTCCAGAAAGTCATTTCGGTCCATAGCGAAACGAGTTTCTGGACAGTTGGGTGTCCAGAAAGTCATTTCGGTCCATAGCGAAACGAGTTTCTGGACAGTTGGGTGTCCAGAAAGTCATTTCGGTCCATAGCGAAACGAGTTTTCTGGACAGTTGGGTGTCCAGAAAGTCATTTCGGTCCATAGCGAAACGAGTTTCTGGACAGTTGGGTGTCCAGAAAGTCATTTCGGTCCATAGCGAAACGAGTTTCTGGACAGTGGGTGTCCAGAAAGTCATTTCGGTCCATAGCGAAACGAGTTTCTGGACAGTTGGGTGTCCAGAAAGTCATTTCGGTCCATAGCGAAACGAGTTTCTGGACAGTTGGGTGTCCAGAAAGTCATTTCGGTCCATAGCGAAACGAGTTTCTGGACAGTTGGGTGTCCAGAAAGTCATTTCGGTCCATAGCGAAACGAGTTTCTGGACAGTTGGGTGTCCAGAAAGTAATTTCGGTCCATAGCGAAACGAGTTTCTGGACAGTTGGGTGTCCAGAAAGTAATTTCGGTCCATAGCGAAACGAGGTTTCTGGACAGTTGGGTGTCCAGAAAGTAATTTCGGTCCATAGCGAAACGAGTTTCTGGACAGTTGGGTGTCCAGAAAGTAATTTCGGTCCATAGCGAAACGAGTTTCTGGACAGTTGGGTGTCCAGAAAGTAATTTCGGTCCATAGCGAAACGAGTTTCTGGACAGTTGGGTGTCCAGAAAGTAATTTCGGTCCATAGCGAAACGAGTTTCTGGACAGTTGGGTGTCCAGAAAGTAATTTCGGTCCATAGCGAAACGAGTTTCTGGACAGTTGGGTGTCCAGAAAGTAATTTCGGTCCATAGCGAAACGAGTTTCTGGACAGTTGGGTGTCCAGAAAGTAATTTCGGTCCATAGCGAAACGAGTTTCTGGACAGTTGGGTGTCCAGAAAGTAATTTCGGTCCATAGCGAAACGAGTTTTCTGGACAGTTGGGTGTCCAGAAAGTAATTTCGGTCCATAGCGAAACGAGTTTCTGGACAGTTGGGTGTCCAGAAAGTAATTTCGGTCCATAGCGAAACGAGTTTCTGGACAGTTGGGTGTCCAGAAAGTAATTTCGGTCCATAGCGAAACGAGTTTCTGGACAGTTGGGTGTCCAGAAAGTAATTTCGGTCCATAGCGAAACGAGTTTCTGGACAGTTGGGTGTCCAGAAAGTAATTTCGGTCCATAGCGAAACGAGTTTCTGGACAGTTGGGTGTCCAGAAAGTCATTTCGGTCCATAGCGAAACGAGTTTCTGGACGGTTGGGGTGTCCAGAAAGTCATTTCGGTCCATAGCGAAACGAGTTTCTGGACAGTTGGGTGTCCAGAAAGTCATTTCGGTCCATAGCGAAACGAGTTTCTGGACAGTTGGGTGTCCAGAAAGTCATTTCGGTCCATAGCGAAACGAGGTTTCTGGACAGTTGGGTGTCCAGAAAGTCATTTCGGTCCATAGCGAAACGAGGTTTCTGGACAGTTGGGTGTCCAGAAAGTCATTTCGGTCCATAGCGAAACGAGTTTCTGGACAGTTGGGGTGTCCAGAAAGTCATTTCGGTCCATAGCGAAACGAGTTTCTGGACAGTTGGGTGTCCAGAAAGTCATTTCGGTCCATAGCGAAACGAGTTTCTGGACAGTTGGGTGTCCAGAAAGTCATTTCGGTCCATAGCGAAACGAGTTTCTGGACAGTTGGGTGTCCAGAAAGTCATTTCGGTCCATAGCGAAACGAGTTTCTGGACAGTTGGGTGTCCAGAAAGTCATTTCGGTCCATAGCGAAACGAGTTTCTGGACAGTTGGGTGTCCAGAAAGTCATTTCGGTCCATAGCGAAACGAGTTTCTGGACAGTTGGGTGTCCAGAAAGTCATTTCGGTCCATAGCGAAACGAGTTTCTGGACAGTTGGGTGTCCAGAAAGTCATTTCGGTCCATAGCGAAACGAGGTTTCTGGACAGTTGGGTGTCCAGAAAGTCATTTCGGTCCATAGCGAAACGAGGTTTCTGGACAGTTGGGTGTCCAGAAAGTCATTTCGGTCCATAGCGAAACGAGTTTCTGGACAGTTGGGTGTCCAGAAAGTCATTTCGGTCCATAGCGAAACGAGTTTCTGGACAGTTGGGTGTCCAGAAAGTCATTTCGGTCCATAGCGAAACGAGTTTCTGGACAGTTGGGTGTCCAGAAAGTCATTTCGGTCCAGAGCGAAACGAGTTTCTGGGACAGTTGGGTGTCCAGAAAGTCATTTCGGTCCATAGCGAAACGAGGTTTCTGGACAGTTGGGTGTCCAGAAAGTCATTTCGGTCCATAGCGAAACGAGTTTCTGGACAGTTGGGTGTCCAGAAAGTCATTTCGGTCCATAGCGAAACGAGTTTCTGGACAGTTGGGTGTCCAGAAAGTCATTTCGGTCCATAGCGAAACGAGTTTCTGGACAGTTGGGTGTCCAGAAAGTAATTTCGGTCCATAGCGAAACGAGTTTCTGGACAGTTGGGTGTCCAGAAAGTAATTTCGGTCCATAGCGAAACGAGTTTCTGGACAGTTGGGTGTCCAGAAAGTAATTTCGGTCCATAGCGAAACGAGTTTCTGGACAGTTGGGTGTCCAGAAAGTAATTTCGGTCCATAGCGAAACGAGTTTCTGGACAGTTGGGTGTCCAGAAAGTAATTTCGGTCCATAGCGAAACGAGTTTCTGGACAGTTGGGTGTCCAGAAAGTAATTTCGGTCCATAGCGAAACGAGTTTCTGGACAGTTGGGTGTCCAGAAAGTAATTTCGGTCCATAGCGAAACGAGTTTCTGGACAGTTGGGTGTCCAGAAAGTAATTTCGGTCCATAGCGAAACGAGTTTCTGGACAGTTGGGTGTCCAGAAAGTAATTTCGGTCCATAGCGAAACGAGTTTCTGGACAGTTGGGTGTCCAGAAAGTAATTTCGGTCCATAGCGAAACGAGTTTCTGGACAGTTGGGTGTCCAGAAAGTAATTTCGGTCCATAGCGAAACGAGTTTCTGGACAGTTGGGTGTCCAGAAAGTAATTTCGGTCCATAGCGAAACGAGTTTCTGGACAGTTGGGTGTCCAGAAAGTAATTTCGGTCCATAGCGAAACGAGTTTCTGGACAGTTGGGTGTCCAGAAAGTAATTTCGGTCCATAGCGAAACGAGTTTCTGGACAGTTGGGTGTCCAGAAAGTAATTTCGGTCCATAGCGAAACGAGTTTCTGGACAGTTGGGTGTCCAGAAAGTAATTTCGGTCCATAGCGAAACGAGTTTCTGGACAGTTGGGTGTCCAGAAAGTAATTTCGGTCCATAGCGAAACGAGTTTCTGGACAGTTGGGTGTCCAGAAAGTAATTTCGGTCCATAGCGAAACGAGTTTCTGGACAGTTGGGTGTCCAGAAAGTAATTTCGGTCCATAGCGAAACGAGTTTCTGGACAGTTGGGTGTCCAGAAAGTAATTTCGGTCCATAGCGAAACGAGTTTCTGGACAGTTGGGTGTCCAGAAAGTAATTTCGGTCCATAGCGAAACGAGTTTCTGGACAGTTGGGTGTCCAGAAAGTAATTTCGGTCCATAGCGAAACGAGTTTCTGGACAGTTGGGTGTCCAGAAAGTAATTTCGGTCCATAGCGAAACGAGTTTCTGGACAGATTGGGTGTCCAGAAAGTAATTTCGGTCCATAGCGAAACGAGTTTCTGGACAGTTGGGTGTCCAGAAAGTCATTTCGGTCCATAGCGAAACGAGTTTCTGGACAGTTGGGTGTCCAGAAAGTCATTTCGGTCCATAGCGAAACGAGTTTCTGGACAGTTGGGTGTCCAGAAAGTCATTTCGGTCCATAGCGAAACGAGTTTCTGGACAGTTGGGTGTCCAGAAAGTCATTTCGGTCCATAGCGAAACGAGTTTCTGGACAGTTGGGTGTCCAGAAAGTCATTTCGGTCCATAGCGAAACGAGGTTTCTGGACAGTTGGGGTGTCCAGAAAGTCATTTCGGTCCATAGCGAAACGAGTTTTCTGGACAGTTGGGTGTCCAGAAAGTCATTTCGGTCCATAGCGAAACGAGTTTCTGGACAGTTGGGTGTCCAGAAAGTCATTTCGGTCCATAGCGAAACGAGTTTCTGGACAGTTGGGTGTCCAGAAAGTCATTTCGGTCCATAGCGAAACGAGTTTCTGGACAGTTGGGTGTCCAGAAAGTCATTTCGGTCCATAGCGAAACGAGTTTCTGGACAGTTGGGTGTCCAGAAAGTCATTTCGGTCCATAGCGAAACGAGTTTCTGGACAGTTGGGTGTCCAGAAAGTCATTTCGGTCCATAGCGAAACGAGTTTCTGGACAGTTGGGTGTCCAGAAAGTCATTTCGGTCCATAGCGAAACGAGTTTCTGGACAGTTGGGTGTCCAGAAAGTCATTTCGGTCCATAGCGAAACGAGTTTCTGGACAGTTGGGTGTCCAGAAAGTCATTTCGGTCCATAGCGAAACGAGTTTCTGGACAGTTGGGTGTCCAGAAAGTCATTTCGGTCCATAGCGAAACGAGTTTCTGGACAGTTGGGTGTCCAGAAAGTCATTTCGGTCCATAGCGAAACGAGTTTCTGGACAGTTGGGTGTCCAGAAAGTCATTTCGGTCCATAGCGAAACGAGTTTCTGGACAGTTGGGTGTCCAGAAAGTCATTTCGGTCCATAGCGAAACGAGTTTCTGGACAGTTGGGTGTCCAGAAAGTCATTTCGGTCCATAGCGAAACGAGTTTCTGGACAGTTGGGTGTCCAGAAAGTCATTTCGGTCCATAGCGAAACGAGTTTCTGGACAGTTGGGTGTCCAGAAAGTCATTTCGGTCCATAGCGAAACGAGTTTCTGGACAGTTGGGTGTCCAGAAAGTCATTTCGGTCCATAGCGAAACGAGTTTCTGGACAGTTGGGTGTCCAGAAAGTCATTTCGGTCCATAGCGAAACGAGTTTCTGGACAGTTGGGTGTCCAGAAAGTCATTTCGGTCCATAGCGAAACGAGTTTCTGGACAGTTGGGTGTCCAGAAAGTCATTTCGGTCCATAGCGAAACGAGTTTTCTGGACAGTTGGGTGTCCAGAAAGTCATTTCGGTCCATAGCGAAACGAGTTTCTGGACAGTTGGGTGTCCAGAAAGTCATTTCGGTCCATAGCGAAACGAGTTTTCTGGACAGTTGGGTGTCCAGAAAGTCATTTCGGTCCATAGCGAAACGAGTTTCTGGACAGTTGGGTGTCCAGAAAGTCATTTCGGTCCATAGCGAAACGAGTTTCTGGACAGTTGGGTGTCCAGAAAGTCATTTCGGTCCATAGCGAAACGAGTTTCTGGACAGTTGGGTGTCCAGAAAGTCATTTCGGTCCATAGCGAAACGAGTTTCTGGACAGTTGGGTGTCCAGAAAGTCATTTCGGTCCATAGCGAAACGAGTTTCTGGACAGTTGGGTGTCCAGAAAGTCATTTCGGTCCATAGCGAAACGAGTTTTCTGGACAGTTGGGTGTCCAGAAAGTCATTTCGGTCCATAGCGAAACGAGTTTCTGGACAGTTGGGTGTCCAGAAAGTCATTTCGGTCCATAGCGAAACGAGTTTCTGGACAGTTGGGTGTCCAGAAAGTCATTTCGGTCCATAGCGAAACGAGTTCCATCGAAACGAGTTTCTGGACAGTTGGGTGTCCAGAAAGTCATTTCGGTCCATAGCGAAACGAGTTTCTGGACAGTTGGGTGTCCAGAAAGTCATTTCGGTCCATAGCGAAACGAGTTTCTGGACAGTTGGGTGTCCAGAAAGTCATTTCGGTCCATAGCGAAACGAGTTTCTGGACAGTTGGGTGTCCAGAAAGTCATTTCGGTCCATAGCGAAACGAGTTTCTGGACAGTTGGGTGTCCAGAAAGTCATTTCGGTCCATAGCGAAACGAGTTTCTGGACAGTTGGGTGTCCAGAAAGTCATTTCGGTCCATAGCGAAACGAGTTTCTGGACAGTTGGGTGTCCAGAAAGTCATTTCGGTCCATAGCGAAACGAGTTTCTGGACAGTTGGGTGTCCAGAAAGTCATTTCGGTCCATAGCGAAACGAGTTTCTGGACAGTTGGGTGTCCAGAAAGTCATTTCGGTCCATAGCGAAACGAGTTTCTGGACAGTTGGGTGTCCAGAAAGTCATTTCGGTCCATAGCGAAACGAGTTTTCTGGACAGTTGGGTGTCCAGAAAGTCATTTCGGTCCATAGCGAAACGAGTTTCTGGACAGTTGGGTGTCCAGAAAGTCATTTCGGTCCATAGCGAAACGAGTTTCTGGACAGTTGGGTGTCCAGAAAGTCATTTCGGTCCATAGCGAAACGAGTTTCTGGACAGTTGGGTGTCCAGAAAGTAATTTCGGTCCATAGCGAAACGAGTTTCTGGACAGTTTAGTTTAGTTTAGTTTAGTTTAGTTTAGTTTAGTTTATTGTCCCAATCAAGTAACATTTAAATATAAGTATAAAAGCATTTATATGATCCTTCTTACATTTCCATGGAGTTATCCCTTCAATGCTGGAGTAAACCTTGAAGCGGTAGAAGAGAGTCCATGTAAAATGCAAGTCGGATTCCAATATGAATTTAAAGATAATTACAAGTATAACGTAATGAGGACAAATTGAATCTGCGAAGCCTAAAGGCTTTTCTGCAGAAGATTGAACATTAAGATTTAACAAAAAATTATTTAGTAGTTCTTGTTTTGAATTGGTACGTATAATAACTAGACATCATTGTTTATAT